>JAFBJW010000075.1:1114965-1698662 GCA_016785235.1 Pseudorhombus dupliciocellatus
CCCGGCTGACCATCGTCCATTAAAGCCTCCCCACGTGTTGGTCTGTGGCAGTTAGAGGCCACAGGAGCTGCAGGAGGCGTTGGCATTAGTCCAGAGCAGGCGGTGAGAGCGAGCCGATCGAGGTGGGGCCCCGAGCCCGGCTTTGCTCAGACAGCCATTGATTTGCAAGAAAAATCCCCACTTGCCGAGGGCGCGGCGTTTGAGTGGCAGCCGCAACATGACAACTATCAATTAGGCCGTGTTAAGTATTAATGCCGCAGCTGGGGAGCAGGGGAATTATTCCGACACTTATAGAGGAATTAAGTGTATCTGTGAGCAGAATTGGATTTCCAGAATGCTCTATTGTCAGATTTGGAGCCAAATGAGAGACATTGAGCTCATTGTGCGTCTGTTGGCATCACGGCGCGCCGCTCAAAGACGAACACGCCGGAGAGCCGAGGCAATGCTCAGAGATGACAGAATGTGGGATGTGACGGTGACACATAAAGCAGGTGCAGTTCAAAGAACATCACATCCCATTTGCATCGGCTCTAATTTAAGGCGGTAGTGGCTGCGTCATGGCGAATCTCAGGGCGGGGAGGAGGCGGCGAACGCAGCCTTCAGGAAACTGGGTTTGACTGACGGAGACGAGGGTAAACACTTCACAACTGCACTGCTCGCTTCACAGGGACTGTTATGCAAAGAGGGCCGACGGGAGAAAAGGGAAAATGAAAGTACTCCACCCCTCGGCCCTCTCAGCTCCTCTCAGGAGGTGTCAGGAGCTGTGTGTAAAGAACCCAGCGCCCCCATTTCCTGCGAGAGGGAGCAGCACGGAATTTTGATAACACTCATTTCCAACTGAGCACTTCAAAGAGGAAGAGGCTCGGAGACAATTAGCCTGGATAGCCCTTGTTGAGAGCAACAGGCGAGTTTGGATAGGTTAATCGGGCGCAGTCGCGAAGCAGGTGTTGAACGCGCACCCTCACAATCCCCCCCCCCCCCCCCCCCCCCCCCCCCGCCCCCCCCACCACCCCCCCCCCCCCCGAATCCTGTGATCGTCACAAAAGTGCATGGTTTAATTAAACACAGTGTCCTTCCCGCCCGCCTCTTCCTTATTCAAAAGCATGAAGCAGTGCTGATTGCATCAGATCAGTGACACCGAGAGCAAATTGCTTTTCTGCCGCGGCTGGGATGATGAAGGGGGTGTGTGTGTGTGTGTGTTGAGGTAGGGTGTGTGGTGGGGTGATAGGAGGAGAGTGTTGCTTATCACACAAGAGGCACAATGGTGACTTTAATCTGAAGATGATGCAAAAAATAGTTGTGTGAAAATCATCTTCTCAAGTCGCAGGGACGAGGATTTTCAAGTTCGGTCCCGAAACAGATACGGAGCGAGTCACAGCTCACACACACACACACACACACAGGTCAGTGTTCTAACACACACACCAAAAATAACCGACGGTTTCCACTCATGATGTGACACCATACGATAAAGAAGGGATTTCCGGTTCAAAGTATAAACGTGTTTGTTCTCTGATGGCTGGAGTGAAAGTGAAAACAGTCGCCAACACTTGTTTCTGCCAAGCAACCGCGGCGCTTTGTCTCTGGTGTAATTCTCACTAATGGTGTGTGAAATCCATCAACAAACAAGTCTTTGGATGTAAATAACAATAACAAATAACACGTGAATCCAAGCGTGGACACGATGAGGTCAAGCAGTCGCTTACTAATATCTCAGGTTGTTGAGCACACACACAGACAAATCTAACCAGGACAAGAGAGAAGAGCAGTATTAATCATTCTGGACTGACCATCTTTAAATACAGAAATCAACTTGTTGTGACGTGCCGCTCATTAATTAATCAGACAGGTCAGGCTGCTCCTTCTCCTCCTGCAGGGTGAAAACAACTTCGAAACTAAAGGGTGAAACTCACCAACGCTGACTGTACAGTGATCGGTGAGTCACTGCAGACGCAGACAGAGCGAGCGTGAAGCCTCCTCTTCTGTCTTAGTCTGGTGTCAATTATATTTGGAGCTCATTTATTCAACAACACGAATCACAGCCTGAGCATGTACTAACGACTGTGTGAGCCCGAGCTCGTCCACAGAGGACAGGGGAGGAAACTCAGGTGTAGTTTAATCACAGCAGGACCGTCCCTTCAGTTTCAGTTTATTTTGTATTTTGTGTGTGTGCAGTTGTTAAAGTGTGCAGCCTCTCCTCCCTGAACAGCCCCACCGGTGCTGCGGTGTGTGTGTGTGTGTGTGTGTGTCTGATGCACTGAGCCGTTGCTGTTGTTGGCCTTGCAGCAGCCATTAGTTTGAGGCAACTCTCCCTGCGGAGCGCTGACAGTGATGACAGGCCATGGCTATGCAAGTAGGCCCTGGGGGCGGGACTCTAGGGGCGCCGCTCGCTCTGGGTCAGCCAAGGTCAACATATTTATCTGGGCGGTAATCTTAGGGGAGAGGGACGGAGATTCTGACCCCAGAACCTCAGGGACATCATCAAAACAGGTCCGGCGTGATACACCAAGGTAACCGGAGAGAGAGAGAGAGAGAGAGAGAGAGAGAGAGAGAGAGAGAGGGGGGAGCACTGATGAATCACAGAGCGGCAATCAGCAGCGAGCGTCGCAGCGAGGGTAAACCATTAAGGAGACGCAGGGCTGATCACTTATGGAGCTGAAACGGGCCCAAAGCTGAAACGGCAACATTGTCACCTCACGAGTGATTCTGTCTGCACGGTGATTTACTGCCGACTGCAGATACTTCATCAGGCTAATAGCTTGTACACTGGCAAGGCTTACAAGTGCTGTATATATATATATAACTTGTTTATAGGCTGCTTGAACAGTCCCCTCCATGAAGTATGAATATAATGTATGTGGACCACCATGGGAGAATCATTTCCCAGTCTCTGTTTTGCTGCTTCCGGTGGTTCTGAGCTTCAGGTCTGTCTCAGCTTCTTCAGACATTGGTGTTGGATCTGGATTCGTCCTGGCATGACACACAGGTGTGTTCGTTCAGAATTCAAGTTCTCGACATATCCCAAGGATTAATTAATTAAAGCATACAGGACTGCCGAGGCTCTGGGTATTTTTGTTGAGATTTCCATTCCTTGGATAAAGTGTCTGTAATCGAGGCCTTGGTCACAGTGGCCATCATGTTTCTGTGGAGTCGCAGCTGTGGCAGCAGAGAGTCTGAGATGCACTGTGACATCCTTTAGCCGATGGTCACGCTCATGTCATTTAGAGCAAATGGGATAAAACGTGCACCTCCGGACTGACTGCGCTAATGAATTGATTGAATTCTCCTCACGGATCCCTGCAGGGGAACTTCCTGAAGTCAGAGTCCAAGGTCAGCGACTGTTTGTTTACGTCACGCTAGGTCAACCGTAGCGTCAGCGACGCTCTCTAAAAACACTCTGTCATAAAGACGGCTGCGTGTGGAGCTCTGAGTCAGGACCAGGCTGTTGGCATCACATCAGTATCATGGTGGGAGCCAGATGAAGAGGCCACAGGGTGTTGGCACCGCCGACTGCAGTCAGTGAAAGATGGCCGACGTTAATGCGAGGGCGATGCTTGTCTGTTAGAGCGCACTTCTTTAATTGTATTAATCTCAACAGGCTGCTGATGGAGGAACAATTTAAACTTGGCTTGAAAGCTTCAGGATATCATATTGATGTAAACTACCACAGTGACTAAAGGGTTCTGGAGCCAAAGAAAGCATCGGGCTGTCTCAGTTTGGGGACCGCCACTGTTGGAGGTTGAATTTAACGACCGATCACGTCACTACAACTCACAACTCGAGGCTCCTTCAACTGAGGATGACGTGTGTCCTTCCACCCTCAGACAATGGAGCCTCCATGGCCCTTTCTCAAAGAGGAAATGGCTGAACACCAGAAGACTGTATTTCTAAATTCACTGATTAGCAGATACACAGCAGACGATGGCTGGACATAGAGTTTTGCCTTTTTGCCTCTGGATATCAGAAATGAAATGACTGACGGTCCGACAGACCTGCGAACCTCAAAGTGTCCATGCCTTGAGAACAAAACTAAATGAAGAACAGCTCGACCTTTCATAGAGCTTCACTTTTTCAAACAACCTCTGACCATTAAATTCACCTCCCAACTTCTCCACACTCATCAAACGCTGAATAATTTAAGCAAGCTGAGCAGCTCGATCCATCTACGTCACAATCAATCGTCTGCTCCCTGCCCACGCTCAACACCGTGTCAGCAGCCGGGACATGGACCTGAATGCACAAAGCCCAACAACAGATTTTATTATGCAAACACGGGTTTAAACAAACAAAACAGCTGGATCACAAACAGCAGAGTAAAGAGCATATTCCTCCGCCAAGACCAACCTGCCCGACACCTGCAGACTAACTCAAGGGAATTATATCCAAACAAAACTAATCAAAGTGCAGGAATTCACAGTTCCACGCAGTAAACATTTGATTGATTTATTTGCATCAAATCTCAATTAATCCTGAGAATATTAGGAAATCTCATTTAAATCCCACAGAGGAGAAAAAAAACCCGAACATCCTGGATTTGATTCCCTTGGATTTTCTCTGGCCCCGTCCCTCCACCAAGTTTAATGCAAATGGCTTCAGCACTTTGCGTGTAATCCTGCCGAGGACTGAACAAACAGACATGGGTGCAAACATAAATACCAAGGTTGTGGAGTCAGCTGTGTCGACACACAGACGTCCAATTAAAGGATGACTGACAGAGCAGGAGGTTTGTCTGCAGATAACTTCATCTCCTGTCCTCTGCCAACACAAAGACTCCTCGGAACGATATTTAGATAATAGTTTTTTTTTTAATGCTCAGATTTTGCAGAGTGTGAAGTGATTTTTTAAAAAATCCCAGGGCTTTTAATTTGCAGTGCAAGGAGGAGGAAAATATTGAACAACTGTTCAACTATCCAGGGAGACTTCTCGCTGACATCAACCATGTTTTCTAGCCATCTCTATTTTGTCATGGGATATGAATAATGCAGGGAGGCTGCAAAAATCAGCCATTCCACCGCGTTGACAAGAGCACCGCGAGAGGGGCTGCATTCATTTGGGGCACTCCGGGTTTTTTTTTCTGCAAGGCGAGAAAATGACATGTTTATAAGCTTGTTTCTCTGCTTGGGTTTAAATCTGATTTAAATCTTGTTTTCTGCATTGCATCGTCTCACCCATCAGTCCAGATTCACAATGACTTGGAGACCTTTGTCCTGACATGCTGAAGCATCCTCTGAAGACCTTCACAATACAGTTTCGGAGAGGCAGTTCACCGCCTTTAAAGCTTTGCAAAGATGCCCTTAAAGATTCGAGCAATAGACGAAGTTTGAAACAACCAGGACTCTCTCCAGTGTTCAAATTAAACTGCATCTGACAATTACTTGGCACCGTTCATCCCCTGGAGGATACGAACCCAGCTGTGCAGCACGCTGGTGACACGTTCTGGGGGGTGGGGGATTCTAAGGGACATGAGGGGAAGACAGGAAAACCTGCTTCAGCTTGAAATTGAGACGCCGTTCACCAACAACAGCCAGAAACATTAACCCAAAAATTGAAGCCCTGTGAGGACTCACCGCTCCATATATTATAAATAAAGATGAGAAAAACTTGTCCTGGCATTTATACAGCATCAAATCCACAGCACAGTGAAGGAGTACTTCCTGTGTCTGAACTTCAACAGGGGTTGAGTACTGCCTGTACACTTTCCATACTGTATACTGTTGTACTACTAGACATGAAAACAATCCAGCATCAAACGTGATGAAGCGCCACATCATGTGTTCATCGTCACCTGGAGGGAGAGGAGCAGTGCCGGAGCACATGGAGGGACCGAGAGGAGGAACCGGGGCGAAGAGGAGACAAAGCTCCGCACACACACACACACACACACACACACACACACACACACACAGAGATAGAGAGACACACAGATAGAGAGGCGTCTTATCTGGGAGCAGCGAGGTGCAGCTCGTTCTGAGCGCTCTGTCATCCAAACAAATCAACACATAAACAAACAGGGAGGCGGTTTTGTATGAATGTTACCTTCGGCGCCCGCTTCTGTCACCACCGCCACCACGAGCAGGAGCAGGGGGGAGTATTCTCTGAGCGCCTTCATCGCGGGTTCCTGCGCTTCACGCGTCTGGAGCTCTCGGTCCGGAGTGAACGTCCTCGGATCAACACTTTCTGTCCGCCGTAACGCGCAGAAACACCGCGGGCTCCCGCACACACGCGCACGCTCCTTTCGCTGACTTGAGTCCGTGTGGATGTACTCATTCACAGATTCAAGGAGGGGGGGGGCGCTTCTAGTTTCGGTCCAGCACCACCAACCACCTCCTCCTCCTCCTCCTCCTCCTCCACGGACTCCGCTGACTGACTGGAGGCGGGGGGGAGCGGAGCTGCTCCTGCTGCTGTGATCAGCACCTCCTCCTCCTCGGGCAGCGCGCTTCAGCACCGCGGACAGCTCCTAGCGTCGGCCAGCGGAACACACGGGACGAACCCGCGTGAGATAATGACATCATCATGAGAGGACAGCGGGTCCAGGTCCGTCCGTCAGAGTAGAACTACAACACTATAACAACGAAAGACAAGAAAGTACTGCACTCTTGAGTGAAGTTTCCCTGTAATTGTTAAAATGTTGTCCTCTTGCTAAAGCTGACGTTTGTTTTTTCTGCTCCTACGTTCAAAACTACTCTGAAACCTAAGTCTTTAATTTTATAGTGTTTAGCAATGCAATATTTACACTTTATGATCCTGCTCCTCTTTATATTGCTGTAAACGTGTGTGTTTGCAAAAACCTAACAGGCTCTTCAGATCCTTTTAGACGAATATCAGAAAACCTGGCAGCTGAATAAACGACCCCCCCCCCCCATCAGACTATTTGCTTGATGACAAACAACACTGACCCTGAGGGAAATATCAGGTACTAAACACCATCACAACTGTATCAGAGACACTTTGCTCTGAAAGAGCAAATGATTATTTCCTTTTTGCCATGTGCGCTCACAAAAAGAGAAAAGTGCGAGAAGCAATTCAACCTCATCGTGACACCATCGTGTCTGAAGTGGCGCGGACTCCCTCTGGGATAATGGGATGAAGAGAATGCTGAACATGTGGACGTGATGATGAGTGCACCTTGATGAGCTCGACCCAGAAGGTGGAGGTGAAGTGTCGAGGTGAATTTGGTGGAGAAAGGTCGCAGTTTAGTGAAATGGTAAAAAAAAAAAAAAAAGGTTTAAAAATTCCACCAGGAGGATAAGACAGATGTCTTCTGTTGTTTTATTATTATAATAAGTAGTGTTTGTACCTGTTTTTTATATCCAATGTAGCCTCCCTTCGCCTCATCCATTCACCTCCTCACCTCATCTCTTCATCCTCCCTTCTGGTTCAATCCTTCTCTTCAGTGCAGGGTCAGGTTTGGGCAGACCATCACTCACCCTTCACTTCCATTCTTCCACCCATCTAAACATTTATGAACGATACATCTGCGTGGTGTGTTCCATGCTATTGAAAAATCTCTTATCGGTATTAAATCATTCTAAGGATTATTATGAAGCCAACAATGCCGACACTGTATTTATCACAACCATCTCTTATTCATTAGGTTGGCTTCCTGTCAAATGATCAAAAACATAATGCACGATGGAAATGAGGCTCTTGAGTCTGTCTCCTGCGGAGATTAGCCATACAATGACCTGCTCATCAACATGTTTGCTCTCTGGAAACAGCCATGTCTGCATAAAGAAGAAGAATGTAATGAATCATACATGAGTCGAGGCGGTGGCCTTTTGTTTTCCTCTGTGTGATATGTGAGCCAGAGTCTCCTCAGTTAGCTTCCTCTCAGAAATCTGCATACTTCCTTGCTGATCTGACAGGGTTGCATCACCGCAGCCTGTTGGTTCTGACTCATCCATCCTCGGCACCTCTGGGCACAACGAGCCTTTTGCAGCCACGGTGCTGCACATCCCTCCGGTGGCTGTGCACCTATGCAGCTGCAGCACACCCGCGGAGAGATGACTCACCGTGTCGGAGCGGGAGTTTCATCCCCTCAGACACATTTGTTTGTCATTTACACACCTCCACCTCACAGCAGAGACGCCATTCATGGAGTCAGAGTGCTGAGTGAATGTGAGAGGCAAGTCAAGCCCAGGCTTTGGTCATCACACGGAGGTCTGTGTCATCCCAGAGAGCACAAACATGTGCAGTGTATTCACTTAATAAAGCAACTGAAGGTCTGATTAAGTTATTTACACAATACATACTCTCACTGGATTTCACAAGAGAGTACCAGCAGTATCTGTAGTCACACAGTGACACCAACAGTGCCTCTGATTAGGTTTGAAGCAACTAGATTTTTAAGAAACAGCGACATTATTTACAACAAGCGCTTTATTAGCAACACCCCCCCCCCCCATCCCCCTCTGTTTGCCTTTTAGCAAAGAGGCACAAACACAAATGGCACGTACCTCATTTCTGCATTAAGGAGAAGAGAAGCATGCTTCAAGCCTTCAGAATCTTAAAGAGTTTCTCGTGCTTGAAAGCACCAATATTTCTCAGTCGGAGTATTTTTAGACTGGAGAGTGTGTTTTGCTTGTTGACAGAAGTTCTGGACAAAATGCTTTCACCTGAACTTTTCTGTCTGGGGGGGGTCGTAACATCAACATGCTGCTGGACCGGCCAACAAAACAAAGAACAGAGAAGCCTGGATCATAACACACTTTCAGGGAGTGGGACTTATTCCTCGGCTCAGGGCGCTGTTACTCCAAAATATCTTTGCTTATAGAAAACAGTTTCCACTGTATCGTAAAATGTTAAGGTTACTGTTAATAAACCTTGAACCTTTAAAACCATCAACAAAGATTTGATGATGAAATCCTCTTTTGCATAATTTGGTTTAGATTTGATGGACTTTTGGTATTTCTACACACAAACACATCGATCAGCACTGATGTGAAACAGTTAATGGGGTTTTATAATGTCAGATCAAACTGTAAAGACCAATTCCCGAAGAATTATTTTCAGGATCATTTAATATTCATACACTCTGTAAATGCAAACCGGTGCCACCTGCCTGGGCGCTGACGGCACCGGGACACTGGCTCTGTGCTCTGCATATATTTATTTTACTACTACTGAAGTTCAACAATGTCCCTCAGCACCCAATCATTCAATTATGGTAGAATTAATTTATAGGTATATTATATATGTGTTTTTATGTATGTTTGTTATGTTTAGACATGTATTATTATAGTAGTCTATAATCTCCTTTCTCCTCTCTCCAGTCAGTCACATAAATGAAGAAAATTCCACAAACACCTCAAGCACAACCTTTTCCATCTCTTTCCATCCAACTGATTTACTAAGTACAACACACCACAGCATTTCAAGGCCCACTCAAATGTTACGTTGTGTTCTGCATATTTCTAAAACTCCTGAAAGTGGATTTTTCTCTGAACGATGAAAGCCAAGGAATCCAAGTCCATTAGTTTGTGTCTTTGAGGACAGGAAGCAAGCAGAATAGTTTCAGGGATTCTCTGTGACTGTGACCCATCAGCCCCCCCGCCCCCCCCCACCAACGCCACTTATATACGGTTTAATTTCCTCTCTGTCTCAGTGTCACTCACATATCAAAGTATTTCTCTGCGTAATGACTTCATCTGAAACAGACAGACAGAATACACATTGCAATATTCAGAGGAATATTACTATAATATGTACAAATATGATGACAGCTCTAATAAAGCCGCTTGGAGCTGGAGCGCAGACAGCAGCGCCTCAGAGATGCTGCGCTCTGAAATCAAGTGGCGACATCAGAGAATGAAACGCCCTCTTCTTCACGGCAGGGGGCCGAGGAGAAGACGTTAACCGTTTCAGCTGCAGTTTGTCCTTTAATGCATCTATGTGAGATTATTGCTGAGACGCTGTTCTGAGAGAACAGCCGATTAATTCATTGAAGAGTTTCTAATCAGTGATGAGACAGCTCATCTGTGAACATGTGCGATTCAGGCTGCCCGCGACAGGAAACCTTCTAGAACGCGTTCTTAGTGTTCGTTCACACACAGTCGTCGTCTTTCTGAATCAGAGGGTCCTATCAGCGTGTGGTGCATTCACACGTGTGGTCAGGATCGTTGTTGCCATGCTGCTCGTCTTTAACCAGGGGAAAGGGTTTGGTTTTAGAGGCACGGACTCCAGATAATCACATGCACATACGGTACATGAAGGTCCACTCTGCTCTTCACACGCAGAGATAAAGAGATCAAAAGAAAAGCTCTATGTTGGTTCATGGTAATTTGGCCTTTTGAATAAAAATCCATCCCAGGTCCAGGAGCTGACTGGTTTATGGCCAGTCAGCTCCTGGACCAATCGGAGACCGTGCTCTTGTGTCTGCATCACACTTTAGTTTAGGGTGCTGACAGTTGCAGACGTTGGTTGTTTTGAGGATAACGGAACATCAGTCGAAGTACTGAAAGTTTGCAAAGAATGTAGGCACCATTGTGTGTGTGTGTGTGTGTGTGGTTGTGTTGTTACCCATCCAATAGCTGCAGGATATTTTGCTCTCTGAATCCTAAACATCAAGCTCTCGGTGGCCTGAGAGGAAGAGTCAGAAGCAGAAATGGAGTCGGCGAGTGGACCATGGACCTTTCTACTAACATGTTCATTGAATATATTTGTACTTCTCCTACTTCAAATCTATCTGTTTCTGCTGCAGCACATTTTGCTGCAAAGACTCGTTTTGCCAGTGTTTTGTCAGACCGATCCCGGCCCCCCATCAGCACAGAGGGGAGAAGATGGAGGACTCACACCATCTGATGCAGAGCTGCAGAGAGTGCATCTCCATAATAACACCACCCACTCATGGCCTTTTTAAACGTGAGTTTCAAACCGCTCCGATCAGAATATCCTTTGTGGTTCAGTCAGTCAGTACAATGAAGCTGTCAGAGGGGACAGAGATGAGGAGACACCTCCACCGAGTGAATCACTCTCTGACTCCAGCTGAATTTACTGAGGAGGAAATGAATATTGACCGCTGCAGGTTGTCTCTGTGTTATCTGAGAGGCTCCTGAGAGGAGAGCAGGGATGACACTGGGATGAGTGACGTGAGTCCAGGACTGACTCCCAGTCCCTCCACAGGATCATGGGTCTCAACAATAACTTGGTATCCAGACCAGTTTGGTTTGCTGCTGCCTCTCTCTCTGTCGGGTCTAGGAGATAATCATGCCACGTCCGTCTTGAGTTTACTTAGTTCTGAGTTTCCTGTTTTATTTTGAAAGCTGGTTTGTGTTTCCTTCCGTTGCTTTACTTCCTGTGTTTTATTATCTGATTACGTTCACCTGTTTTCCATTCGCTGGGGCGTGTATATATTGTCCTCACCTCCCTGGCCATGTTGCCAGATCGTCTTGCCTGCTACCAAGAGAACCTCAAGCCTTAGTCATTGTCTTTTGCCAAGCCTGAATTTGTTTGTACTTTGATTTGATTTGAGACCTTCTGTTTGTGAGTCTTTTTTCCCCCTGTTGGGGGATTTTCAGTTCCTTTTAAAATAAAAGGACTCTCCTTTTGACCTTTGCCTCTTGAGTCGAGCTTTTGGGTTCAGACCTCCGCTCAGACGTGACATCGCTCTCTCTCCAGTTTCCTCCCACACTTGAATTATGCTGATGAAGGGCTAGAATGTCAGGGAGGACATGACCTCCTCTTCCTCTTTATCACATTCACGGATATCCAGAAAGAGCTGTCCCCTTCAACATAAAAGTCACATCTATACTTTCTTCTCCTCCCTCAGAGACAAGCAGCTCCTCTACTCATCCAGAAGCAGTGAAATTCAATCACACATTTAATAAGTGGGTCAACATACGTTTAAACCTGAGGGTTCGCTGGTGTCAGGGCTGATGGGCCAGTTTCAGAGGACGCTGAGTCCAGGGCACCAGTTCCCCCTCGAGTTTCAACACCGTGGCTCTGATGTAATGGATGAGCGCGTCCGTCTGAAAGGTAAAGAGCGAGTACAACTGTCAGCCAAATGTAATGGAGATAAAAAAATGATATTTCCCTGTGAGTTCAGTGGGAGGACGTCTTTCTGACAGAGGAGCCGCTGGAGGCGTGGACGCTGCCCGCTTCCTTTTGAATGGAACTGTTTGTTATTGACTTTCTGAAGTGAGCAACCACTGCTGGTTGTTTGTTTCTATTCTCATGAAGCTGGAGTAATTGTCAGAACTCCAGCCCACTTCAGAAAGTCTGAAGATGCAGCAAACACTTAACAACCGGCTGAGAGACTTTGTTTACTGGTGTTTGAGCAGGGTTTTTTTTTTTTTCACCCACTCTTCCCGGCAGATCACTTCACAGAGATAATCCTGCACCACAAAAATAAAGTAAACACCTCCACCTTAGAGTTTTTAATAAAATGCTGCTCCTTCATTTATCTGAAAGTTTTCCAAAGTTTTCTCAGCTTCCAGTTTCCCCTCCACTGCCATTTATTTATGACCTAACAGTTTTTGTACATTTGCGGGCAACGATTAAAAATGATTTTACTTTTGGATAAATGAAAAAGTATCTACTTTTTATCATCAAACACAAAATACTCCTACGGCTGCTGGGCGTACTACAGTATCTGGTCAGAAACTTAAATAAAAACAATAAAATATTCATTGAAATCGAAATAATTTTAGCAATCAAAAATATGTTTGTATTATGCAATTAAAAAAAGAATGTACCTTATATATGCTGTAAGAGGATATATGAATATGGGATATACAAACTAAATGTTTGATTCTGGCAGGTTTCGTTTTTGATCTCAGCAATAATGAGACATAACAGAAATAATAACACAACTTCACACGCTGTGCGCACGGACTGGCCAAGGGGAGCGAGCGGCCTGAGCTTTTATCCGCAAACATCTTCCTGAAGCAAAGGTAATCCGCATCTCTCTGATAGGCGAAGAGCGGCCGTTAAACCCGCCAACAATGGGGCTGCAGAGGGAGAACAGCGCAGCTAATCCTCCAGCAATTCCAGTGCAGAGGAGAGCGGCTGAACCGAGCCATTAACACCACGGGCACCGAGCGTGGAGGGGCCTCTCTGACACGGCCGCCGGAGCCACGTGACAGCGGCCGCCACCTGCACGCTCGCTCCCTGAGCTGGAGCCGCTCGTTATTCATGAGTCTTCACTTATTCATTAAATGTTCGCGGGCACGCTCCTGTCCTGTTGCTCATCATGAATATTTACACCAGGTGCTTGATATTTGTATGGCTCGGAATACACGGCCAGCACTGAATGCCAGGTAAACAGCCACAGCCTGCGTCTGTGTGACCTTCTCTCAACGGAAGCTTGAGAGTGACATAATATCTTTAACTCCAAATTTAAACAACTCCAAACGTCGACTCTCTGTCGCAACAGGGACGCAGCGCTCACGCACATCCTGCTGGGAACGTATGCAGATCGTTTGAATAATAGCTCGTCTCTTGTGAGACGTAGAATTTAACGGCACAACAACCGTCAGCGACTGTCAGAGGATGGAGAGGATGTTTGGATTCTTAGACAAGTTTCTTCTGGACATTTATCTCTGTGGACGTTCACGTTTTTTTCGGTTTATTGACGATCACCTGTGTTTCCTTGAGCTTAGTTTTGTGTTCAGGATTTTTTTCACCTGAGATAGTTTAGCAATATATGACTATGTGTTAATGGCAAGTGAAAAAAGTTTCTGATAAAGAAATGATCATCAAACAACAGTCACTCCCCAACCTCACCGTGCTGGTAACTTACAATAACCATAAATCACCACACAGACAAGGCGGTCGGTCGCCATGATGGGGACCGGCTGGTGCCGCCGCCGCGCGGGAGGAGGAGAGATTTAATTAGCGCCGCAGCCTGAGCAGCAGCGCGTTTGTCGGCCGGCTGCAGGACATTGTGTTGTGAAGCTGCTCAGATGTTTGCTGATGTGCCAGCAGACGGTGGTCCCGAGCAGCAGATGTTAGCGTGAACAATGTGACACAGTCTAACTCCTACTGATTCTGGCAGCACATGGAGCGGAGGCACGCCGAGCGTTTGAGTGCCGTTAAAATTCTGCTTCATACCACGACTCCACAACTGGAGACATCCAACTAATAGTTAAAAAAAAAAAAAAAAAGATCAGCCTGAGCCTGTGTGCTGGGTTATAGAGTCCCTCGATCAGAGGACGGGATGAGGACATTTCATGCCTTTTCACTTTACTTCCACAGCCGAGGGATGTGGACGGCCGAGGCCTCAGCAGCACGCCCCCGAGAATTAACCTTCACGACGGGCAGATGGTGATTTCAGAGTCCCTGATCATAAACAGCAACACAATGTCTCACCCTGTGTCTTCGTGGAGAATCTTTAATCAGACCTGTTTATGCAAAAGAGATTTTTTTTTTTTTTAATATTACGAAGATAAAAATGAAACAGACGCGGTGCATGCATGTGTTTGACTTTTCTCAGATCAGAGGCACAAGATCAAAACTAAAAACAGGTTTTCATGAGAAGTTTAACTTTGGACCTTTCGGTTCAGAAGAAGTGGGATTGACAGGCTCTCATTAAACACGTGTTGGTTTCTTTTCTTCATGGGCACAAAATGGGTGCAAAACCACCAAATTATGGTGGACATTTTTCTATTCTTCAAAAAGAGCTGCGTGAGGTCCCTGGTGAGGTCGTGTTAGAACATCAACATCACTTGAAAACATTAGCTGACTGCACATATAGAGAGCATTATATCAAACAAGCCGTCAGCTCCAGATCTCAGTCCATTCATTATTCAGGGATCTCAGCTCCACACTTGGATAATAAATCTGTATTTTGACCACTTTGAAGTTTGGGCAGACATCAGGGCACCATTAGCTTCGCTCTGCCCTGATTAGCCCGTAGCAGCCTCATCAGTTCCCGCTGATTCATGAAGGGATCGTATTAAATAACACACAGCTCACGTGAAATATACATGCACACGTATGTGTACTACGTGGTACGTGTTGTCTTTGCGCAGAAGCTCAGGCAGGTTCGTGGCAAACCGTGTGTGCAAATCTGCGTATCTTGAATTTTCTTGACAGAGAATGAAAGAATTTGAAAGTTAAAAATATGGATGTAGTTTCAACTAAACGCACTGAAACACGCAGCGTGACTGAATGTTGTGGGGTTTAACGTGGCAGGATGGAAACTGTGGGGAGGTTCACACTCGGTGTGTGCGCGACACGGTGGAACAGCGGGGTGCTGACCATCTGACCCTCTGCGTGTCTGTCCTGTCTCGCCGTCCATCTGCTCAGCCTGCTGTCCGGGACAGAGGCCATTACGCACACGGCCCGCTGCTTACCCACAATCCATCTAACCTAACAGAGTCCAGGTGTGGCTGCAGCCTCTTCCATCACAGCTCTGATATGAATCAGTGTTTTTAGGTCAGTATTTGCATCATGGCTGTGTGGTCGCAATAAGTGGGAGAGAATAGAGGGCAGACAGCCAGATGTTTATATTTTCAAGCAAAATTCTGACACAGGAAATTTAAGAAATGAAGTTATCTTTTTAAAATACTGTATAAGACCCTAAGACTTATTTTGGGGGGTTCTCCCTGAGGGTTTAACCCAGCGATCATGCTCCTGATGGATCTTAAGGGGAGAATTAGTCTGTGATCAGATTCCCCTGTTCACACAGTCACACAGCATTTCCCCTGCCTTAAAGTGAAGAGGAGTAATGTTGGGGATTCAGGAGCAGAGATAAAGGGGGCAGTATTTAGGAATGTGATCATTAGTCATGCTCCAACAACAATAATCTAATAACAATGACTGCTGTGTGTCCGCTGCCATCTCAGCAGCCGCCTGATAATCTCCATTAGAGCCTTAAAGCTTCTCGTGGATATATGGACGACTGTGTGACCAGCACTGCGTCAAGACTTTTAATGGGAACAGATCAAAGTTGTGCCTGCTCCTCCTCTTGTCCGGGTCAAGCTGTTGTTGTGGGAGGGAAGCTGCATCACCTCTGCATTCTCCTGTCGAAGAGGTCGACGGGGACGAGGCATCGCAGCGCTCATCGATTGCAAATGAGAACTCGTCGGTCTGAGGCTCCGGCTGTCCACAGAATTAGAGGAGAGAAAAATCAATGAATGAATCTTTCCACAGCCATCCGAGAAAAACTCCTGAGCCTGTGGCTTCCTGTGCTTTGGTCCAATTAAAAGACAGAGACACTTTTCTTTTGCCATATGCAGAGGGGAACGGGAAGAACGAGAAGGACAAAGAGCACAGGGCCAAGAACGAGAGGATGACGTGATGGTGGAGATCGTCGTGGACATGACCTGAGCTCCTCAGCTTGTTATCATGAACATGTTAATCTTTTTAACCGTAAGAGGCCAATGGTCAAATAGCAGCAGCGTATTCCCCTGCAGTGACCCTTTGGACTGTGCTGCCTATTCATCGTTATGTAAGTGAGTCAAGGTTTAGCTGTGGAGGACAACAGCCACACTCTGCAGTCTTCAGAGCTACTCATGGAACTGTGCATGTCTCTTGTTTTCTCTCGTGAACACTCACTCTGAGCCTGTCACACACAGCCAGAAGCTTTGGGCTGTTTTCACAACGATGTCTTTGCCTCTCTGGTATCGACAGTTAAATTAAAAACAGCTGATACTAAAAGGTTTCAGAGCTCTTGCTCTCCTCTCTTTGTCCTGACTGTTTTTCTCCATCAGCCCCAGACCAGGTGTCCTCTGCCTCATCTCTTCTGTCTTGTTAGTTTTGGTAACTTGTATTATTATTATGAAGAAATGACATGACATGACATTTCTTCATAATTGGCAATAAAAAAATCTTCTCCTGTTTCTTCTTGTCATCATCATTATTATTATTATTACCATCATTGTCATTTAAAAAATGTATTCATGTGTATAGCTTTGTTATAGTTTCTGTTAAATAACTTTCTATCTATTAATATTCTCAAATATAATCTCTTCCTTTTCTCATAAATCCTCAATTTCCCAGTTTGGGATAAATAAAGTACCTATCTATAAACTATAAACTTTGGTTACTGCCTGGCAGACAAAACTCAGGGCACACTCCCCCACGACATTCGGCTCCTCCTCCAGTAGGAAATGTGCGGAACTCTTCGAGCGTGAGAGAGAGAGAGAGAGTGTGTGTGTGTGTGAGAGAGAGAGAGAGAGAGAGTGCGTGTGTGTGTGGTCAGTGCTAAATAGAGAAGAAGATGTCGACCCCAGCTGAGTTTGACTGTGTGGTGGTCGGGGCCGGGGTCCAGGGCTCGTTCACGGCCTATCAGCTGGCTCAGAACCACCAGAGGACCCTTCTGCTGGAGCAGGTGTGTCTCTCCCAGACTCTGTCCCTGTCCGTCAGACGAGCACTGACAGCTGTGCAGACCTCGGTCATGTGGCTCACTGCCCCAAACAGCAACACAACTAACGCTCACTTGGTTGGTTCTGTGCGTGTGCGTGCGTGTGTGCATGTGTGTGTGTGTGTGCGCAACAAGTGGATTTTCACTCAGTTAAACTAGTCTTCACTGAGTTTCTGCGCTCGGTGCTGATTTGTCAAAGGTCACGGTCAAGGTGCTCAAGGCGTAGATCATTTTCCAACTTCCCTCTCTTACACACAAACACACTGACAACAGATCCGTGTGTCGTAGTAACACTGGATGGTAATGATAGACTCAAAAACTGCCACAGCTGTCGCCGTCTCTGTACCTGTTGTCTTTCATGGCGTAGAGATCTGTGGAAACGGAACTACAGCTGAGTACTTACAACACCCGAGTACCCTGATCTGGATGCATGAGAATCTGCAGTATAAAATGGAGTATAGAGTAAATATAATACAATCTCCATGGTGATCCTACAGGGTTCCCAAGGACCCTTGAAAAGTCTTAAAAGGCGCTGACATCGTGAATCTAAAAATAACTGTCTTGAAAATGTCTTAAATCAATACGTCAGAAGTGATCACTGGACAAGCAGGATTTCATGATTCTCAAATGGGTAGTACGAGGCAGTGGTGCCTTGCCACAATGGGAGTCAATAGAATAGAATACGTTATTCCTCCCCCATGGGGGAAACACACATTTACAAATGGCATTAAAAATTGTTTGAATGCTCTCCTACATACAGTTCGTGCTGCCCCACACCAGAGGCAGCTCCCACGGCCAGACCCGCATCATCCGCAAGGCCTACGAGCAGGACTTCTACACCCGCATGATGGAGGAGTGCTACGAGCTGTGGGCCCGGCTGGAGCGGGAGGCGGCCGTGCGGCTGTACCGGTGAGCAGTCAGCAGAAACACGCGGACGGAGAAGCCATTAAACAGAACACAACAAAAGCTTCAGCGGAAAGGCGGAGATTTGTCACATTCAAGGTGCTATGTAAGCACGAGAGGCGCAGCTCAATCCGCCGGCGCCGTAAACGCATGACTTTCCCATTACCTCCGGCGTCACTGAATCAACCTGTGACGGCTCCCATGCCTGTGAATGTAGGGCAGGGGCTTTTTTTCATCTGGCTACACCTCTGCCTCTCATCCGGCGAGCGGGGGAAGGTGTTTGTGTGTTTACAGACAGCGGCGAGCTTCCAGCAGCAGCGCTCTTATTAACTCCGAGCAGCCGTATGTGTTCTTAGCGCGGGCCAAATAACGCGGGCTCATTATTCATGTCTCAGGGTAACCGTCCATGAGACTGAGCCGTGCCCACATTATGTTCCCTGGAAAAACAGCACTCCTCCCCCCCCCCCGAAAAACAGCCCTCCTCCCCCCCCCCCCCTCATGACTGATGGGTCCACATCTTAAAAGCCACCTGTGCCCTTGGGCTGGCAAAAAAAAAAAATGTCTGCATCACAATGAGAAATGTCTGAGCTGCTGTGAGTAATGCCTCCCACTTCTCCCGCTGCCTCTGGGACAGATGGAGCCATCGAATCGGCCCCAGAGCGCCGCTCGAACACGCCCGGCAGCCATTCCTGTCTCCCCCACATACGTGACGACAGCTGGTGACAGCCGATCGGCCGCTCTAATAGACTCAATGAGGAATAATATTTACAATCCCGCACATGCCTGCCTCCGCCACACGCTCACACGGCCGTAAAAAGAGACTAACGGGCAGCTGAAGCCTTCGGTTTGGCGAGTCTGTGCCTCGTGGCCACTGACAGATGTCGCAGCAGCCCTGAGGAAACACCGCTGGCATCTATCAGGCATTCCCACATTAGACCCTATGTCTCTCACAACCTTTCGTCAGAGAGATGCTGGGATCGGCTGTTTTACTGCTCGCCGGACATTTGGTGGTTTAGATGATTATTAGAATGGTTGATTCCCTTTCAGTCCACCAGGCTCTTAGTTACACTTGTGAGAAAACATTTGAGCCATCAAAGGACTCAATGGCTTCTGTGTGGTTGCGGTAAACCTCCCCTCTCCATGCCATTGATTTGACTCCATTTCCAGCGTCAAGCGTACGTGGGGAACCTGAAAACTAAACTGCGTCTCTAGGTTCTCAAACTCTGGGTTCCTAATTATAGATTTGTACTCCATAATGACGTCTGAGACGTGGTTGGAGAGCTGGTAGGTGACCTGCGACTGGTGTGCTCTTCACGCAGACAGACGGGGCTCCTGGTGATGGGACCAGAGAACAGTGAGAACTACCAGCAGTTTAAGAGCACCCTGCAGAAGAACAAGGTTCCCATGGTGACGCTGACCCCGGACAACTTCAGCCAGCACATCCCCCACGTCCGCCGGGCCGAGGGAGACGGGGCGGTGGTGGACGTCACGGCTGGCGTTCTCTACGCCGACCGCGCGCTCAAAGCCGCCCAGGTACGGTCTTAACTATGACTCACTTGTTTTCTTTTTGGTAGATAGAAAACTTGTCAGTGTCTCATGTCAATAAAGTTCCAGGTGTATTTCAGGCAAACATACGGGCCGTTCCCTCCTGGCGTCATGCCAGACAGCCTTGTGTTCCTCTTCCCATGATGAGCTGTAGAATTTAACACACAACAAAACATCCCCCCTAAGAGCTTGTGGAAGCAATGAAAGATAAAAGCAGCAAAACATTTTCTGATTTCACGAACAAGCACGGCAAGGAAAAACACCCAGATGTGGATAATTGCTCGTGCTCCGCGCCCCTCGCTTTAATCCAATCCAGGGCGAGGCGTGCACATGACTGGATCCTGTCAGCGGCCTCTGAACGAGCGCTGCCCGCGGCTGCCGGGTCAAGCACGAGCTCGTTTTTGTTCAGTTGACCGGATGGAGATGCAGCGGCGCTCCTCTGCGCAGCAGCTGTCAGTTATAAATTACAGCTCGTTGTGATAGGCGTGAATTAGATTAGCGGATCATTGCTTTGTGCTGCCTGGTGCCACGGCTCGTTAAGCGCCTCTTGCCTTTGATATTACGTCTTAATGAAAGTCACATTTGATTTGCCTTTTTCAATTTTCCCAGGGTGTCTTCATGTCTTCTGTCTGTGTTCGTGGCTCCTTCACGGACACGCACAGTGGACAGAGGCCTTGCGTGCTTGTGAACGCGATATCTCCAAACTGCCTCAGGCTCATTTCTTCAGATTTGGTCCAATCGTGCACGTGGACTCGAGGACGAGATGATTCAATTTCTGTTCCTCAAAAGTCACAAACTACGTTGAGGTTTTTGGTTCAACATCATATCTTAAGATCAGCACGAGAAAATCCCTCTGCACTTGGCTTGACTGAAAGATTGACTGGATAAATGTCAGGGGCCAAAAGTAAATGTCATGGTGACCTAAATCTGGAAAACAAAACACAAAATGTAACCGCTTCCTCTTTGAAATCAAGTTCAGCTGCAGCTCGAGCGAGTTTTCCTTTATCTAAATGATGATAACATATCAAACTGGTTTGAGGTGTTCGCCCAGTACACGACCGTCAAGGTCTCCGTCTCTGACACACACACACACACACACACACACACACACACACACAGAGCAGGTTAAACCATATCGTCTTGTGCGCGTTACTTTCATCTGCTCAAGACAAACACACATCGCTGAGATCACTGATTGTATCTGACAGGAGATGTCCCCGTTGTTTGTGGATGTTTGTGGCACATAAGAGCACTAATTGGAGTTTTCATAATTCAATTCCTCCCTCTGGAGTAAAACTGCATTACGTCAAGATTGTAAAAATGTCACAAGTCATATTAGTTTATATCCAGATGTACATCCAGATGCCTGAATAAATGCTTCCAGTGAGCACTTTATTAGGAACGCAGTATTAGTACACGCTACTTCCCCTCCATGTCGTGGAAATATTCTGTGTTGACTCGCCTGCCCGGCATCGTCCCTGCAGAGCTGTCGATCTCCTGTTCGGCCACATAACACAGGGTTTTCGTTCTCCTCTGCCCTCTCTCGACACCTCGCTGTTTCCAAACACTGATCTGCTGCCGACTGGGAGTTTGTGTTTCGGCTCCACTCTTAGGAAAAAACAGCCGAGACTGTCGAGCGTCTGAGGTTTGCTGAGAACCTGAACTCAAGCTTTTGACCTGTTTATGTAGGATTTACACTCCTCCCACATGAGCGTGGGACAGCTTGGTGTCCCTAATCAACTGTCCACCTCCAGTCTGCTCCAATCAATTGTGCATTTAAATATAAAAGCCAGGGACCCAAGGACACTTTCATATTTGAAGGAGACAGAGACAAGACCAAGTGAAATGCAGTTTTAAAAAGATGAGTCTTCAGTGGTTTGGTGAATGTCCCAGGGGACCAAATGTCCACAGTCTGGTGTTGGGGATGGTGAATTTAGGAAATAGGGGGATTAAGAAGCGATGATGGATTTGGGTTAATAACAGAGTTCTCTGTCTGTGTCTTATCCCAGGGACAGTTTCAGAAGCTGGGTGGAATCATCAGAGACCAAGAGAAGGTGACGGACATCGAGCCTGGTCCTGTAGTCACCGTGACGACCACCGCTGGAGTCTATCGAGCCAAGAGCGTGGTGATCACGGCTGGACCCTGGGCGAACAGGCTCCTGGCCCACACCGGCTTACAGCTGCCCCTGGAGGTACCCACATTGTGCAGCGGCTCACGTGCAGCACGTAAAACACAGCGTTATCAACTGGCCGCTCAGAGGGAACAAACCAATCTGATCTGATCTAAGATGGTACGCTTTGAAACAAGAAAGTAGAAAAAAAAAAACCTGAACACCTGAAGCAAATACGAAGCTGACCGTGTCACATAGGAACATCTGTCTTCATAAAAGGTAAAAACATATGGAAATTAATAAAAGTTCATTAAAGTGTGGCCCAGTACAGAAAGGTCCCAGCAGCCTCAGTCAGTGAGGCAGTTTTTTCTTCCCATCCCTGTAAAATAGAAAGTGATGGAAAACAAGCAGACAGCTGTTAGAGAGGAGAGCTGCAGTTGATATTACAATTGCATTATTCATGCTTTTTGGGGGGGGGGGGGGCATGCCTGAGTGAAGCACAGGCTGCGAGTTCATTGGCTCGCCAGAATACTACTGTCAGTATTGTACAGTACGTGTCACTGCCAACTAAAAAACAGTCATCTATGTTTAATACACATCGGTATAAAGATCTGCACTGTGGCCACTGAGGTTTTGGCCTCCTCTGCAGGTGCTGAAGATCAACGTGTGCTACTGGAAGGAGAAGCTGCCCGGATCCTATGCTGCCAAGCAGCGCTTCCCCTGCTTCCTGGTGACGGAGTGCGAGGAGGCGCAGGAGCACATCTACGGGCTCCCGTCCAACGAGTACCCCGGCCTGATGAAGGTGAGAGGGCCGCAGCAGCTTTATGGAATATTGAATATTTATTTTTCGTGCGGTTTCATCTGCTCGCGTTCATCTGTGGCGTCATTACTCAGCGTTAGTACCCGCCCCTGAGCTGTGGGAGCACTGAGGCAGACACAGCATTAAACCAGGGGCCACGCACCCGTCCACTCATAGCACTTAGTACAGAGCATCTACTTCTTAGAAATAATCATCCATCTTGATTTTAAACACACACTCACATCTGCACGTGTGTGTGCGCTTTTATCCTCCACGTATCTTCACCTCATGGAAGCGACCTGCATTATTTCCAGTGTTTGTTCGTCGCAGACGTTTGGCAGCAGCAGGAACGTGTGACTGGTTTCCTCCTCCTCCTCCTCCTCCTCCTCCTCCTCGCGGAACTCAGTTGATCAGGGATTTTGTGAGCGAGCGTCCTTTGTTAATTTCAGCCCCAGAGTTGGGATTGGCTTTGGACTGACTCCGACTGTGACTCTGCAGGACTGATCCGTTGTTGTCTTGCAGCCACGACTCGGGGCTCAGGCTGATCGTCCTGCTGTCGAACAAATTGTCTCTAAAGTCGCAGGTTTCCTGTCGACTGCAGGGATTCTGTTGACCGGCGTCAGAAAACACAGGACACCTCTCAGGGCCGAATGTTTCTCTGCATTATACATCACTCGTCTTCCAGAAATCTGTCTGTCTCTTGTTCAATATTTAAACCTTTGAATAAACAAGGCCAGCACTCTGCAGCAGCGGGGGGACGGCTGGAGAGGCGTTCGTTAATAAAACAGCCTTGGCCCACCTCTCAGGCACGTTCACAACACAACAACAACAACAACAACGGACTGTCCAGTTCAGGGTTATGTGGGCTGACTCGACTGTCAAACAGAACATGTCCGCCGTGCTTGGTCGGCTGGCACGTGTCTATTCAGGGCATCATGGGTAAGCAGCGGGAGGTCGCAGCCTAATAGCAGACCACATGCATAGAGGAGGGGGGGGCACAGATGGTGATGTCACGTCGTATTATTCACTGGGAGACAGATGCCAAAGACACTATATGCCCAGTGTTGGGACCGTTTAACATAATTTGAAAGAAAATGAAGCAGAGACGAATACTGCAATTACTCACTGTGTGTGTGTGTGGACACTGGAGAACCTTTCAAGCCTCAGCTCCCATACTGGCTTCCTGTCTGTACTGTATGCAGCACGTCAGAGCACATGAAAGCAGCAGTGACAGTCCAGCCTCTGTGTGCGCGCGTGTGTGTGTGTGTGTGTGTGTGTGTGTGTTACCTTTGAAGCTGGTAACAGGGGCTGAGCTAAATAATGCAGCCGTGTGAATGATGGACATGTCGAACTTCAGCTCCCACTAAACCTCACCTGGTTGTTCTCTTTGTTTGTAATGTAAAAGAACCTCGTCTGTGTGGATACATTCAGGCCGACAGACGATATTAGAAACACACACACATATTTATCAACTATATATGCAGAAGCACACGCCACAGATAGATGAATTACATTGGCCTGCAAAAGTACTGAGCTATAGCCACTGTGCCATGACACAGAGCTCAGAACACGTGTCTCACAGCTGCCGTCGATGGTGTCGTCCCATGTGCAGGTCTGTTACCACATGGGCAGCGAGACGGACCCCGACCAGAGAGACAAGCAGACAGACCGGTCTGACATAGACATCCTCCGGCGCTACGTCGCCCGCTGTTTGCCCGGTCTGCACCCCGAACCTGCGATAGTGGAGAGCTGCATGTACACGGTGAGTATCCACACGTGCACGCACGCCAGAGCTTCACCGCCGGTACCAAGACTGAATCTTCAACAACCCGGAAAATGACGAGTTCAACTTAAGTCCTGAGCTGTTCACTCATGTGAAAAATAAAAGCGCTGTAATTCAGCTTGATGGAAAGCAGAATAACAACAAAATCAGCACTGTGCTTTTACTTTGAAGACCACTTGCTTAAGACAAAGCCACCAAAACTAATCTGAAAGAGACGTGAAAAGGAAGTACAGACAGGCAGACTTTTGTGGAATGAGAGTGTGTGTGTGTGCGTGTGTGTGTGTGTTCCGCCCTCCAGCCACACAGCGAGCTGCTCTAACCACAAACTGAAGGCTGGAGGAAACCATCATTTCTGTGACCTTGTCCAATGCCAGTGAAAATCCTGACAGTCATGCTCTTTATTCTCTCTAACAGCCGGCGTGGCGCTCCCTTCTCCGGCGAGCGCGAGGACGGGACAGGGAGTTAAGCGGCACGTGTCTCTGAAGTTCTAACAGAACGCCGCGTTCAGTCCGAGGTCGTTATGTTTTTCCTACAGCCGACTCCGTGATGCCGTTAAACACATTTTACACATCACCCGCAGAGAGGCGCAGACAGACGCAGCTCTGCGGGGGACAGGGAGCGCGTGTCCTTGTCCAACAGTTCCAAGGACATTCTGCTCAGTTCACTGCTCATGCAGAGGGCCGTGGCCCCCCTCTCATTCAGCGACTGACGCTGGGCTTTGAACATGTGACCATCGGCGCTGCCTCTTCATGTTTCCTTCTCTCTGCAGATGACGCCTGATCGCCATTTCGTGCTGGACCGCCACCCCGCCCACAGCAACATTGTGATTGGAGCAGGATTCTCAGGTACAGCGCGATGTGTGTGTTATACAATCTAAGACCCTCCCACGGTGCTACTGGTTGAAGCTTTACTCAAAACATATCGTTCCTCTCGGTACAACACGTGGTGTTAACTCAGGACAGCTGAGGGTGTGTGTGTGTGTATAAAGAGGGGGCATGTCTAATGCTGTGTTTTATTAAATATGCGTCTTCTTTTAAAGTGGATCACCGTCATATATAAAACCCCATAAAGCGGAGAAAAGTGAAACGGACAGATTCAGGGCTGAACTGACCCTCCTGTGGTGGAAACAGGAAATGGATCTGAACTGGAAACCTCTCTCAAACAAGAACCACTTGCTTTAAACAGAGAAGCTTCTGTTCTGTTCCATGGCGCGTCCGCCGACAGCGCCGCGTCGCGGTGGCCTCGAGCTGACTCGTGCACTGACCCTCCCTCCTCGCTCGTTCCCTTCACTTCATGATTTCCTCTGACATTTCACGTTGTTTCCAGACCTCCGTGTTTCGGAGCTCGTCGTCTGTCACAGTCTTACTGTTTGACACACTGGATGCACGGCAGGCTCAAACAACGCTTTCTCCACACGCCGTGAAGTTCCAGAACGTTCAGAGAAACTCCTGCGCGTTAAACTAGAACTAACTCGACGTTTGAACATTGAAATCAAGACGTCGCGTTGCCTGTCACAGCCGAACCTCATGTTTTATAAGAGCCATCTCTCTGTAATGTGCTGTGGATCGGGTGATCTGAATTGGCAGCCGTGGGTAATTTGAAGCTCCTCTGGGGAAAAAAAAAAAAAAGAGCTGCTGCAGCATCCAGCAGTCATCACACAGGTACGCCGAGCAGGAGGAGGTGCAGCCCCGCCCCCGCCCGCAGAAATGAATCTGAGTGGAACTAATAGTCAAAGGGCTCAGGCTCAGGGGGCGTCATTTAGTGACGCACTGTTGATCTTGCTTAAGGCTATTAAATCTACAAAAACAGGATCACTGATAGCTTCCCCGGCCCAGGCTGAATTTTTCTCTCCAGGAAAAAGTAAAAGTTGTGCAAAAAAAATAAAGCTGGAAACTTTTTTTTTTTTTTTTTTTTTTTCCCCCGCATAAATGAAAATAGATGTTCAAGCTCAGTAATCAGAACATCAACGCAGAATATCAAACAGGTCAGACGTCAGGAGACGCCGCAAGAACATGGCCAAGGTTTAATCTTTCGCTCTCTCACAGACCTGGGAACAAATATTTGGCTCTCGCCTCCACTACTGTAGCTCTCTTGACAAGCAAACAAACACACAGTAAATAAAAGGTCCATACTCAGAAATCAGCCCATGGTCTTAGTTACAGCCTGATCCTCTGATCATGATCCCAAACAACAGATTGTGGGAGGTGGGCGTCTACTACAAATAATTGTGCCAATGATATTTACAAGTGCTAACGTGGAAGTGGTAGTAGTATTTAAATACGTGTTTTGTCTAGTGTTACGGAGAGCAAGGGCAGAACTAAATGTCATGGCATGGACTTGGTGAGTGTAAGAGACAATATACTTAGAAATATTTCTATAACACAATATGGAGTATAGAGTATTTCAGTAAAAGTACCTCCTCCTCAGCACAGTACCTGTAGCCCATTATGTACATGCTGCGCTGATTACCACCTTTCTTCTAAATGTACAAAAGACAGACACAGTCCCAACCCCCGCAATTATAATCAGGCTGTCTGAAAAATAAACCATTTTCAGACGTCTTAGGGATAAACAAAGTATTGGTATGGACTCCTTCCTCGTTACTGCATCAAGGCAAGTAACAGTAAAACTAAACTGTGATGATATGAGTCAATAAAACAAGTCCCAACATTCAAAGAGGCAGAGTTAGTCTTCACTGTCATATATGACCCAACAAAGACCAGCATCGCTCACTCTGTGCTCTAGTTGGTGACGTATTTGCCAGCTGTGGCGTCTCTGAAAACGACCTACAGTATATGGAACGTTCCTCAAGGGGGAAACCAGCACTCTGAAGGCTGAGGAGCACGAGCCGTCCACATCCACATCTGCAGGGAGGCAGTGTTTCCACTGGGGACCACGATACAAAGGAGGGTGTTTGGTTACGACCCTGATTCACCATCACGATCTATATGTTGATGGAGAACTTCACTAAAAAGTTGAAGAACTTCTTTACAGTCAGAAATAAAAAGGTGGATTTCCTGATCAATTTCAACTAAAAAAGTGGAAATAAAAAGTTTTGAGACATCGCAGGGATAAACAGAGTTCTTGTTGTGGGAGCAGGGATTAATCTGTGATTAATGAGATCGTAATATTCCTGAGTGGCTCAGGGATCAGGGTCTTACAAATGAAAAACAATTTTTAATTTGATCGCAAGTGGCCGGATCGCCGTAATACCCTTCAACTTTCTACTTTCATTACTGAGTCCAGGGAGGAAACCCTGGGACGAACGACGCCCACCTGCCCGCCCACTGCTCCTCCTGCCACGGAGGGGACAGTCAAAGTCAGCACTTCTCTGCACCGCGATCACAGGGCTATCACAGGGCGGCAGAATGTCCCCAGGGTCCAGCTGGACACACCGAGCCCTGCGAGCATTCAGATCCTTAACTTTTAATTAGTCCTCGCCCGTTGTTAAAAGGCAGGCGAGCACTTCTCCTGTCCAATAGTCACCTGCAGTGTGTCCTGGCACGCTCCCATCTCGTCATGCCCTTTCCTTAATTATGTCTGAGGGGGGGAGGGGGGGGGGCTGGTTTCTGTGTGTTGAATATTATATATAATAATATATATCAACTCAGGCTCCAGCTCCTCACAGCCACACTGGAGAAGTTCACAGGGCTTATCCATAATACAGGAAAGAAAAAAAAAAAAAAAAAAAAGAGCGCCCCCCCCCCCACAATGTGCATTTGTCATCAAAGCCCAACACAAGTGCTTTCAAGCAAGTGCTGGGGGGTTGCCATGGCTACAAAGTCACCCTGTGGGTTCGGCCATCTACTGAGGATTTTCCCCATTCTCCTTCTCCGGTGAGATGAAAATTCACGTGGCCAAACTGTCAGAGCCAAGCTTTTACGACTTCAAAGCCAGGCGGGATCCTGGGCAGCTCAGAGACCTTTGTCAGGCGGCGGCGAGCTGCATTCCTCGCGCCCCGCTGACATTCACGTCCTCCCTCTCAGACCTTAGCAACAGGCAGAGTCAGGCGGCTGCGTTTTTCAAAATAGATGCCGTCTCATCTCCGGTCCCTGGGCTCGAGCACACGGAGCCATTATGCAGAGAAAGGACAAATCATCCTTATTTAGATTGGGGTCCCGGTTCACTAAAGTGAATAGATGCTCAGTGACGGCCATTGCAGCGGCGCTTCTTTGCTTTTATGCATTCATTCATGTGGGGCTCGACTCAGGCCCAGAGACACGGACTATTTATAGGCTCCTGACAGGGAAGACTCCCGCCTACGTTAACGCAGTAGGTCGTAGGTCATCTGACATGGTCGCGTGACCTGCTGAACACTTTGCCCTTCCTCTCTGTTTTCCAGGTCACGGCTTCAAGTTCGGACCAATCATTGGCAAGCTCCTCTGCGAACTCAGCCTGGGTAAAGCGCCTTCCTACGACCTCTCACCTTTCCGAATCAGGCGCTTCGAAGGACAGGGCAGAGCCGCTTTGTAGAGCTGCTGCTGCTGGAGCATCAAAACGTCAGAGCTCAATCATAACTGTGCGATTACAGGCACAAATATACAAAGTGGGGTCCAAATGGCTGCGTAAAACCAAGTGCATCGTTGCTGTTGTTTTAGTAATTTGTGTGTGACGAACCCGTGACACCCGGCTCCCGTTACACACGCTTGCTTTTGAATGGATGACAGGAGGACATGCAGAAGAAGTCTGCAGAATGACGTCTCATTTCCAACGCTGCCTCCACTTCTACCTGAGATTGTAAAACGTGTCGCGCAGTTGTAAAAATCGCCCATCAGAGACATTTGGATGGTAATAAAAAAGCTGTATATTCTTATTGTCGTGTATGATTTTATGGGTTGGGAAATTGCCCTCTCACTTCCCAGAATTCACCACTTTGCTCACTGAGGAGATGGTTAAAAAGACATCAAGCCATTAGTCTGTGAATCCGAGGTGGCCTGTTGCCTGGGTCCATTCCTCCATGTACTGGTAAACATCGAAAACCACTAATCAGCCGGCCCATTACAATGGATGCCGACGGGGCCGTCGGCAGCGATGGGGAAATTATGCGGTGGAATGGCTGAGATCAGTGAACCATCGGCGGAGCACGCTGCCTCCGAGTGACGTGGGACGGATCGGAAAGGACCATTATGCAAATTGCAAGAATTAGAAATACATTAAACATGCAAATGCAAATATTCAACCACCAATAATCATCAAGCAGCGGAAATGCCTCTGGAACAATGTCTGGCTCCCTAAATCCCACTGTGTGTTTTAAAGAAAAGTTTCCTTTGATTCAAACAGAGAACAAACAACATCCAGTAAATAACCCCGGGACACTCACAAGATGGTCAAGAAAAACAAGATGGACACCAGAAAACTCACCCGAGGGACGAAACCTGACGAGAAAGACAAGATGAAGACCGGAGGACGGAGAGAGAGGTGAATCCTGACTGAACTGGAGACATGTGGCAGGGGACAGACAGGTGGAACTCATCAAGACAGGACGTCAAGGAAACTACAAAATAAAACAGGAAACTCAGAATAGTCATATTAAAATCAAAACACAGGGATATAATATCACTTCATAAAAGACAACAAAACAAATGGCATCTGGAACTTTAATATTTATGATTTATGATCTCCCACAAGCCATGAAACATAAAAGACCTGGTCAGATTTGTTTTATTCGGGGCAGGGGAAGAAATATATGATATTGGTAATCTTTTTTTATTGGTAATATTATTTTTCAATTATTATTTCCAGTAGTAGTTGCTAAAGTATGATAAATAAGTAAACACACACTCTCAGTCACTGCACCTGGCCAGTGTAGCTGAGCTGGACAGGGACGTCAGACCCAAACGACCACAGCGGCTGACGGGCGGTGAAAGGCTGCGGGCCGTGCACCAGCGTGGCACCCATCTGACAAACATCACCGTCCTTCATTAACCTTTTCACCAAATACCAGCCGGAGCAACTGCAGACGTGAGCAGCAGCAGAAATCACTCTGAGCCGCTGAGGTCGAAGAAGAAGAACCAAACTCCCAAGGCCTCCTCATCCTCATTGTTCCCCGGAGCCGCTGATGAGAGCAACAGCAGATTGTTCTCCGCTCTCTTGGTTCTGGTTGCCAGGCGAGTTTGTGTCGTTCACCGAGGACCGAGATTCTTCAGCTGAAGCAGCAGCTGCAGTGATGTCAGCAGACGAGGTCATTACAGTCTTTTCATCCAGTGCAACAGTGAAACAGTGAAAACTTTGGTTCAGGGATTAACGTACAAATTAAAAGTTCTATCATTTGGGGAGTACTTGAGCTCAGATGTTATGTGCTGCAGTACAATGTTATATTGTTTTTATATCATCGATATTTAAATGTGAAATACATGTATGTGGTGAAATACGATCATTGACCAACTCTCAACATTATTTAAATCATTTACCATTTAAACCACAGAACTTCTTTCTCAGTTCACCTTCAAAATAAAAGCGACTTGAAAAAAAATTCAAAAAGTTGCTTCACAGATCATCTGCCAGCAGCCGAGCAGCCCAGAGGTTTGTGTCTATGAGTCTAAACTAGACACAACTTCAGTTGAAACTGTGGACTCAGTTAGAGCGAGTTAGAGTTCAGACACTGTCCGTCTTTAAATCTTCGTAACGTGACCACACAGGACTGAACTCTGCTGGAACTCGCTGTGAAATAAATAATAAAATAAAAGCTGTGGGTGCGTGGAGCAGCCGGTGACCTTCAGAGGGCAGAGCCGTAGCTCCCAGGCCTTTTCCAAACACTCCTACACAATCCCAGAAACGAGCCCTGACACTGGGTGCGCCTGCCCCACCGCTTCACCTGTCCTCTCCAGCACACACCATGCACACACACCGTGCACGCGCACCGACCCTGCAGAGTGTGAGCCGACCATGACCTGCAGCCGTGCACGAGGAGGCGCCGGGGCCTCCTGCTTGAGGAACGTGGAGACGTATCAACCAGGAGGAGACAACTTTGTTTGACATGCTTTGCTCTGGTGTTTTCTAACAAGAGAGGAACACACACACACACACACACACACACACACACACTGTGAGACAGCCTCACTTCACTTCAGTACCACCAACAATTTAGTGCTGATTCAGGTTGATGTTCATCTTTTCACATCATCCATGTCGCCATCTGTAAATGTTGTTTTTGGTTTTTGTTTTTTTTTCTCCCAGGAACAGGAAGCAAATTAAAAACCCATCTCAAACCTACATATGTTGGCGTGTCAGCCTCGGAGAGCGTTAATATGGCTGCGTGGGGCCGGTCTATTTCCTGATGCTTGTGTCCAGATGTCGTTCTAAATAAATATCTAAATATCTGAATCAATATGAAAGTATCGAGGAATAATGATAATCACACCAAGATATGAGCTGAGCCGAGCTGTTATTCAACAAAAACAAATTCTTCAAGCTTCTCAAAAGTCAACATGTGTCTTAAACAGTGGAAGAAATAAACCAGTCCAGGTGTTCTTCACCTCTCTGTAACATCTTTCCCACAATTCATTTGTTGAATAAATCCGCAGACGAGTTGATCATCTGAAGAGCGAGCGCCTGATGTTTGAGAAAAACATTCTCAGCACACGGTGGGTTTTTTTATGAAACTTTTCAACGTGACCATTGAGCAGAGGGAGCTGTGATGTGATCACAGACTTTAGAAAGCTAACTGGCTCAGAATGGACCAGCAGATGAAGTCACAGCAGATCCTGATCCTGACGGGGAGGCAGAAGGCTCCGGGCCCGGCCTCGGCGCCACAGGCGGTGACCTCAGGCAGTGACCTCAGGCCTCCACGTTTTCCACGAGTCTCTCCCCTCGTGTTGAAAAAGAAGCACTATCAAGTGTTCAGCCCTCCGAAGCAGATGACAGTCCAGAGTGGCCGTCAGCTGTTTGCTTGACACGAGGTCAGAGGCAATGACTGCAAGTCAGCCAAAAAACAAGACGGACTGTCAGCCGCAGGGCCCAGGGGAGGAGAGGGAAACAGCAGCCACATTTGGAAGGGTAATGAGCTCAGCGGTGAGGCAGCCGCGAGGAAACACTGAAGGCGCTGCGTGTTTTTACAGCATCTCCTTGTCACCGTCTCTCTCTGGGGAGAAGGTGTCCTCGCCTCCTCGCCCTCCCACCGTCTGCCTGTCCTCGCCAGCAGAGATGTGCTACAGCGGCTAAAAGGCTAATTTCCATCACTCAGCTCATGAATACTGTATGGCCACAAGTAGTTTTGATTAAGAGGGTACAAGGGCTGCAGACAATAATCTGCAATCTTTCACCAGGCGGAGGAAGAGGAATAATTTATGCTTCATGTTTAAACAAATTCTAACAGGGAGAGGCAGAGGCTGTTTAAGGGAGCGCAATCTCTCATTCCAGAGGAAAATAAGGTTGAAGCACCTGAGAAGATTAACTGAAAATGTCACTTTTCCTCCTCCTGTCAGCGCGGCGACTCTGTGACCTCCTGAACCAGCAGGCGGCTGCAGCGGGAGGAGAAGCTGCATTTGGGGATGTTCCCCTGGAGGAGCGTGATGGTGGCGGGGGGGGGCCTCAGCGAGGGAGACTTCACCGTCGCTTAGCGGCTCGGCGGATGATCTGACCTCGCCTCTGGGTGCTTCCTGCTGGCCGCTCGTCAGAGAGACTGCACCGCGGGCTGGGAGCGAACAGATAAAGAGCAAAACGCATTTGATCCGTGAAGAGGAAACTGCGGGAGCCCCACCTCCCAGGCTCCCAGCGTCCTCCCACAGATGAGAGGTCAGCGGCGAGGCGTTAACGAGTGAATTCCATACACCTACAAGGCTTATGAAGGGGGACTTTACATTTGTTAACCTCTGACTGATTGTATCTTTGACCTTATCTATGAATTCTTGGTAATTATCTGACTCCGCCCCATGTTTACGTTCATCTGATCACGCCCTGTCAGTGAAGGTCAAACCCACTCATCTCATTTGGTCCCTCTACTTTCTGTAGAACCATAAACCACCACCAGGGTCTACATCTTAGGGTACCTATACTAAGTGGTCACACCCTCTTTCAACATGGGAAACGTCATGAGGAGATTTAGCGATGAATGCACCGTCTCCAGAGAAGGTCCAGCAGGAGATTCAGGTTTGTAAAGGGGGGGGGGGGGGGGGGGGGCCCAGGTTTGTGGGGGGGGGGGGGGGGGGGGAGCACTTCACCACTAGGTGTCACTAAACCCTACACACTGAACCTTTAATGTTCTGTGAGCGTGGACCTGAATGAAAATCCTTCATTCCTCTGATGTTCCTCTGTCGTCTGGAGGCCCAGACTCCTCTGAGGACGTTATCTGCTCATCTGGAGTTGAAGGGGAACGGAACACGCAGCACGTCGCTCACATGCATCAAAAATATGAGACTCAATATTGATCAGACACAGATTACATCTCACTCCGCCATCCTTCAAGGACACTTAGAGCACTTCAAATTAAAGTCCACATGCACGCTCACAGTCACACACACACACACACATTCATGTCCCCATAGAGGACATCACATTGATTCTCCTTTTAGTCCAAGTAACAAGGTTCCTCAAGAAATGTCTTCACCTCAACACTGACATTATGGGGACTAGCAAGGCTATATTTATGTCTACTATTATACTATTTTATCACCCAGTTGTCCTCATTCATAAAAAAATTACCAAATTATTAATAAGGTCTTACACATGCAGATATTTCCTGTTGTACTATAAATACCTTTTACTGCGTTATCACAAAACTACTGCTCTTACTAGAAGGATCAGAGTACTTCATTTCCATCATATTTTTTACCATTTGGTAAGAGCTGTCAGTCTGGAGCAGAGCGGGGAGCAGGCCAACAGACACACACGTCACGTGACTCAGTCTGCAGCTGAGAAGTTCTCTGAGAACTTTCTCTGCCGTCTTCAGCAGAATGTCGCAGACACAGAATGGCTCATCACAGGAGCTGATGCCAGAGTCTGTTTGTTAAAGGACGAGTTTCACGTTTGCTTGAGAAATGAAAGGCTGCATTTTTCCCTGTGACACTTTCAACAGACGCCGTGTGTGAGAGAGAGAGAGAGAGAGGAGGAAGATGCAGCGACTCACACAAATCCAGTCAGTGAGACAGTCTAAAACAATCACCATCATTTATTTACAATATATTAAACTGTAATGCAAAATTTATACCAAGTGGTCAATTTGTTCAATAATGAAAATAAACATGAAGTATTTCCAAAGCTAGCAGGAATCATACACATATTTATATATAAATACTGTATGCAGTCATCAACATTATGTCTGCTGTTTTTTTTTTCTTCTTGTTCAAGCCAACACTTCATCAGGGTCAATCCAAAAACGTGTCCACGCTCGCTGACTGCATAGAGAATAAAGATGAAGAACCGATTCCTCCCACGATGAAGAAACATCCACGTTTGTCTCCAGACGCCGTGTCGAGCTCCTCTGGACTTTTAATGGCTTTCAGTGAAAATGTTAATGGAAGTGAGCAGATGCCCGACAGCCGAGCAGAGTGAGATGAGAGATCTGACGCAAATTAAAAATTAAATGTTCCACATCGTCAGCGTATAGGAGCAGCAGGAGGGGCTTCACACCGTCACATTATCCGTCAGCAGGGGGAATGTAGCTTTGGTTTCACACTCAGACTGACTGTGACAAGACACGTGTGGTTTGACAACACGGGTAAATTCAAGGTTTACTTCATGATGCAGCTGAGGCAACAGGATTTAACAGAATATTTCAGGATGTGGTGATTTTCTAGAGGAGTTAGAACATGTGTCAGGATTTATGCTAAGGAAGTGAGACTTGTGTTAGTGTAGAAAATGAAACGTGTCTGTCTTGAAGCAGATTTCAAAGCCTCCATTAACTAATTAACCAAACCCGGGTTGTTTTTTTTTTTGCTTCCAGACAGGAGGGCACTTCACCTCTGGATGGGTCATCCATTTCTAAATACAGGTGCTGTGGAGCACTAGCAAGTTCCCGACAGTGGCAAGTAAATTAAGCATATATCTATAAATATTTCATTATGATATTAGAGTTAGGTGTTGAGCAGGACTGTGACGACACCGGACCAGAGAGTTGACAAATGTGGCTGAAAGCTCAGAAAAACGTTTAAGGACCTTTGACCTGCGGATATTTTTCCCAAAGTTTGGGGAGACACGTGAGTAGTTTAAGTCTTTCCATGTGATCTGCTGAGAGTAATGCAGTTAGAGGAAAATGCAGCTTGTTCTTTTCTCATGCTGGCGGAGGACTCCATAGGTTTTTTTTTTTTTTTTTTTGTTAAATAAACCCACAAATGATTAGTGCCCAAGGTTAAATAAATTCCCTTTGGAGAAGTAAAGCACATCAAACTTAAAACACAGACGGCGTGTGAACAACAAGCACAAGGACAAAGTCTCTTCCACTAATTCTGGCGGGTGTGTTGTCAAATCAAGTCACAATAAAACGAGGCGAGGCGTTTCACAGAGGTAAACTCAAAACCCGTGGAAATTAATTTGCCTGACAGCGGCCCTCTGCAAAACAAATCTGTCAAAACATCAATTACAAAAGATTCAAAAGGAGGAAACAGAATCTCTGCCTCGCTTATGTGGCGGAGCGGCAAGTGATGCCCTCCTCCTCCTCCTCCTCCTCCCCGGAGAGGAAGAGGTAATTTGCCAGCAAAAGGCAGAAAACTTTCCAGGCAAACAAAAAAAACAAGCAGATGATAATGAGAACATCTTCAGTGTACAGAGCAGCAGCTCATGAAACGCCACAGCTGCAGAGAAGCCAGCTGTAGAGGAGCCCACTTAAGTCGAATGGCACTTATCCCGAAAAAGAAAAGAAGAAGAAAAGATAGAAGAAGAAGAAGAAGAAGCTGGAATTTTTCCCAGACTTCAGCATCAAGTGTAAATACAAAAACAATGTGCACACATACTTGGAACAAAGGCTTTTTTGGCAATACATTGTACTGTGGCAATTTATATTGTTGTAGTGTACTATATGTAAAGAAGAGAGGAAGAGGGACAGAGACAAAGAGAGGGAAGGAGAGAAGCTATTATCATCATCATCGCAGCCTCGACTTCTTCTTTGGCTCAGCTACAACCACGACTGGGGTTCAACAGGATGGCTGCTCAAACCCAGCACCTGCTGCCCGCCATGTGTGTGTTAGACTGATGACTGTGTGGCGTCCTCTGTGTTCTCTTACAAGGCTGCGTATGTTTAGGTTACGTGGCTGTGACCGTTGGATCATGCAAGATAAACTGTGGTGCGGCGGAATGAGCGTGCATTTTCTGCGGCGGGCGGCGATAGCGAGGACTACGACGCGGTCTCATAAGGCCGGTCCTCACTGTAGTCGTCTTTTATTTGGCTGCCGTATCTATATCGAGAGTGGTAAGAGCCCTGGGCCGCCCCGCCCTCTTCTTTTTCTTCTTCCTCCTCCTCATCTTCATCAGATCTGAAGTAGTAGCGTCTTCGACCAGGAGGGCTGGAGTGAGAAAAGACAGAGAGAGAGAGAGAGAGACTGATGTTATCAACGACCGGAGCTGAAACAAATAAAGATGGCAGACAGAGGTACCGACCCAACATGATTTGAGTTAAAACACAACAGGACTTGGTTAACTGTCGGTGAATGAGACTGACTGATCTGATCGGATGAAGTAGTTTGACACATTAGCTTATTTAGCATTAGCATTCTCTGATCATCTGCTGCTGTCAGGACTCTTCTGTTGAGTTGAGTGCGTCCCTTCCATCGAGCTCTGCCTGCAGCCGCTCTCTGCTGGCTAGAGAGCTTCTTACTGGGTCTCATATCTGGAAGCGGTGCGGCCTGTAGCACGCAAAACTATTCAGCAGTAAGGTGTTAGGTTGGTGTCCGTGAAGTAACTGTGACTGTTTCTCTTCTGTAGTAGCTGTCGAATGTTGGCAGTCAAAGAATAAGACAATAACCTCTGTTAAAGAGTCTCTGTGTTGGAAAACACACCACTGTGCCTTAATTAGTCAAAGCTCCTGTTTCACAGATGAATGTGCAATGTTGTGCTTATCAATACTCGGCTCTAATTACGCCTGAAGTTATGGGGAAGGGAAGAAGAAAACAAATATTGCCAGTTATTTTTACCGTCTAAGGCCATAAATCAAAGTGACATGCTGGGACTAACTCTGGGCTCATCCATGTTGAGTGCACTAACAGCCTCAGCTGTAGTTCACCAGTCGGACATCGTTTTGCTGGTGACAAACATCACGTCGTGGTCAACTTTAGAGAATGAGAGCATGCCAAACAACACACAGTTAATAACGGGCTCATTTCATTCAGGGTCATGTTTGATGACGGTGAACAAGTCTTTGATTAGATCATGCGTCAAAAACCACTCTTCACTCCAGGTCAGGCAACCACCTACTGCCTGCCTCAGTCACTGTCTGGCCGGTAGAGGTACTTCATCATCAGGCTGTCCACCTTCTTCTTCCTCTTTTTATCACCCTTTGTGTTGACCGGCTGCCCCTCGCTCTGAGGCCCATCTTCTCCTTCTTCTCTTTCTGGGCTGGAGACCTTTCGACCCGGGGCCTTTTTCACACTATTGGAGCTCCGGTAGGAAATGGTTGAGGCTCCAGAGCTTGACTCCGAGTCTGACTCTGAATCTGAGGATGTAGAGGACGAAGATGACGAAGACTGATCGCGCTTCTTGGACTTTTTCTTGGACTTCTTGGACCCTCTCCTGGAGCTGCTCCTATGACGACGGCCATCTCCAGAGCTGTCAGACTCGGAGCTGTGGCTTCGCTTCTTTTTCTTGCTCTTGCCTTTGCTCTTGCTGCTATGGCGACCGCTGCAGCTGCTGGCACTGCGGGACGGTCTCCTGCAGTCCACGGCAGATGCGGAGCGCCTGAGACTGCTGCCGGCACGAGAGGTGTCTCCATTCCTGCTGCTCTTTCTGTCATCCTCATCCTTCTTGGATTGCTCCCCTTCAGCCTCCGAGTCTTCCAGGCTTGTGCGCTTAAATTTGATGGGTTTGAAACTCAGCACCTCATTGATGGCTTTCTCTAGGTCGGGGTCGAGGTAATTACGATGACTGACTGTTTTGAGTTCCAAGTTATCGACCGGATCATCATTAGAAGTTGACGATCTGTTTTGCGGCGGCGGCATGGAGATGCTGCGCCCAGTGGACGAGTGTGGACTGCAGGCTGACCTCGCAGTGAAGGCAACACTCCGGCTGTCATCGATATCAACATCAAACTCACTCAAGCGGCAGCTTCTTGCCAGCGACATGCGAGAATCCGCTCGGCTGACACTTCCGGGGCTGCGACCCCCAGACCGCCTGCTGAAACAGGGGCTCGTGGGACTGCCGCCATACACTGAGCAACCTCCTCTGCCTCCATCTAAGCGAGAGGTGCTTCGATGGCGTCCAAATTCACTTGACAAACCTAAGCTGACGGTAGATTTGGCATCATCTTCTGGACTTAACCCAAGACGTGTGGACGCCCGATTTGATGCAGGGAAGGAGACGGTTGATTCCCTGTCAAAGTCCCCCCAGCGACTGTCTATTCCTTTCCTGGCTCGGCTGTTGGCCTCTGAATAGGCCTGGGAGATGACAGATTCTCTGTCATTGACGTCATTCCCTACCTGGGACTTCCTCCTGGAGGTGACGGAGTAAGTGTCATCTTGAAGATCCAAGGATTTTTGTTTGGCCTTGGAGAAGCTCAGGGAGTCTTCTTGGTCAGCGTTCTCTTTGAGGGAACTGAAGAGGGCTTTGTCTTTGCCTCCGATGGAATCCAGGTTGGATCGTTTTCTGTAGCTAAGGGAGCTTATGACAGACAATGGCCTGTTTGGTTCCACCTCTTTGCCCTCCTTATTCATCTCTTTCCATTCCTTACCCTCTTTCCACTCTTTCCCTTCTTTTGCATCTAAATTTACGGCATATCTAGAAAGAAACAACAATGGAGAGGAGGAAGGAATGAAGAAAATGGGAGGGAAATGATGAGACATAGGGTCAAGTGGAGGTGAGTTGAGATAGAGACATAAAGATAAATGAAATTATAAAGACAGAATAGTGAGAAGAAATGCAAAAGCTGACATGAGGAGAAAAGCAAATCTGGAATAAACTGACTGTGGACTAAGCCTGCACTGCCATGCTGAGATACCACAATAAAAGCATCACCAACCAAGGTCAAAAAAATATTGAATATGAATCATTTGAATGGCATGTTCACATAAATTAGTTTTAGTTCCTTAAAGTAAAATGCCTCAATGTTGCTGCTTGAATTTATTGAGATATAAACTTCTAATAATTAATTGAATGATCTACTGAATTCAGAATCAATCAAATATCCCTGAACCCTTCCTGAAGCACTTGACCTTGAGGGAAGAGAAGAAAAGATTCAGATGCTCTAAAGGTGCTCTATTCATATCCACGGTGTTGACTGGCTCAGTGCTGGCATAAGAAGAGAGGGAGTACTTCTTAAAACCCTTTGGTTGAAAAATATTCCCAAATGAAAACCAAAGTAACAAACTAAACCTGATAAATATTTAAATTCTTGCCTTCCTTCTGACTCCCCTCTGTTGACTTGTTCTTTGATAAAAAAAAGAGAAAATTTCAAATGTACTTGTTCTCTTACTCCTGTGTGATTAAAGTCATTTGAATCAGAGGGTTAGTCGAACATGATGAGGCAGTGTTGGCTAGCTCAATGGAATCAGTCAGTGCGAGCCAACAGCGACCTGCTGCTAAGAGACATTTTAAAAAGTTTTTAAAGTTGGAAGTGGCTCAGCTGAGGGAGGGAAGTTAAATCTTCGGGTAAGGAGACAAATCTGGGGCAATTCAAGCTGTCAGCCTGCAGACACATCCATTAATCTCTGCGAGTGTCTCAGGTAGACTCTGCCAGCTGGCCATTGGGCATGTTGATAAATCTACCACTGAGGTGCTGGGTTTTTTCTTTCTTTTTTTGTTAGAAACAAACCCTGTTCTCTGGCAGAGTGACAATAAAATACAAAGCACTTTTAAGCAACTGCAGTTCCCACATCCCCAGCCCAGTAACCCGCTCCCATTGGTTTATTTCCTCTGGGTCAGATCACGGAAAACATTTCATCCCCAGTTCTAAAGCAAGTGTCTGGATAGACCGCTCACTACCAGCTGCTGGGATGATGCTGATAGCAGCTGCCTTTGGACTGACCTGGAGCTCTTGAGACTGCCATCATCTGAGAGGTTCTTGGCAGAACCTTTGCTTTTGGACAACCAGGACTTCACCCCATCCACACGATCCTCCACCTCAGAGTCTGAGTCTGAATCCCCTTGACTGGTAAGCAGTTAGGAGAGAATAAGAAGTCAGAGGCAAAAGCAAAGGACAGACGATCAACCACCAGAAGACAGACATGGTTATTCAGAAGGAGAGAACAAGGTCAATAAAACAATAGCATTAGGAGAAAGGTTTCTGCACATCTGTCCGTCACTCTGGCTGCGGGGTTAAACAGAGAAGAGCAGGCCGAGAGCGTTTGTCATTGAGCCGTTGAATCTGGATAAGACAGCACATGCAGTCAGCTCACGGCAGGCTGTAAACACACTAGCACCCACTTCTCACCGTCCAACAGAGACACCACCCAACAAACAAAGACAGAGCTTAAATGATTTTAACTTTCTGCTCGTTTATGGCCTGGCCTTTTGAAAACTGCTGGCCATCACTCCTGTTCTGTACGATGAGTATTTTACACAACACGTTTATTGATCTGGGAGATGAGCAACTCTGCTTTGATCCCTCAACTATGCATTTAAAAGTAGAGAGGAAAATGAATGAGTCATGATTCAATCTAGACAACAACTTAAAAAAAAGGGCTGTGTGCTATTTGTCTAAACTGAAATTGTCTTCTACATCTGAATTATGGGTAATGCCGGCACACAGTTTTGACAAGGAAGAAGACTGCAATAATTAACAGACAATATAAGAGCAGCACTCCTTCAGTTGATAAGTGGCTGCAAATCTATCACATGTATCAGTGGGAAACTGGAAGAGACGATGTCCTTGTCCTTGTGTGTTATAGGAACATTCCTGCATAGATCTGACAAAGGTTAGACTTATATAACATCTCCGTTATGAAACTAGGTGAGAAAATGTTCTTGTTCTTTTGTTCCCACCTTGATGACAGAAAATATAAGACGGAATGGACCTGAACACTGCACACACCCATGTCGAAAAACTTTGCACAGCTCAACTTTCTTTTGAATGCACACAGCAGTATGGCAGAAAATTGCACGCACACACGCACGTTCATAATTTCAGCTCTTGACAGAGTGATTTGGTACACAGCTGGGCACTGCACAATTTTTCCTCTCAATTATCATTACACGTTTACAAGCCACTGTGAGCCACAGAGTAAAACAGAGGGCTTGTCATAAAATTTGACACGGATGAAAAGAGCACAACTCTCATTAAGTGCCGTCAGGGCCCAGTGCTTGTGTGGCGCTGTGAAATTAAGTTGTTACAGCTTAATAGTCCTACTGAGACATCAGAGGGGTGGCTCAACATCTCTGTTTTCATCTGCATCTGCCTCTGAAAGCCTCCCATACTGTCGAGGAGGAGAAAGGGGAACGCTATTTTCTTGTAAAGGTCAGTATGTTGCAGTTTCACCGATAATTAAAACCATTAGGAAGCAGTGGAAAATCTCCCCAGATTTCAAAGGAAAGATTCCAAACAATGGCTGACTCGGCAAGATCCAAATTCAAAGCCAGCTCGCTTTTATGGAATACAATTACCTCGGGTGGAGATGGTAGAGTGCATCAAGGCGAAGACGAGGGCAGAGGAGGGCAGAATGGATTCTTAAGCTATAATTAACTTTGCAGAAAATGTCTTGGCCATTACAATCTGAGGAGTTGATTCTTTTCTACTGTTCCTGCTGATCACAGTGCAGCAAAGTGACGTGGCTCCTTATCTGAGCCTTTTTTTACAGTTCAAGTTTCATAAAGATCTTTTATTGAGTCGACCTGTTTTCCCTGAAATTTGTTTTAAATTTTTGCCTCCAGATAATTAAATACGCAGCATTTTGTTTCACTGCTGAGCATTCTCCTTTTTGAAGGAATCAAAATGTGTTAACTTTAACCTCAAATATTCAGGGGTTAATTCAGGAAAATAAAAGGTTGTGTAAAAATAAAACGTATACCTCCGAAAGGATTTTGTTTTCTCATGTTGCTGAAATTCAGTCAAGAGGGAGAAAATGTTTTTACTCTTTAAGACTGCAGCAACGCATGCGGTCAATGGCCAAGACCACAATGGTGGGCTGCGCGTAACTGAGCACCTTCATACATGGTGTCATCTAAAATCTATATCCTCGGCCACCGTACCATTAGCTAAGCCCTGCTGAAAGCCTTGGGGAAGCCAAACAAACACAGGGCTGAGGAGACATTAATTGTCTGTGACACTCTGCCTCCATTGGTTGTACATCTCTGTTACACGCTATTACATTCATCATTAGCGTCCATGCGTCGCCCTGCTCTGTTCTACTGGGCCTCGTGGCTCTGTGTCTCTGGGTCTTAAGAGACCCCACTGTTCATGTAGTCGATATATGAAACTGTCGGTGAAGTCCCTGAGTGGCTTCGGAGCACAGACATATGAATCCTCTCCGATATGATCAGGGGAGCACGGCGTCACATGATCCGGTTACAAAGTTTAACAGTGCTACACTATTGTTTCTAGATGTGGAGGATATGGGTCGGTTGTTTAAAAACACAGTCATGCATTGAAGTTTTAAATCTTTCTGATCAGGATGCCTCCTTTATTGGAGAATTTTCAGGACAAGACCCTGAGGGCAGCCACAGAGCCCACTGGAAAGATGAGCTATCAAATCTGGCCATGGAAGATCTGAGGATCCTGCAGGAGGAGCAGGAAGACAGCACTGCTGTCTCTGAACCTTGATTTACAGGTCTGATTAGCAGAGATAATAGAAACAGTTTGTATCGCCAATAAACAAGGAGGACTGGAGATTAGGTGACAGGTTTATATGATGTAAACTGAGTCATCAGTGATTTATTTTGGATTTAACTTGAATATCTATTTTCTTTGACTCTCTTTTTTTCTCAAGATCATGATGGAAAGCAGGGTTCTCACTTCAAGACACCATTCTGTGAGATGATAATGATTCAAATGCAGCTCTATAGTTTGATACTCACCTGAAGATAATGCTATATATATTAGCTTGCTTTAAGAGATCGAGATTGGATGGTTGTCCCTAAACCCCCCCCCCAAAAAAATGCTCAGGTGTCCTGGTGAGCAACACATCTTTCTGTTAGATGTGTTGCTCACCCTCCTCTCCTCCTGTCAGGAGGGCAGTCACCCTGAGCCACTGTCACATCAAGCCCTGGAGGAGGGCGATGAAAAATGACCAGTGCCCAGGGAAAGGGAGGCTGTTCAAACACAACAGCAGCATGAGTCCAACATGACACCCTCAGACCAAGGTGAGGCAGCTAACATGCTAACACGGCAGGACAAGCCTCTTGGAGACATAACGGAGAAGTGCGAGGAAGACCTCAAACCTGCTTCGGTGAGTGAGTGGTTAACCGCAGTGAATCTGAGGGAGTTTGGTTTCATGCTCGGGCGAGAGTAACAGTCTGTCAGTGGCTTTCATGCATCTCAGCATGTGAGGGCATGCAGCGGAGGGTGCAGTGAACTGGGGTTATGGGGGGAATCGCTGTGTGCACACAGTTGATGATGCATTATTCTACAGTCCTCATACATTAAATTATCCTGAGATTTGTGGTAACTCTGGCTTCTCTATGAGACTTATTTAGACTGAGCCGTCATTCTTTTGATTCCGAGGGCCTGATAATGGTTGAGAATTATCAAAGGATTCACAGAAATCATCCAAAGCGGCTCAGGAGGACAGAAGTATTCCATATATCTCTCCTATCTTTTGAGGCAGAGGGAATTTCTTCTTGAAATATCATCCATTCTGTGTTTCCTATCGTGTGACAGCCCGAGGTGATGGACTAACTGGACTGAAACTAAACCCAGAGAAAAGCCGTGGGTTTCCTCTCCCTACTGCCAGCTTCAGGACTGAATGTTCAAAGACTGTGGAACGCTGCATCATTTCCAGCGATGAAGAGAATTATTGGGAGTTCAAGTTCCTCACGTTCTGTTCTTCCTTTTCTGATACTTTGTCACCATGTCTTGCAAACTGGTCGTGGTGGTGATGGGTGGAGAAAACAGAAAAACAACAGACAAAACAAAAAGAAACCATGAAGTAATAATCTGATGAAAAAAAAAATGCAAAACGTCAGGGATGCTTAGAAATATCTGAATAAAAATGGAGGTGATGGCAGAAGCTGTGACGACAGTGCTGTACTGACTGTATTGTGCACCTCACATATTGACTCAGCATGCCATCTCAGCCTGCTCTGTATACTGGTGCATACAGAGCAGAGAAAAACTCTCTCTCCCTTTGTGGGACCATTGTGACGCTCGGCATGCACCTCAGACAGTGATTACGTTTTCTCATAAGACGCCTCGAGAAAGGACAGGGATGTTTATAATCCAGTCGGGGATAACTCCTGACTATTTGAGGAGGAGTATCTATATTGAACACAGGACTCAAGTCGGGACATTGCTTTGTCGACTTCTTGACAAACAACAGCGACGGTTCTGCCGAGCACTTCTGAGGAAACTACGGTTGCAGCGTGGGCCGAGCACAGGCTGAGGTTTTGCTCTGTGCAGACACGATGAAAGCGACCTGACTGTGACGGCGGCACTGCAGGAACCCAGTGTGCCTGGCTGCTGATCACCGAGCTCTGTTCTATGCACAGACTGATGTCAACATTCTTGCTCAGAAACTAAAAGAAATGAGACGACTAATGTTGCCATGCAACCTGTGATGGCGGAAGAAGGGATAGTATCAAACTACAGGCTATTTGTTGACACCGTTTCCATCACTTTTAGACTGAAGAGTGAGCCACCTGAGGAGTGAGGTGGTACACATACATCCTTTAAGAAGCTGTGAAGGAAACATGTACAGTAGGTGAGACAATTTCATATATAATCCAGACTAAATTGAAAATTCACCTCATGGGCTTCATTAGCCGTTGTGACAGTGGTGAATCATCAAACTGTGATGATCAAGACTGAGCTGAGTAAATACTGACAGAAATATGTTGGAAATATGTCATTTGACTTGAATAATCTTTGGTAAACTGTGTTTTGGTCATCAAACTTCAAGTTGATTCTACAGTTCATATTACATGGTCAAACTACTGGTTTTCCTGCTTCCTCCTAACCTAGATGATCATTTGGTTGTACCTGTTGATGAGGTCTTCATTGTCATCACTCTCCATCTCATCCTCGATGGCAGCCTGGAGGTCACCAATCCGTTTGAAGGCCAGCTTGAGGTCTGCCTGCAGGCTCTGATTAGCAGCTTCCAGGCTCTCAATGTCCATTTCCTGTTAACGAGACAAAAGACAGGAGGAACTTTTCACTCGTCCAAGAGCTAAAGGTTAATCCGCCCAATGTTGCTGAGTCACTGTTGACGGATGCAACGGAGGCAATTATAAAATGCTGGGTATACTGTATCTATTACTGTGAAGGGACTCGTCTCATTACTGGCAGTCCCATCGTTACCAGCTCATGTTTCTTGCGGCTGGCCTCTGCTTCCTTTTTGGCCAGTTCGCCCATCTCCTCTTTGGTGTCCCGGATCTGCCTCTGCAGACGTTTGTTCTGCTCCTTCTCTCTGTTCTCACTGCTGCTGCGTTGATCTCGCTCCTCCATCAGCTTCTCCATGTTCTCCTTGAGTCGAGCTACAAGGCTCTGCAAAACAATAATTCTATGTTATAGAAATCTGTTTATTTCTTCATATTTACATATTTCCTTTAAAACCTGATCTGAGGAACGATTCTGCACACAGCTGTATATTTAATATCATGACGCTCAAAAAGTCCAATATACTGTAGCAGCTGCAGAAGCTCAACCCCCTCCAAGAAAACCCAGAAAATGGAACACTAACCTGCTGCAGGTCAGTGAGAACGGTCATGAGTGTAGCTCAGAACCCAGAGAGAAGACAGAACTCAACTATTGATGAGCTTATTTGTATCAATAATGCAATAGAGTGGTGAGGCAGCCTCTCCTCAGCTCCGCGTTGGTCTTCAGGAGCGTTAGAACAGATGACTCCTGTATGAGGCTCAAATCTGCAGGATCTGTGTCTCTGCATTAATGTCAGCAGCAAGCATTAGCCTCCCTGTGCACATTTCACAAACTGAGTGGGTGCTGTACGTATGCCTCCACCAATCTGCATCCATTGAGCACTGCCACCTCCAGCTTTGATAAGTTACACTACTCAGGCAACCTGGAATATTCACTCACTGCAGTTTTAATGCTGCTGAGAATACATGAAAAGCAAAACAAAAGGGAGATGGAGTCCAACCCTGGTGGGTGTTTTCCAAACTCTGAAAATTTCACCACAAGTTTGAAATCTAGCAATATTTTAAAAACATTGCGTTGAATGAATACACACACGCTGTGAGGGTTGGAACCCAGGGAGCAGAGGAAACGCGTGTTGTTGAGCACATCGCATAGCAAGTGATTACTCAGCTGAACCCACAAAATTGAGTACAGGGTCATTTAGCAGTGGGCGAGAGAGGATTTCAATTTCTCCCCGGGTGTGTGGAGACGATAACCTTTATTGTTTACGTGTGCTTTCTGTTTCGGGCGAGATGTGGAAGTAATTCAGAAATGACACAATAACAAATAGCATTGTCAAACTAAAGTAAAACAAGCCACAGGATAAAGTTAAGCAGAAATAGCGTGTTAAGTTTACCTTAACTTTTCTTAAGCCAGTCTCTGACCTGGCGGCACATTTCAACCTCCACAGCCTCTCCAACACTCCTAACAAGACCAGCACTCCCTGACACCTGTTTTTAAATCTCACCTCCAGGCGTTTGACCTGGGTCTTCTCAAACTCCAGCTTGGTCTCCAGCTCACGGATCTTGGCCTCTTGCCGGCTGACAAGGGATTTCTCCACCATGGACTGCTCCTGGAACTCCAGCTGGCTTTGCAGAGCTTGCATCTACGACACGTAAACACGTTAGAATTCTTGTGAGTAGGCCAGAATAAAATCGAAACCTTTTTGTCTCTTCACAACGTTCAATCACACAGAGATAGGCTCTGTACTGGGTGCATCAATTTTACTTTGTAGCTTATGATTGCTGTGGACCACAATGCTATTTATTGATGATTCCAAACTTTCTCCACCTACGTCCCAACAAAACAGATTTTAATGATGGCCACAGAAATAGTTTTAAGGATTTTATTCAATGCATCGCTACAGTAGCTGATGTTCAGAGATGTAAATGAGTCCCTCCCCTGCTGTATCTGCTTGAATTCAAAACCTCTGGCCTCTCGGGGCATATAAGCAAAAGTAGAATTTAAAATAGTTTGAATATTGGATGCTTTTAGAATCCTGATCAGCCAAATGAGATGCTACTTGTCAATTGGTGTTCAAGTGTAAATTGGGTAGGTGCTCTTTTACCTCCACCTGTAATTTTCATCAAAGAAACCAAGTTTTGGTTTGTTTATTTGTTGGTATATTAGGAGTGGGACCTGGGCCTCAGAGAAAATCTAAAACTTTGACGTGGATTAAAGGCATAATTCATCATTTCATATTCGACTTGTGAATGTAAATGTCAAACTGAAAACAAACACACATCCTGAATATGGTTTGTTCACATATATCTGACTATAACTCACTATCAGCCGTGTGCTAGGAGCAAAAGATGGCACCTACCTTCTCCTGAACCTCCTGCTTCTCCTTGAGGGCGTCCTCCAACTGGGCTTGAAGATCACTGATCTGAGCCAGGTTCTGGGCCGACTGTAGTCAGGGAAAACATCACAGGGAATAAAGGTAAAGTCAGGAAGCAGCACGATACTATGAGTGGACATTTAAAAAAGGTCTCTCTATTATTCCATCTAATGGCGGAGGGAATGAGAATTTCACTTTTACAGTGTGCCATCGGTTATGCTGCTGGCAGATTATGCATACATCTTAAATCCTGAACACATCCATCAAAACCAAACTATAAAACATACAGAGTAGATCCAGTAAAACAAGGTGACATCACAATTGCATTACCACAAACAAATAAATCTGCTGGGAAGATCTTTTTTTTGAGCCTGGTGAAAGCAAATCAATAAATCTCATTTCAATGTGACCCGAGTGAAATATCTGAAACGAGTGCAGTAGATGAGGCGCGCTGCTTCAACCGGTCCCAATGAGGATTCAGCTGCTCCAATTCAGACGGAAAGGATGGACTCATTTGGAGCCAGTGAGGGACATCGCTCATGGGCCATCAGGGATGGAAAGAAAGCACTTCTACTGCACTTTCATTTCCACTTGATGCTCATGTGCACATTAAGCTACATGGATACTAAGTGAGAGCAGGGCTTGCACTCAGGACTCATCCAGTCCCATTTCACAAGGGTGACGCTTAAACAATTAAAAGTTTTTACTTTTATAAATGAACTTTGGGCTGATTTAAGTCATCATATATATGCAGGTGTTGTGCATCTTGACAGCAAAAAGGTTGCAGTGTTCATGTGCGTTATGGTCGTGGGGGCAATTGAATGAATTCTCTCTGGCAGTTCTACACCAGCGCATCGTTTGCCTGCCCCGCCAGTGAAAGTGTGAGCGATGCCTCAGACTGATTCAGGAGTTTAAACTTTAGATTGTATTCATGCAAAGTAGACATTTTAACAGTCAGTCAGGGCTCAGCCCACACCAGCTCTGCTGCTCTTTGGGTTGGATTGAATCCACTTTTTGGTGCATTATCTGAGTGGCCATGAGGCTGTGAACCACTCTTTCACACGTTAGAGATGGAATATATACATTTAAAAAGGTTTTTATAATCATCAAATGTAAGTTCTCTATTTCCATTTAGTCAGATTAATTAGGCAAATGTATTAATGAAAGAATAAATCAGAGAAAGGAAATGGAAGTATTAATTAGAAAATGTGACTCTCAGGTTCTAATTATTCCAATGGCACAGTATATGTAAAAATGACAGAGGAGAAAAGCAGACCTGCGCCACCGCAGCCTTGTGCTTCTTCATTAGCTCGTTCAGGTCCTCCTGATCCTCCTCCATTCTGGACTGCAACTCGTTCTTCTCCCTCTGGACACGACTCAGCTGCTCCTCCAGCTGAACAACAGACACACCAAGCCATGAAACTATTTTCATGAAATAACCCCCCCGAAAAACACATCTGATTATTACAAGGTACATGTTTTAGAAGAAGACAGCACAATATACTGAAGGTAGTTTAAATCAAATGTGCTGAGGTGTGTGGATTGTTCACAAATCACAGCGCTCTTTGCACCCAGGCATTTACCTGTGAGCTAGAGAAACACACACAGCGTCATTTATCACAGTCAACCAGAATAGAAAAGAACACCTGCTCGTCACGAACTGCACCGCTCCACAAAATACCAACTGAAAACTAACTGTACTGCATGTGACTCTGTTTGCAACGATGTCTGACCACACTCTGAAGTCACAGCTGATCTAGTTAATGTCAACAGTTGGTCACAAAGCTCACTGATCTGATCACCTGCAGGTTGGGGTATCAGTAAGGTGCTGCTGCTGTTTCTAGTTGTGACAAAATGGTCAGGGTCTTGAGCACAGCACACGGGATGTTCTCAGAAGAGCCCTTATTAGCCCTTCAGCCAACACAGGGCCCAACAGAGGTTATTTAGGGTCCCAGTCATAACCCAGATCCCAGATCCAATTAGAGGCTAAGAACTAACAGTGACTGCCTCTTACCTTCATCCAAGGGGAGGCACTGTGTGGAGTCATTTTATTTCAGTAATGACTGGGGTAATATACAAAAGGGAGAGGGAGAGAGGCTGGTGTTGCAAGGCAATGGATTAATAAATGATGAGTAATGTGACAGTGTGAAAAGGCTAATGAATCTATTTGCACAGGAGGAGTCATGGACATGGGCTGAGCTCACACTGTGGCATCCATCTCATTAAGAAAGCGTCAAAACAGGATGTGGAATAAACCCAAAGCCCAGAGTCAAAGGACAGCTTCCAAATATGGATATCTGTATTAATACCACCCACTGCTGTGATTTCCTTTAAAAATATCAGCAAGAGATCTGGGCCAGGTACTTCTATACATCTCACTTTCCATTTTTAGATCCACCCTTAGCGTCAATGAGGGTTGATGGAAGCTCCGAGGCCAGCTCCAGCTTTGTGCGATGAGGCAAATGCTGTGATGGATGCTTTAAAAAAAAAAAAACGTTCCAGCCGGCAGCATCAAACTGTCATTTAACATACACACATTTAACAATAGGCTGTCAGTGCAATCTGAAGGCAATCATGTGGGTCGGCTCTTGGTTTTCCTCTCAGACGGCTGCGGCTCTCGGAGGAATAAATAAAGCTTTTGAAACCATACGAGACAATTTTGTCAAAACACTGCAATTATGCCAGGAGAATGGTGGAAGAACGCCAAAGATGTTTAGACAGTCAGAAAGAAATGCTATTTGTGTGAAATGCTATTTTGTCTTTGCTGACATGGCCAGTGGAGAATCATACAAAGAAAATCCTCTGTTATTTTATGCAATAACTATTTCTATCCTGAAATCTAGCAGTGGTTCATTCTCCCAGCAGCCTGGCCGTGTGCTGCAGAGGTCATCCTCAAAGACATTGTTTTAAAACAGCTGGTAACACCCTTGTCTTATCGCTAAGAGATGTTTACTCTGCATGACAGAAGTCATGTTTGGTGAAAATTGAATTGCATTTGCTTTTCCAGAATACGTCGCTGTGCACAACCAGATGTAAAAAGAAATGCACAAGAGAATGTGAATAATAAAAGTCAAAAATAGATCAAGAATAAGAACCCTGCTCACTGACAAGAAGTATGTACTAATGGAGAGAGAGAGAGAGAGAGAGAGAGAGAGAGAGATGTTCTAAACAAAGGCTTGGTAAAATAACAGAGAAGCCTTCCAGTAAAAAGAAGTAACACGGCTAAGTTAGAAAACAACAATATTTTTCTCACTTGTGTTTGTTTTTTTTAAAGAAAGCTAATGCAAAGATCTGCAGAGGATTCAGCAGGGGGGAGAGAGAGCGCAGAGATTCAACCTCTGCAATGTAGACAGTATGTTTGAGGGTGAAGCAGGAAAAAATCTCTTTGACCGACAAGTGGAAGCAGATTGCCATGGGAACAGAGCACAAAGTAAGAAAAGTCAAGTGAAAAGGACAGAAAAATATAAAGGTCAACCCAGGCAAGGAGACAATGAGAAAGGAGAGTAGAAGAAAAGAAAAGTGAAAACTACAGATGTAAAGAAAAAAGATGTAGAGAGAATCTATTGTTTTATTTAGGTGCATGGAAATGAAGAAAACTACTCCAGCCCCCGACCCCTCACCCTCACACAGAAAATGAGGAACAGTGGGAGCAAGAGGACGAGCTGTGAGGGAACAGATGTGTCCCCTAACCCTTTATCTCCGGCTGAAGACACCACTTTGACACATCTACTGCCGCCCTCCTGCCACCACAGATGGCACAGCCTTATAAAAGCCTTAAAAAAAACCCAACCTACGCGAACACCACAGACGATCATTTCTAAATGCCAGGACAGCTTTAGCTTCTTCCTCCTATTTAACTACCACATGCAGTAAACCTAACCGTAAACTCGATCAAAACTGCCATCGGTAGGGGCGTCACAACGGAACGCTTGTTACAAAGGACGGGAGTGAAAAGCAGAGCAGAGCTGTACTGACCGCCTGCTTCATCTTAGAGATGTCCTCCATCTGAACGTGTAGGTCTTCAATCTCCACCTCCATGGATTTACGAGATTTAACCGCGGCCGCACAGGTGAACTCAGACTCCTCCAGCTGGAACAGACACAGAAATCAAGGAAAGAGAGTCTTTCCAGCAGCTGTATATTTGGAATTTAAGTTGGTTCCATGTGGTTTTGTCCCAGCCGTACTTGATTCTTGAGCTGGGCGATCTCCCTCTTGCTCGGTGCATTGTTCTTGATGTGGTCCAACATGATCTGGGCATCAGCCAGCAGAGCCTTGGTTCTTTTCAGGTCCTTCCTCAGACGCTTCTCAGTCTCTATGTCTCCACTCCTCACCTGGGAAACAGGTACAGCCGAGCTTTAACAACTCCACCCAATTAATGGGACTAGGACTTTGGGATTGAGCCAGGATGATGATGCAGATGAGTGGTGGACTCAAGGAGCACAGTGTGTGTTTTTATTTTGTGGAATTACCTTGTCCTGAGCCGACAGAAGCTTTGACTCCAGCTCTCTCTTCTCTTTTAGAACCTTTTGCTTCTCGTCGTATTCTTCCTCAATCTGAACCTCCATTTGCTTCAGCTAAACAGAAACACAAAGACACAAAACACAGACACACACAGAAATGAGCAACCTTACATTACTGTAGTTAGTGATCAGGACATTATGTGAACCATTAAGGAGACAAGTTTAGAACCTGGAATAAACTTTACCTTCTTGCTGCATGACTGCCTGATCTCCTCCACCTCATCGTCTTTGCTCTCAATGTCCTTGGAATGGGTTTGGCGCAATCGCTCCATCTCCATCTCCAGACGCAGCTTGGCCTTTGAAACAAAACCGGACATTAAACGCTGTGCGATGATTCTTTCAATTAGTTGAAAGAACAACCGGGGTGTCTCCTCTACGAGCTGTGGATGATCATGCACTGCACGCAGGCAGTAAAATATTGATTGATGTTTGCAGCTCCTCAGAGACCCTCCCAATGGCTGCTGTGTGTCGGTCTCTATGAAGATGTCCGATATATGATTGTATCAAGGACAGACAGGCCATCCAAGACAAGGTTTTGCTCTTTATGTGTCTTGATATATGCTATAATTATATTGCATATTAGTGTACGGAATACAGCAGTTAGAGCTCAGCGCTTGGTCTGTACCTGTTCTAACATCTGGATGTTGCCGGCCTGCTCATCTAACTCCTCCTCCTGGTCCTTCACCTTGGCCTCCATGTCACGAAGCTGCTTCTTTACCTGAAAAATAAATCAGTGTTAAAGCATTAGAAGATTGGCTTCAGCCCCATCGCAACCTTCAAATGATAAGCAGGACACAAAGAAAATTTAGAATGAAGGAGGCAGACCTTGGCCAGTGATGCCTCATCTTTGGATTCCTGGGAATTGAGGTCCTGCAGCTCAGCCTCCAGCTGGTCCAGTTTCAGGTTGACTGCACACACCTCCAGGTCCTTGTCCTGCAGCACAGACAGTTACAGGAAGGGCATGTCAGGAGATTACAGTGTGACCAAGGAGTAGGAACAGACATACAGCGCAGCAGGGGCCCTCAGGAACACACACAAACACACACACACACTTAGTACAAAGTCTTCCATGTAGAAAAGAGTAAAAAAAATATATATATATATTTATACAATAAATTCCCTTCAAGGTTAAAATTTTTGTGGACAATTTTGCATCTTTTGGGCAAATGAAGGTGTCTGACGCTGACAATTTCCATTTTGAGTCAAGTCCGAACCATTTTGACAGGCTTCAAATTGAATTCCATCTTCACGAAAACTCCCACATCGAGAGCCTCCTCTCTGCTCTGATGACAGGGGATCTCGATCAATTTCAGGGTCAGAGGAGCAAGGACGGGATGGAATAACCGGAGCGGAAAGCACCCTGTGACTACAAGGTCAGCCTCTGGAAGTCAGCCAGGGAAGCTCAGAGTGTGTGTGTGAATCCATTTCTTTCTCATGTCTGTTGTGATCTTTGACTCTTGTGCTTGAAAAGGATTTTAATCACACACTTCACAACAATGCGCTCGTTCCCTGCTCCCCTCACGTTTGACACACACAGCTACACTGGTCTGTATAACAGCGACTCCATCACAGATATTGTAACTCATCATTACTTAATGTGCAGCGTACGGGTTTAACACCTCATAAAATTAGTTTAAATTGCCTTGTATTTGGTTTTTGATGATGCTGTTGAACAGCGTTGTCGTATAAATCTGTCTAATATCCTTGAAGATCAAAGCAAACAATTTACATTGCGATCATCAAACAATTCATTGACCCCTGGTTGTTCTCTGGATGGAGGCACTCTAATCCTGTTACTTCAACACTTGTTCAGGGTTTTTCCTCTCTCCATCATCTCAAATAAAAGCACTCTCTGGTCGACTTTGTGACTTTGGAGTGATGGCGGCAGAGCAGAGACCCTGAGGACTTGTCAAACAGCTTAAGCAAAAACAATATGGACTAGGTAGCGAACATGGCTTGTGCTTCTATTATTTTATTTTTTTTTCGTAAAGCTGGTCAGCTAATGTGACATCGCTTCAGATTTGCCCTCTGATTAATTAAATGCACACTTTTTGATGTAATAAAAAGCACCATCCAATATTAAAGAACTAATCACACCCTATCAACCTACTAGACCACTCCGCTCCTCAAGCTCAGGCCTGCTAGTTGTCCCCAGAATAACTAACAGCAGAACAGGTGGTAGAACTTTTAGCTACCAAGCTCCTCTCCTGTGGAATCAGCTCCCACTGTCATTCCAGGAGTCTGATTCCATCTCTACCTTTAAGGTGAGACTCAAAACACATCTTTTTAAAAGAGCCTATAGCCTAAATTAGATAACTATTAATATGCTGCAATAGGCTTAGACTGCTGGGGGGCATTGCCCATCTTGCACTTAGAATGACCCCCCCCCCCCAAGCCCCCCCCCCCCAATCCTCATTCTCCCATCTCAGCCTCACTCAACCTGTGTAGCCTGAGTATATATGCAGCACACACTAAAACAACTCTCCATTGTTTTTTCCAGTGATGCAGCGGTTGGCAATCAGGACAAAGCTGGGACAACCATGAGGACACCAACATCTCAGAGCCACACACCTTGATCCAGCACCTGGCCCTGGATCTATGGACAAGCCAAGTCGGCTGTGGTTCTCCCTCAGGTTTCTACCGTTTTTTCCCCCGTTAAAAGGGTTTTGCATGGTAGTTTTTCCTGACCCTTGCTAAGGGCCTAAGGACAGAGGATGTTGCCCACATGCTCTTAACTCTGTAAAGCCCTGTGTGACAAACCTTGCTTTGTAAATGTGGGCTATATAAATACATTTTGATTGAATGTGTTGATGTGAATTAATGATCTCAAAATCTGACAAAGATTCATTTGTTTTAAGTATTTTTTTGTCAGATATGCTCAATTAATTAATCAATTAGTCAGGTCCAACATGCTCACTGCTTCTCTTCCCTGGTTTTGCTGTTTATTGCATTTTAACCTTGTCTGCAGTAACGCGGATGGAAGAAAAGTCTTCACCATAAATAAAAGCAGACTGAAATCTCAAACCCAGCCTGTGGCCGACTTCTCATCTCGTCTTCAGAGTTCCAACTGAACAGTCACAGCAGCTCTGGTCACAGCTTCTCAGCTCCATCCCAGCAGAGCCTCGAACATGGCAATTGCAAAAACTTTGTTGGTTGTCTACTCTTTGCTCCACCACACTTACTGGAGACATTCTGGCATTTATGGATTTCCAATCTGTAGCACGCTTAAAGAATTCTCCCAGTGAAGCTAAAGAAACAACTCCCCTATATAAGAAAGCCCTTTAGATTGTAAATAACTGTTTTGAATTAAATAGAGTAATTTTTTTTGCAAAGTGGTTCTGGAAGGTTCAAGAATCATGGATTGGCATAATAGTTTCTAGCTCAACTGTGAACTGAGTGGGATCACATTGGGTTTCACCAGGCCTCACCAAACCTGCAGGTAATTACACAAACATCAAATCGATGACACAGACCTCCAGCTGCTGTCGGAGGCTGAACGCCTCTCCTGTCAGCATGTCTTTTTCTCGGGCCAGTTTCTCCCTCAGGGTCTTCTCCCTCTGCACCTCCTCCTGGGCTCCACTCAGCTCGCTGTCGAACCTGCACACCAGCAGACACACACATGGTTACACACTCTGCTGAATAACGTGGTCTCAACAATCGAATGATGCACGACTGCTTCCAATCTGATGATTTCAGGAGTGAGGGAAAAAGGAGTGCGCGCACTCGCCAACACACAGCAACATGCAGCTAAAGAGCACGTCCCTTGACATGCACACACGCAGTCAAGCAGTAGAACAAATGACCTGCAGACTTGTTTCCACAATTACTGTTACTATAGCAACACAGCTGGACCCCACTCAGTCTGTGGGAATATGTGCAAACAAAGCATCAGGTCTATGGGCAGTCACATGACTGTGTGCGTGTGTGCACTGACTTTCTCTGCTTCTTCTCCAGGTCGTGGTTGCGGCTCTGCTGGCCCTCCAGGTGAAGTTTGGTGTCCTGCAGTTCTGCCGTCAGCCGCTGGGTCTTCTTCTTCAGCTGCTGGATGTTTCGCTGGGATTCCTCGTTGTCAGCCTGCAGGTCACTGATCTGCACATGCACACACACACACACACACAAAAGTAAAACGAAGTTGATCTGCAAGCAGTTAAATTATGAATGCAGTTTCAGGCTGATAGATTTAATAAGATGCTAATGGACCTGAATGCTAACCAGATGAGAAGAATGTGTGACATTGCCGTCAGACGTTTGGAGATGTGATTAAACAATACATTAAAAAAAGAGTTGTGTATCAGTGAAACTGTCTGATGTGTCCACGCACCCTCCTCTCCAGCTGCCTCTTGTTCTGCTGCTCCACCTCCAGCTTGTCGTCAAACTCCTGCTGCAGTCTCTTCTTGGTGAACTCAATCTCTCTGATGGCACGCTCATACTTCAGCCTCCATTCTCCTCCTGTCACATCAGCATATTCAGCCTCCCTCATTCATTTCTCAATGTGATTTATTACATTATCAACAGGAAAATATATCTGGAAGAGATGATTATCACTTTTCTACTCATGCTAATACTTTGTCTAAAGTCTGGATTATATGACACAGCATCATTTGCTGCTTAGTCAGTGCAGAGGAAGGGGAAGGAGTCAAGCTACAGAATTATGGCTCAGGATATGTACTAAGGGTGCAATTTTTGAAAAGGGGAATGTTTTTAAAACATTTTTAAAATACTCACAATTCACAGTGGGCCTATGTAAACTATTATTTTTACTAGAGCTTTGTCATTTAATGAAAAATTATACACTTAAAATGAACAATTATGCACTGCATCAGCAGGAATATTTAAGTTAATGTATAATAACAAATTAATCAGCTGAGGCAGCGATACAGAGACCGGATGAAGGGTGTGTGTGTGTGTGTGTGTGTGTGTCTGACCTGTGTCGTCATCATCCATCTCTCCGTTGAGTTCAGAAGCCCTGATGAGCCGAGCCTCCATCACCTCCATCTCTATTGACTCCATCTGTTTCTTCATGCTGTCAAACTTGGTCTGATGGATGAAAAGAAGAAGCGGTTTCAATCACAATGTGAATACGTCAGTTTATATAGAATAACCCAGAAATCAGGACTGATGAGTAAAACAAATGATTGCTGAATTTCTACACACAAATAATAATATAATTTTATTTTAACCAGGGCAATGTGTATGATGTTTAATTCGTTTTGGCAGGTGTAGAAGAATTTTACTGAATATCAGGCTTGAATGTTCACAAATTTAAAGTCTCAGTCTATTAAGTCCAACTCTCACACACCCACAGACTCCCTTGTGATGTAGTTTACACTGATTAAATTGATTTAGTGTTCTCTCAAGCCGTGAAGACAAATACAAAATCCTTTGTTTGTGAAAGTTTTTTTTTTGCAAATTAATTAAAAAATCAAAAGCTGACATCACATTGCTGTCGGGGTCTTTTAAATATCATTTGGTAAACTCCAAGCAGACAACGATAAACTCCAGACTCAAAAGTGGCTTTTCTCTAACAACTCGCCATAAAGGCCTGATTGATGGAGTGCTGCTGAGATAGTTATCCTTCCAGCAGATTCTCACTCCTCTGAAGAAGACTTCTTACAGCTCCGTAAAAAGTGACTGCTGGATTCACTTCCGTCAGCGATGAGGATGGCTGATCTTTTTGGGGGAAATTTTTTAGCTTTATTTGGGAATAAAGGTTTGTCCCTGAAACTAAATAAATCTCACAACAACAGGCCTTGATTTGCTTGAAGGGGTCGACAGCCTGCCAGCTTTATCTGTGCTGAGGGGATTCAAGATCCATTTGTCAGTGAGTAACCTCCAGACTTTCTCACCTTATGTTTTAGAATAATCAAATAAAGGACTTCTTTCATCATTCCATCATTTCAATATTTTCTGTAATGATCAACATGTCTTCAAACATCTATAAGTATTTTTGCTGATCCCATAACTAAAGCTTAGAGAGGCACACCAAAGCTTTTACAGAAAACAAAAATTACATTACAAGGACCGATGCTCAAAGCCCTTTCCTTCAGGAGAACAGATCTATGCTGTGTCTCAATTATTGTCATATAAACAAGCTTAAAGCAAAAATAACGACGAAGGAATATTTAAGTTTTAGCAGGCCTGGCCCACAGCTGTTTAGATGGGATTCCCAGTCTTGAATAATATTTGGTTAATATTTATTTTAGCAGCAACAAATTGAAAAACTATGCAGGATTTTCAAGTTTTGAAGTCATTCAACTTGACACATCTGGTGCTGCAGCTCCCACTGGCTGCTCATGCAATGTTGGAGGTGATTGATTTGTTGGAGAAGTGATACCCTCGTGCCTTTGTTTTATTTCCAGAAACAGTTCAGAGTTAGCCGAAAGACTGGATCACGTCAGAGGCTGTACTGAATAGGTCTCTAATAGACACTCTGGATTGTTCAATACTATTCATCCAACACATCTGACAGGGTAGAAAAAAGCCAGATTAATTGGCTTCTTCATTTAATGTTATTAGATGAGAAAGCAGCTTTAGACGCAGATATGCAACATTTACAAGAAGCTTCAATCAGTTTCATTCATGTATGTACATGTTCTGTGGTCATCACACGGCCACACAGCTGTCCCATATTATGTTCATACCGAGAGGGCCCTGCATCTGAGAGGGTGGATCCGTACCAACCACGTTAGAGTCAAACCTTTAATTTTATTGAGTTGAGCTCTGACAGGAATTCAAACTCAAGTCCTCTGCTCCTCAGTGTTAATGCTCAATACAGTGGAGATAACACATCACACCAGTGTGGCAACCCGAGTGTTGATTGCCTTTTGAGGGTCTGGGGTTGTGATTGCAGGGAAAAATAAATTGAAATGCCCCTTGGCAATGCTAGAATTTGATGGTGTGTGTGTGTCTCTCTCTACCTGTAGGTCCTTCATGTCCCTCTCCAGACGCAGTCTCTCAGAAGTTTCAGTCTCCAGCAGCTGGGAGGCAGACTCCCCGGTGTTCCGCTCATCAGCCAGCTCTGACGACAGCTCTGTGATCTGATGCAACACAAACACACACAGAAAGAACATTTTATTAGCATTCATTTGAAAGACTGCTTTGCATTTGTTTCTACCAAATATTTTTTGATTGTACATGATCAATTTCATAGAGAACAAATAAATAAAAAAAGGAAATTTATTTAATGCATATTTAGTTTTTATTTTTAATTTACTGTCAAATTCAAACATGAACCTCGGGCATGATCTAAATTATACGCTTCTGTGAGCTTCTGTGTTTACCCGGCTCTCAAGACGGTCGCTGTTGAGTCTCAGCTCATTCCTCTCTTTCTCCACCCTCTCCAGCTTCTGCTTCAGCTGCTGGATCTCTTCCTGAGGGATCACACACACATACACAGAAACATTACAGCCAGGCATGCATGTAGATCAGGGCACTGCGGATAAAGTAATATATATAAAGTTATTGTATACACGTGTCTATATACTTACATCCTTTCCGCGGATCTGTTCCTCAGTGAGCTGCACCTCTATCAGCGGTCTGACGGTGGTGAAGAGCTTCCACCATGGCCAGTGTTTCACACCACGGTTCTTCTTTATGTTCTTCTGGATGCAGCGGATGGCCAGATCCTGGATCTGTCAACACACACACACACACAGACACAGACACAGACACAGACACACACACAGACACAGACACAGACACAGACACAATATTAGAACACATGATTTAACACTGTGTGAACCATCAGACACTGATATGAATTCCTAATCTCTGTGAATGGGGTCAATGAGTAAAATTAACGTATATATGACGAAGAAAGTATGTGAGCAGAGATTTGTAACGTGTCCTCGGTGAAGCACTCAGCTTCCAGCTCCCTCTGCAGCACGTCAGCATGGTGCAGAGCCGGCACTACACTCACCACGGTACGACGCTGAGCCACAGCTGTCTGCCGTGGAAAAGGGGAAATTAACCCAATGTGGTGTAACTGCAGCAAATTGTCTGGGACTAATGAGAATGTTTTGCAGCAATCTTTAATATTCTCCATTACTCAAGTCACTGTGAGAATGCACCTTAACCTTCACGTCTTTCTAAGGAAACCTAAATCTGGATTGAAGCCGAATGTTTGGGTGAGAGCTCCAGTGGGGCTTTCTGCTGTGACATGAACAAAGAAGCATCACTTGAGATGCTTGTTGAAAAAGTGGTGATGACAGACTGGGGCGGGACTTTTTTCTTAGCACCCATTAGAGCAGCATGAGGTCACCGCTGCTGTCCAGTGTCAGATTAACGGTCTCTTTAAATCACCACCAGAAGAGGGCAAGTGAAAAGTAGCTTCTCAGACCACGATGCATTGGCTGCAAAATAAATTAATGCAAAGTTCCTGACTCAGATGAGTAAGTGGAGATCAGTGGATTTACTGTGGACACATTTTTACATTTGCATTTTGTTTATCTTCTGTTTTATTTATATTGGGTTGACATTGTCCAGGTTTAGCTATCCTTTTAAAAAAACTTTCAATTTATTGACAAAATGAGAGATGTCTAATAACATGGACATGGACATGGACTAATATAATCTAAGAGAGGATTTATCAACACACAAGGCAAAACTTCACGAACATACATGACTCAAATTGGCATCTATGCACTTGAGGTTTGAAAGACGGTTGTTTGTCAGACAGCTTGTTCATGTTGAACAGGCATTAAGAGGCATTTTCTCTAACTGCAGGTAATCTGGAAAGCCATTCATAAGACACAACAGGGACAGATTGCTCTCTACAGTCAAGCCTGGCACGCCTGGGAAATCCTGAATGTGGAAATCAGAGACCGTTCTACAGGATTTCTCCCTCCCCTCGGATAAATGTGATACTAAGAACGTCCATTTCTATATTTAGGTGATTAGCAATGACACAGTTAGCAAAGCTGGATTTAAAGGAGAGGGCTGGCAGAGGGTCGGGAGAAGCTCTGTGCTACAGTGGTGTAGCAGGGTTTAAAGGACCCACCATGAGGTTTGAAGAGCAGCTGCTCCTGGGCCGTTCCACTCCGATTACCATCCCAAACACTGACACAAAAATACCTGATAACTGCACTCGTTCTGACCTGAACCACTACCACTCAGCGAAACAGGGCACAACCTTAATATGATTTAAGGTTGATTCAGTCTCACTCGCTCCCCCTTGGTAAATAGAAGGGAAAGAAAAGAAAAGCAGCTGCAATTTTAACATTCGTTTTCATTTGTTTTCAGCTTCATCTAATAGAATGAGGAGTTTGAAAGGCGACCATAGGTTTGGAGATCATTCTCATGAGGTAGAAATAGACAATTCTACAAATATTCACAGCAGGATGGTCCCACGCTTGTTTCTGCTGCTTCTGAAGAAAAATGACATGTGTTCTGTTCATCCAGCACCTGGAGTTGCTCCTCTCTCTGTGAGCGTATTTACTTGCAGACAAAAATCCAGGTTGCTCAGGTAATTGGAGAACATGATTCCTGCACTGTGGTAACCTGGTTACTGGTTTCTGTCTTAGGGAAACTATTAAATTAGATTCAATGTTGACTGGCTTTCAGTGGAAACCCCCATGCTCCTCCACTCCACTGTTCCCCCACGAGAACACAAAAAGAGAGAGAGAGAGGAGACAGACTGCAGGGCGTTAAAGCAGCCGGCAGATCCCTTTCTATTTTTCTATTCCCGCATGGCGAGGCACAGTCTATCTTTCTCCGAGCTTTACTTCCTTTCTTCTCTTTTTTTCCCCCCATTCTCCTGCTCATTTATTTCCTGGAGTGCTTTGAATGCTGCTCCCCCTGGCAGAGGGGGGAGAGAGGTGGGGGAACTTGGAAAGAAAAGGGGGTGGATCCCTGGAGCAGGCACAGAGACAGGATGGAGGAACAGGCTAATTGAATTTGTGTTGTAGTGATAAAAACATGGTCCAGGCTTATTTAAGACTACCTCGCTATATTGGATGTGTATTTTGAAAAAAGTAAGAGTCAGCATAAAAGAGATTAAAGTTTTAATCCTGTTTATAACGATGGACCAATAGAAGTGTTGGGCATCTCTGGAGAGTTGTTGCTTTCTTTCAAAGTAAAAAGAGGAGAGTTCATGTCTGAAATCAGCTTTGGTTTAATCCAGACATCACCTGTGAACTTGGAGGGGGTGGAGTTTATCATCTCAGCTCCACCTCTGGAAGCTGTCACATCCTCCATCTTTGCAAACCAAAGCTGTCTCTGCCCAAATGTGACAAAGCCTTGCAACAATAGGGCCGATTCATACAGATCGACTTTCCGCAACTGGCAAAGAGTCAAGGGGATTTTAGCGAGTGCTATTATCAGCCACCGATGTCTTGGCAGAACTCAGAATTTTTTAAGTCCAGACGTTACAGACAATATATGAAGTACAGAAATAATGGGATGCGCCTATGTGTAACTGCCAGGCTCCTGTCTTCACAGCATTAGTCAAATGAAAAAGATGATGGAGTAAAAAGGGACGTTTCAAGAATGCAGATGGACCAAGACTGGTCTCTTCTTATGTTTCTGCATTACACAGCCAGTTCACACTGGGTGTGTCCCACTTTGGAGTGGGTGTTTTCAGTCAATCAGAGGATACTGGCATTGCTGTTCAAAACTTCTGGTAAGATAAAATTAATTATTTGTGATTTGCTTATTTGCTTTATTGGAGAAATGCGTCCAGTGCTCTTTGTCCTGAAACTCAAATCACTCTGAACTTTTAAGAGCCAAACAGTACCAGGACTGACCAAGAGCGAATGTAGATTTGTTTTACACAACTATTTGCTTTCAGAGGTAACAGAAATAAACCAAATTGAAAGTGACATCAATTACAAGAGATTACTATTCACCCAAGGAGATGACGCTCAGTTTGACTGCTGCAGGGGAGACCTTGTAGTTAAGTGAAACCAAATGCCCTAGAAAATAAATTTTAGTTGACAGGCCTGAGCCCAGTGTGGCAAGAAAGAACAAACTGAAATGATAATGAGAGCAGGACAGGGACCTAAAGCACGCTCACATACAAGTACTGGATGGACTGTGTGTTCACAAGAGAAAACTTCAGCAAGTTAGATCCAAACTTCTGTTAAGTTACACACACAGAAAGTCAACAGATCCCCACTGGCATCTATAAGAGGCAGTCAGCGCACGGCAGCTGTGATTTCCACTTGTCAGGCTCACTCTTGTGAAACAACACACACGCAGGCACAGTGTGCAGAAAGAAGAAAATTGCAAAGTCGTCTACAAGGGTAACTTGTAAAGCATCCAAAAAGCTCATTTGGCTGTGGTGTAAATGCCTCTCCTTGGGTTTGAACCCATTTTCATTTCACTGTGAACTTTCCAATAAAGCTGAAATGCCATGATGGTCTTCAGTAAACACATCAACAACGACAACAACAAGCACATGCCCACCACCGAGGGTCAGAGGAGTGCTACCCTTGATTTTAAATAAGAAGCCAGTGTTGGACTAATGAACCCACCTAAAGTAGCCAGATCACGTCATTAAAAGTTCTCATCAGATTTCTTTTCAACAGAATGCTGCTGCAAATTATTTCTTGTTACACTTTGGGTCAAATTAAAGAATGAGCGGTTTGTGTGTCATCAGTGTTTTTTCATTTTTGGCAGACAGCTTGTAAACACAAGCCAGCTGTCTGCCACACACATCACATTTAAGATTGACCCACAGATTTTCAGTGATGTTTCATCAAATGATGCTTCATTCAGATCTTAACACACCTAGGGTGATGTTGGCCAGAGACCTCAATCTGAACTTCATCTGTCCTCATCGCCTTTTTCTGAAGCAATGCTGGCCTGTTCCGACGTTGCTTAGCAGAGGTTGGAACCTATAAGTGTAGCAATGCTACATCGTAAAGTGAAACCACCCCTTCCCTCTTTAGACCTCCAGCTTCAGCTGAAACTTTTTAAGGTTTTCCACATCTTGTTTTGACCTCCCCATTTCCCCTTGACATTTCAGGCTGTAGAAAAGTTCAGGATAGAAGATCTTTCATGTCTTTTTTTTTTTTTTTTTTTTCTACTACGTGGGGATCAATTAGCTCCATCAGCCTGGAGGTGTCCAGGGTTGCAGTGTGTTTCCACAGGGTCTGAATTATCAGCTGTGGAATTTTTATTAGCTGACAAATTTTAATGACTGTTCCTGACCTGCTCCACACATCCGAATGTGTCACTTACGGCTGAGTTGAGGCTGAGAGTCGATTGAGATCTTAATGAGTAGAAGGGGCTCTTGCTCTTGCAACTCTTGCATATGCAACTCTATTTTGATTTTCTCCTATTTCATGAAACTAAATTTCCATTACCAGTTGAAAAATGTGCATTTCTCAGTGCCTGCTGCCAGAGAATTATTTACTTTGTATGCTCAGTGTGAAATTTGCCCAGGGGTGCACAAGCGTTTGCACAAATGCACAGATGCAGCAGAGAAGACGCGCGCTGTGGTGGGCAGCCTCTGGAGAGAAGCAGCAGACTGGCAGCTCTCCGTCCCTCCGTTCAGGCCTGCTGTGGCAGACTGACAGCCAGTCGCTGGGGAGCCGAGATCTGAAGCTCAGATTTTATGCGATGCTAAAGCAGGTAGGAGAACCTGGAGGCGGGTGGAGGTGACGAGGAAAATGAGGTTGTAGCAGAAGTTCATCTCAGAGGAAATCATTTCACTTCTGCCAGCTTCTGTGCTCTCTGAAGATTTCACTGGGACTGTCCTCAGGACATTCACAGAGAAGTATTCCCTGACAGTTAATTAAAAAATATAAGTCCACATAAGGCAACAGCTGCATGTCTGTCTTACCTCCTCACACTGATATCAGGAGACTGTGACAATGAGCACTGTTAATTACCTCGTCATGTAGTGGGGAAAGCTGGGGGGAGGCTAATAAGGGAAAATATATACATTTTACAATTTATTAGGCACTAAAGTTATGACAAAGACAGATTTAATTAAATATTACTCCAGTTCACACGTTTTATTAAGATCATTTTTTGTATTGTTGAAGTTGTGGTCGGTGTTATGTTCTGTGTTGTATGTCTGTTGCATGAGTATTTGATGTTTCCCCTAATATCCATGAATCCACCACCTGATGACACTTTGTTCTAATGTTTGAAACTGGTTCCATGGTATGAAAGGTATTTTTAACGTGTAACAATGAGGCTAGGATGATGTACAAGTGAGAAACTAACACCCACTTCAGATGTGCTGATGGGATCTCACCCACCGAGCGCTTCAGTCTTACCTTCCTCTTCTTGAAGGCCTGTCGGGCCAAATATCCCCTGCAGGCAGCCTGGAACAGAGAGATGTTCCTCCTGGTCTTCACGTCCCGCTGCTCCTCCAGCTTGGAGAGAATCCCTGCTCTGAAGAAGATCTGGAGGAGGAGAAGACACACTCAGGTAACATGAAACTGAAAACAGGAAACGCCAAACATCTGGCCATGCAACACATCCTGAGTGATTTCAGGAGGACTTTTAACCTGCCTGAAATTGTTTGAAAAGCTCAATGAAGAATATCAGATTATACAACCACCATGTTTGGTGTTACAAGCGGCCGAAATGGGTTTTCTCCACAGGGTGGTGGGGCGTTCCCTTAGAGATAGGGTGAGGAGCTCTGTCACCCGGGAGGAACTCGAAGTAGAACCGCTGCTCCTCCGCATCGAGAGGAGCCAGCTGAGGTGGCCCTGGACGCCTCCCTCGGGAGGTGTTTCAGGCCTGTCCCACCGGGAGGAGACCCCGAGGAAGACCCCGAGGAAGACCCAGGACACGCTGGAGGGGCTATGTCACTCAGCTGGCCTGGGAACGCCTTGGGGTCCTCCCAGAGGAGCAGGAGACTGCTACCCCCGCGACCCGGTCCCGGATAAGCGGTTGAAAATGACATGACATGTTTGGTGTTTTCATTGTACTTAACTTTCCCACCTCACAATCTACACTGTCCATTTCTAAATTGTTCTTAGCACGGCACTGGTACAGAGTTTCTGTACAGGTGAGCACAAGTTGTTTTTTCGTGTGGGTTGGAGTTTCTGAGGCCCCTAGCCTTAAAGTTTAGTCCAGTCTGAAAGGTTTTGCTGTCTTTCATCTCTCTGGCTGATGATTTGGGCAGGTGAGCTACTTCCCAAATACCAAAGAGGAACCATTTCTGTAGAGATCAGCTGACACCCCCGGTAAAAACCTACGTCATTATACCGCCAACCCCTTCTACATAATTTGTGTCTGCAGACAGGCTCCCAGGCTCGGCTCCTCAGCCCCTGATTAGCTGGCAGCTCTTTGGAAGTAGATTCATTAAGCAGAGTTTGTGTGATGCTTTGTCCTTCAGACAATGTGACTGCTTCTTGTTCTGACTCTTAATTTTCTGAACTGGCAGAGCAAAGGAGGAAGTCGGGCTTGGATTGTGGCCTTGAATTAACATTATTGTTTAAATGTGGCTAACATCGCTGAGGTGTGCGGTAAATCAGTGAAGTGTTAAAAACCCTGGATGAGGAGGAACACAACATCAGAAGGTGATGGGGGGCCTGGATCTGGTTTGAGCACTTCTACCATTCATGTTTTGGCACTGATTGCGATTGTTTGCTTCTGAAATTCATGACTTAGGATTTGAAAATGTAAATGTATTTCTATTCCATTTTATTCGTGTATATAATTTCAAAAGACACTCTGGTCTGAAAATGATGTGTAATATATTCTGTTGAAGAAACTGTGTAATGACTAAGCTATAAATAAACAGTACATTAATATCTTTTATTATTCCCCTCCCTCAACCAGTATGATTCCACCAGCATAAATTCTCATCCCAGGGGAGCTGCTGCCATGGGCAGATGATGTCAAGCTGGCCTGGGAGGAGAGGACACATCAGAGCTGAACTGCTCTACTCCTTGGAGACTCATTTGTCATTGCAGGGACGGTTTAAATGATACCAGGCACAGAGCCACACACAAGTTGGCAGCGAAGCACGGGGACATTCTGGCAGAGAGAGGGGTGCTGCACATTTCATATGTTATGGGTGACACTTTTATTTTAGCTGATAATCACCCCCGACAATAAAACAAAGGTATAACAACAACTGAAAGTGTTGGCTTTTCCAATGTCATGTATCCCGCTGGATGGCTTCCGAAAATGCTAAGTGCTGCTTCAACATGAAGCTTCTGAGCTTGTCGCTACGGCTGCAGTAGAATCCTCTGTGATATGAGACGAGGGCTGCCGCCATTCCTTGAGCTAGGCTCTAACGTTGTTGTTTAGCACTATGAAATAACAGGACTGTCTTTGTCATTGGCTGCACCACAGGACAATACATGAAAAGGGTTTGAGTGATCGGAGCTAAGGTTTCACTGTGTCACACAATTCACAGAGCTCACGTCACTGGACCAAACCAACGTCCTGCTTTAATCTGCCTTTGTGATGTTTTCACAGTACATTAAGGACAAATAGGAATTCTAGCACACAGGTGCAGACAATTCTTTTTATGAATCACAGTGATGCACTATTCCTGACAGAGAAGTTAAAATATTTCCTACTTTTCCACACCTGTATCGGTGCATAACCTGGGTTCAATTGCTCATGGCTGTCTTGCCGCAGTCTTACAAACATCTCATCTCATTAATGCTGCGGTGTATATGTATTTAACAAATAGGTTGTTGGTTTACCAAATAACTGGTTGGGTATAGCATTAATTGTTTGGTGTGATATTCACCAGACTGAATGTTTTCATACAGTAATTTCTACACTCAGGTATAAAATCTATGTAATTCTGCACTTTCAGATAATTTATTAAAATGGTTGTCACACTGCATGATGTGTGTGGTTATAATTACGGTTTACAAATAGAATAAGCAGCACAGTGAGTGGGTGGCGTTGGCCCTCAATGCATCTCGTTCGCCTGATGACACCAAATAAAAAAATCATCAACATGAAACTTAAGCTCAACTTGAGGAAACTAGCAGAGTGAGTGTAGTGTGAAACAGCAGCTCAGAGACAAGGTTAAAGTCCCTACGTGACAGGAAAATTCTCACAGTGACAGCTGAAGGCGCACACTGTTCTTTATTCCACAGACTTTTACAGATCTAATTAACACAGCCATCAGCCTCAGTCTTTTTTTCTTGTGATTAGCTGGGTTTTTTTTTTTTTTTTCTTTATCTCAAAGCGTTGGAGTTTGGCGGCGTCTGTCTGCTGCTGCTCGGCAGAGGTCGCAGACACAGACAGCCACAGAGCTCAGCCCCTGCCCACACAACAAGAAAGATCAAAAACAAATCGCACCAGGACCGGTGTGAAGTGCTGTCACTGCGTAGGAACAAAACAACAATTACTTCTTGATATCCGCCAAGCCTTCTGCTTGAAAGGCGGGTGAAAAGAAGGGAAAGCGCTTTTAATTATCTGTGGAAATGAGAGTGTCACTGAGTGAAGAGACAACAAGACTGGAAGGCAAGATGTTCTTTGAACACAAAAGGACGTCAGTTTTCAGAGTTCCCTGCAATGAACTGGTGGCTGTCTCAGAGCAGTAACAACAGAGCAAGACGTGGTTTTCGGTTTGGAAACATTGGGAAAGTTTAATGGGCTACAATTTAAAATCTGTTCACTCACCACTGAGGCGTTCTTTTGTTATAAACCACTGTCAGTTTGTAATCCAGTATTAACACACAGCTTCCTGCTCTGCTTACAAATTAAAAGCCTTCCCCACCACGGGCGCGAGACGCTGTTGTGTTTAAACCACTGGAAGGCTTTCAATAGCTGTTGTATTAATTCACTTGTTGTTTCACAAATTAAAAGAAGCGTTTCAGGGCTGCAAGGAAAGACAGACGCTTCACATGGAGAATTAAGATAAACAAATCAAGCATAATTGGAATAAATCAAAATTTATCACTTTCAACAAACCACTCCTGTCCTCCTGCAGGTGAGGGTGGAGAAGGTGTGGTCACCATTTGAGTTACAACCCCCTTGTGTGTGTATGTGACTCTACTCACCCTGCTCAGCCCCATGTGGTAGCTGCTCTTCTCAAGCTCCAGGGACTCAAGCAGCTCCTGCACTGCCTGGAAACCAGAAAACAAACATTCAGTCCACAGACAAACAAAAACAAGCCCGGTTTGTTCTGGGCCCCTGGACTTCTGCATGATCACATGGCCTGGTTGCCCAAAGGACGACAACTTGGTGCCATGGCAACAAACACTGTTCTCCCTGAGCACCAGCTAACACACACACACACACGCGCTTCCCCTGGAAATGCCTCGAGGAGGCTGAAAGCACAAAACAAGTCATACAGAGAAGCTTCTCAGGTCCCTTCTCTCTCAGGATTCGATCAGTGTGTCAACCCAGCCTTAGGAAGACAAACCGCACGCTGCTCGTTCACTGAACTTTGAGGCTGATGCCGGCATTCATGGCTGAGAATTCCAGCATCTGGTAGTCAGAGACAATTTTTTATAATATTTGCCCAGAAGAAGAAAAAGATGAATGCTCAAATCCATTAGTTACTTTATTCAACAAGGGGGAACTGTTAAGCTTTGTCCTCTGGGGATGAGATATTAGAATTCTAAGATTTGGTGACAGCAAGCAAATGTGTTTTTTTTAATATGAACACAGATCAGTGGAGGATGTACACTTGTTAGTATTTGCTGTCTTCTGTATCAGCACTAGTATGTGAAGAATGCAAGCATCCTTGTCAAAAAATCAGCTCTGCATACACAAATATTCAGTCCCATAAACTAAAGGTAAACACAGGGGATCAGTCTTCGAAACCAGGATTCATATGATCCACGATGAATCTTCAAGGTTGCAAAATAAATGCTCAAAGGGATTACTTTTTTTGAAACATGTTAAAAGGTTCAGAGAGTTTTATTTTTATGAAGTTTGGATTTTATGAAGAAGCTGGTTCAGTGAGTCAAACACTAGAGTATATTCCACCAGCTAAAAAGTCAGCAAATTTATAGCAAGAAGTAGTTTAAAATTAGATTTTGTATAAATATCTGTGAGTGGATCTCTCGGGCTCATCTCAAGGGAACCCTGTGGGCCACCTATTGCCTGTGAGCTTGATTTCACTGATCTGCCTTATTATTCCACTTTTATCACCTCTGCCGACAGTGGATTGTTTACAAGTTAGTCCTTCTTTATTCCATATTTCACTGACGTGAAAATTCAGCCAATCCAATTCATCATGACAGGAAAAATAAAGTATATCTTCTATATCTTTCTGACAAGAAACTCAGCGAGCCTTAATGAGGAGATCCCCTCCCCCCACCTCCCAATCATAAGAGCTAATCACGCCCTCTGTGCGGAGCTGCTATATACTGCCCGAACAGAATGGGGAGAAGACATTAATCACATGCTCGGGGATGCTCCTAAACTGTTCTGATGCATGTACAAAAGGAATGGGAAGATAATGAGAGGAAAAAAAACTTGGGAAGAGATGAGTGGAGGGAGGAGGGGGTTGAGAGAGAGAGAGAGAGAGAGAGAGAGAGGAGGAAGAGAGGAAGGAGCTCTTCCTGGCGCTGGTAATTAATCAGTACAGTAGCCGTATGCTGCCAGCCTGCACAATCATAATTAATTACACACAAGAGCGCACTTGGAGCAGGATGAGGACGATGGAGACAGAAGAGCAGGAGGAGAGGTGAAATGAAGTGATTCCAACATGGACGACTACAAGTGATATACTGAATATCCAGTTGTTAGCGCTTAGATATATTAACCAGTTATTAGTACACAGAAAACAACTGGGGCCAGGATTGTTTGGGCTGCTTTCTCTGGGAATAATCCAGGGATCTATACTCATGAGAATAAGGCACATTGAGAGGATTGATGTGTATGGGTGCAGCTTGATTCAGTTTAAAGGGGACTGGAAACGAAGGCTCCTCAGTGTGATCACCACTGGCACAGCAGAGAGAACCATATTACAACAGGGTTTCTGTTTCTGTGTGACAATTAGAATGAGGCTCTAAGGAAATCTTGAGACACTTGAGAGTGAAGCTTCTTTCTTTAGTCCACAGTTTGTAACAAACAGTAAAGAACCTGCGTGGACTCGTACCTTCTCATTCAAAAACAAACCTTGAACTTCTCCCCGGCTCTGATCAGCGTGACCATGCATGCTCACAGGCGAGCAAAAAATGAATAAGTCACATAACTGAAAGGAGCTCTGTCGACCTCCTACAAAGCCACACAATGTCGCTGGGAATGGATTTTCCTCCAGAGGAACCAGTGTAAGCGTGGGCATGCTTCACAAGCTTGTTAGCCAAAGAAAGGTAGCCACATGAACTGCAACACATTCTGAGAAGTTTTTACTGTACCACTCATCTCAAAGTTTTCATTACATGTACTAGCTGGGGGGATTATGAGCAATACTTTCTATGCCTTTGAAGCATAGTTCAATATACACAGTGTTGATAATTCACATCTGCTGGGCAAACATAGTGTAGTGCAGTCAGGAGTCTGACATGCCCTGGGTTACAAGGCGCACCTTGTACATTTATTTTTGGCTTTAAACCCATCTGAAAGAAACTTCAATCAGCAGAAAGAAGAAAACCTTTCATTTTTATGAGTCTGAAATATCAATTATACTGATTTTTTTTCCCACAAGGAACACCAATAAAACATTTCTTAGCCAGCGCTTTACAGGACTGAGAACCTAGGTCTGCCAACAGGTTGATATCAGCACAACATACAACAACTGAGGGAGGATCCTCATCAGACCTGTACCTGAGCCCATGGGAATGAAATGTTTTCCAACAGGCGAGAAGCAACCGCAGCAACAAAATGACTGCCTCCACTTTCAACATCAACATTAAGAAACTATTTATTGTATTATAAATCAAAGGAGCTTAATTTATTGCTCCTTCTTTGTCTTCTCCATGTTAGCAGACAGGACATAGAAAAATTTTTTGCAATTAACACTGAGGACAATGTGGAAAACAGAGGGCTTTAGGCCAAGGGTACCAGACAGAAGTCACTGCCCACGCACACACAGCAGTCATGAGGATCAGGTTAAACCTGCCCAACACTCACCCTCTTCTCATCTGTGACAATGTAGTTGCGGCCGTGCCTCTTGGTCAGATGCGGCGCCAGGACATCAAAGCGCCGGCGGAACTCAGAGAACACCATGTGGTCTGGGTATCCTAGAGAGGGCACGGAGCAGAACAGAGATTAGAGCATAACAACAGCAAAATAAACACTCGGGTAAGAAGAGGGCCACCTGTCAAAGGTCAGCTTTTATTTTCAGAAGAAATGCTGCCCAATTTTTAAAAGTTACCTCAACAGACTAAGGAGCAAAGAGGCAGAGTGACGAAGGATTGAGAGGCTGAAATGTTGGAGGTCACAAGGGTTTCTCAAGCTTTTAGGAAAGTATGATCAGTAACAGAGCTACATAGAGAGATTTTTACTGAGAGACAACGGGCTAAAGGACCTAAATCACCTTTGAGTATAGACAGAAAATAATTGGACAGCCAATGGTTAAAGGTTATTGAAAGCATGTCAAATTCTAGATTGCTGGAAATGAATTTCATTACTGGCTTCAAATCAGTTGGGCATAAAAGGAAGAAATAGTTGTTCATACTGACATCATGAGATGGAAAAATAAATAATTGAGATGTTTTAATGAAAAATATAACTTAGGGGAACTGGCACATAGAAAAATGTACATTTTATATCTGACAGGAAAGCAAATATAGAGATATAGACGATGATAATGATGACTCAAATAGTCAAGGTCAGAGAGTTGGGTTGAAGCATCGGGCAATGCTTTCTAAAAAAGATAACAACACTCGTGGTAACAAGTTCGTGTTGTCATTATTTCATTTTTCGCATATAAAGACTGATCGCAGCACTTTACACAAACTTGGACTCAATAACAAATACCATGTGATGGCAAACAGGCATCTGATAGATAAGACACCATACATGATTTACAAATAAAGAGAAAATAAACTAAAGCCGTCCTCCTTACCTTGCCTATAGATGCGCAACGCGTCCAGCAGCTTTGACCCTCGGAGCTGAGCTCTCAGGAGCCCAACATCCAGAGTCATGAGGCCCGAATCAGGGCTCTCGCCGTGTGTGACACGCGGCTCACCCCCTCCGCCCACTGCTTCTGCTTTGGGCAGCAAGCAGTGGACGAAGTGAACCCTGGAGCGACGAACCATGTCAATCAGAGCATCCTTAAAAAACACACACAAAGGACACGACAGTGGCATCAGCTCCTGCTCGCTGTCGGTAAGTGAAACAGCTGATTAGATTTCAGGTCATGTTTAAGATGGAGAGAGAAGTAAGGTGCTCCCAATAAGCTCTGTGTGAGGGAAATGTCACTCATGGTGACTATGGTGTTTGTATAGGTCCAAACCTTTGTGGGAGAAGTTGTGTTTAGAAAACAGAACAAAGAGTGCTGTGTGTGGAAATAAATGTTTTAATTTGCTTTGACATTATTTTGGTAAAAAATAGATAGATACTCCTTGTCTTATTTTTAAAACATAGTTTCACACATAATTCATCATGTGCTGAAACTGTCAACTACGATTTTAGATAAATACAGAAGAGCAACTTGTTTTGGTTTTAAAATAATTTTAATGGAGGATTCATCTGCTTACCACTTGCAGTTTGACCTGGATGCACAGGCTCTTCTTTTTGACGGCAGCCACACCCGTGGTGAAGGTTTTCCTCATGCTGGTGGCCCGTCGCAGGGCGAGCTGAGAGCTGCCTTCCAGGCCAGCGATGGAGCCCGACAGCACGGTGGCCCCGCTGGCCCGGCCCATGAACAGACCACTGATATTCTTCCTGTGGTGGCAGGAGGAAAAACACAGGTTCATGTTGTTCAGGTTGACTTATGACATGTGAGAGTTTTTTATGTTATTGTTCTAAACATTGCATATCAGAGATGTGTTTAATTTGAAAATAAAAGTTAAATTGAGCTCATTATAAAGCATCACAGAAACATTATGTAACTGCAACTTTGACCCGTAGTTTGAACCAGTTGCTGACCACTGCTGAAGATAATCCCCGAGGACAGAGAAGAAGACAGACTGAAGACACGCTGCCCCAAACCCCACTGACTCCTACACAGTACTATATTTATCTGTTCCATGAATTCATGCTGTTGAGTCTAGACTGTGACTCCAGAATCTGCAAGCTGCAGCAACACTCCAGGTTCATCTCCAGTCTGCAACTGGCCAGTGTGAGCAAGTCCCTGCAGCCCCACAGCTCCCCTCTCAGCTAACAGGAGTTGAACCTGATGTGGTGTCTGCGGCTTCAGACCATCCACCTCAAGGTTGGAAGTGTCGTTCATCCTGAGCTATGCTTTTGAACCACTGCTGATTTATCGCTAAACTCTTCGGTCCACAGGAACTTTCATTACTCCAGCTTGTCAGTTTGTGTGATTTCCACCCTCATACTTCGTAATGAAGGTTGAGAGGTTGACAGGGATTAAAAAAAAAAAAAGTCGTCTAGTGCAGAAGAAAAGTTTTGTTTTTCTCTGTAAGTTAAAAATCACTCAAATAACTGGTGCACACTGGAAAATGGCTGACACAGCCTTGTTTACCCATCATCACAGACTCTGTGTTGGACTGTGTTGCACATACTTCTGGGAGTCCTGCAGCAGTGTGGCGGCGTTCTGGGCAGCAGGATTGTGCTTGGCGTGGCTCAACCAGCCCTGGGCATTGTACTCCACCCAGTTCGTCCCATGGCTGTGACCAAGCAGGAAGAGGTGGGGCTTCTCTCCGCGCAACAGCAGACCAGCTCCTGCAGCACACAGAGGACATTTCCATGGTTCCCTCCAGTGGCATTAGGAGCACGGCCATTGCTGTTTGTTATTCCTGCAGCTGATGACAGGTTGAGCGCTCACCTTTGTTTTCCCCCTGTGCAGAGCCGTAATAGCTGAACAGCCTCTCCAGCATCGTCTCTTCTGAACCTCCAGGCTGGACAGCCTCCTCCTCCATCAGCCACAGAAGGCCACGAGCCTCGTCAGTCCGGGCCAGAGTGCGAACCTGTGACAGGTACGAACAGTCAGCAAACGTTTTCCTCCGTGATTCTTTTTTGAGGAATTACAATTCACAGCATTTCAAACACCCCTGATGACATGGGACAGAGGCTTTATACATCCGACTGAAGCTGTCGTATGGACTCAGTCAAAGCTGCAGCAAATTAAAAACTCTTCATCATCGTTACCGTGGACAAAACACATCTACTGACTAGACTCATGAGTTATTCCCCAAAGCCAAACCTTTCTGATGTCATTAAGAGAAACTACAAAACGAATCAAATGTGGTGATGGTGGTTTCTGTTTATAATAATGAACTAATAAATAATTAAATACATATTGGACAGGCGTCTTGCTTTGATTAAACAGATGAATTATAGATGTGATCTTCATCATCTTTCTACCATCACTGGTGAATTTTTTATGCATGTCGATGAGAGAAATGAGACAAGGACTCTTTAGGCTTCTGGAGGATATATAGAGCTATCAGGTCCTGGTGATGTGTTTTAGGCATCAGCTTGAGAGCATGGGGAAGTTCTCCCTGTGTCTGTGGTGAGTCTATATTGCCTTGTTATTTGCTGAGCTGTGGAAAATCAATATTGCTGATGAATGAGTTGATGTCTTCCTCACTTGGGTAATTTCCTGATTAATACAAGTTGGCAAAGCAACATTTAGGATTTATCTCTTCAAGTGAGCATCCCTGCTGATGACTGAGACTGTTGCATTATATCTGTTTTGTATTTGCCATTTGTTGTTATAGTGATCCTTTCTTATTGGAAACAGAATTTATTTAATTATTTCTGATTTCATCGAGTGGACATGTATGTGTATTTCCCATTCTTAGTTTTTGTTAAAAGAAGAAATAATTGTTCTTCTTCTCTCATAAAGAGAGCTGGTGATGACCATGGGGGTTCATATATTTCCCTGAAGGATGCCCGCTTGCTTTTATTGAACATGCCAAAGCCTGGGCTCATCAAAGAGTGAGTGTTACAGCGCCATCTAGTGAAACTGTGGGTTTATACACGCTAAATACATGCAGGATCACGATCGCCACGCTGCCACAAGTGGATCACTGAATGTAAAAACAATTTCTGTGAGGAAGTAATCAACAAATGAAGGTTAAAGTTACAACAGGGAGAAGAGTTCAGATATTCAGCGCCTTATCCACTGTGTTTTGACACAGGGCGGATTTTATATAACATATAAAAACTGGCAGATATAACGAACCACAGCTGAGGATTCTGACATTCTAGCTTCAGTAACTTTCCTTGTTATGTCTCTAACATTGTTTTGGACACAACAAGTCCCCACATCAGAGCTGAGTGAGTCAGCACACTCACACAGGCTCACAGTAATTGGCCAGAGCTGGAACATTTTCAGTAAGCAGTCATCAACAGCAGCCACATTGATATTTCAACACTCCGTTCTTTACTGATCGATGAAATTGCAATTTCATGAGCAACTATTCTACTGGAAGACTTCGACATAAAGATTTAGCAGAGACTGTCTCGTGAAATATCCTGGAAGAATTCCTGCCATGGTTTTTTCATTCTGCTTCCAAATCAGCACCTGGCGTTAATAACACACAAGTTACCCACTTCCTGTTTCACAGTAACCCAGAGTTAAGTTTGACTGGGGTAAATTCATTTGCAAATGAAACTGAAATGGCTGATTTGGTTCAGGTATATTAATTAGATGAGATCTATTGATCTTCATGTTTAAATTCAAACCAGGACTCTGGCCTCTATTTCTACCTGAGCACAGGAGGTTGCATCTTCAGCCCTTCTGTCAGTTAGCACAGTTAGGGAACATCTGCAGGACAAACTGCTCCAAAACCCGGTGAGGGGGGACAGATCAGGGAGGAACCCATCCACGTAATAAATGGTGAGGAGTTAATTTAAATCCACAGCTCACTAATCTCTTGCACTTTTTTCCCTCCAAAACTCAAGCAAGTGAAAGCTGTTTTAAACTGCTTGAGTCAACGCGATCCACCCATCCGAAGCTAAACTCACACTGCGCCGTGTTTACCGATGCATCTACATTAAATAAAACTTACCCATGCACAATGCATGTGTCATCCTGAGTCAAATGTGCACAAAGCAGAAGTTTTCTTCCTCGTCTCTCAGATCAGATGGCTTTAGTGCTCAGTGATAGCAGCTTTGCGAGATTAGCCCTGAACTACAGTTATTTGCTCTTGCCAGGGGTGATGAATGGGGCTATTTGCCGCTCTGTCGTATTTTGTGGCGTACGTTTACACTACGACCTGATTTGCATTAATGTCTCTCTGAAGATTAAAACTCAGGCCTCAAACGAACAACCCTTGAGTCTGAACGGGAACAGCTTCAGCGCTTTTCAGAAACACAGACTCAAAGTTAAGACGCGCGACCGTGACGACCACAGAACACAACAGCATCACATGCACAGATCCTCAGAACGCAGACAGTGTAGATGAGGGTTCTTACCAGAGCTTGGGTTGAGGCTTGGTCAATAGCTGCTACAGACCGTGAGGTACTGCACTCTATGTCATCTAAAGCAAGCTCTATGTTTTCCTATATGCAGGAGGGGATAAAGGCTCATGTTAGTGATCTACAGCAACTAATCAGTAAAGATGATTGAATCATTTAATCACAAGTGGAGCTGTTCAATACAATTAGGACATTAGCCTTAAATAGACTGTAGATTGGGTTGTGCAAGTATTTGTAATTAGTGCAATGTTTAAATAATATTTCTCATTAGATTATGCATGAGTATAATTGAGTTAATTTGTCTCTGAGAGTGAAATTAACCAATTATGGAAAGTAAAGTGGAAAGGATGGTTTCTGAGACTCTCTGAGAAATATATGCGCTATACACACTGCACTATTGCTTCAATAAACATAATCTGTGTATTATCTATTGTGATATTAATCCACGACTACCTTTGACCTTTAAGCTTTCAGGCAAAACAGTGGACGCGAGTAGAATGCAGCATGATAAACATACCTTGATGTGAACAGCTGTATTGGAACTGTTACCCACATTATTAGTGTCTATTCTGTTTTTGAATAATGAATTTCCATTAGCCTCCCCTTTAACAGAGGCTAGTAAACCTGGTCCTCTCAACAAAAGCTGAGTAAATCAAAAAAATTTAAAAAAGCTAATGTGTTAATGTGTGTTCCAGGCCAACATTTAATACTGTGCACTCTCTGCCAGGCAGCACCTCCTTGTATCTCTCTAACTCCTGAACGAAGGTGCGCTCATGGAACAGGGTCTGCAGCCTCTCCTGGGTGTAGTTATGGCAGAGCTCCTCGAAGGTGGCGCCTCGCTGCTGCTGAGCCAGGCGAGGATTCTGGAAACCCGGAGTGTCCACGATGAGCAGTGAGCACAGAGAGTGCTGGCTGGACTTCAGAGCCCTGAAGGACAGAAATGGATCATGATGCAGCTTTGACACTAGGAAAGAGCAGATTGTCTGTTTAGAACCCAAGGATAGAACATTTATATGCACAGAGACTGAATCCTTGTTTAATGTATCCTCATTTGAAAGATTCTTACAGGAAATCAATGTACAAGAGGGAGGCAGAATTAAAAGAGCGGTGGTGTGCATGTTATGAGACACTTTTTCATGCTAATACATCGATAATAGTTTTCTGACAATATCAGAGGTTCTGTACTGTACTTTAGCCATGTGACTTTCATTGCTTGTCTGACTCACTTGTAGAAACTATTTTATCAGTATAAATGAACAATAAGGTTTAATATCAACTATTTTATGGTGTGTAAATCATGCAGATGCAGCTGTTTGCAGAAGTTTATGTTTTGAATGGTGAATGGAGATATAAAAAGAAATTTAAAAAAAATAAAAGCCCAGCAGATATTAAAAATACATGAGCCATCAATAATGTTAAGTGAGGTTGTGTAGCAGCCAGTGGCAGAAGAAGCATTACACTGATGTAAAGTGTGGAAAGTGTAGAAAGACAGATGTGAAGCCTTCACGATTAGATGTGACATCTGTGAGTAACGCTGTGTGTGGTGGGTTTTCTAAAAGAGCTGCTGCAGAGGCTGTCGTAACAAAGGCGCAGTAAAACGAAATGAATCGAAAGAGGCGAAGCAGCACATTGATTTCACAGCCACCAATGAACAACAATGCCACAACTAATTGCTGCAAAACAAACTGCATCTGAACAAAAGGTGCTGCTGGAAGACTCTATGGATCTGCACACTGTGAATGTGCATCACAGGAAAGAGCAGAACTGTGCAAGGGTGATGTCTTGCTATGCTCACTTTATTTACTTTATTTATTTTATGACATCGCTGTGACTAATCGATGTGAGCCGTAATGGGAGCTGGAGTGTTACAGAGCTTTCACATTTAAAAAGGGATGGGGGTTCAGTGTAAAAGTCGACAAGGGATGAAGTGGCACTCTAAGTGACATGTGAAGTGTGCCAGTGGAACATGTGCATTTACTTCAGATTTGAAGCTGGAGCTGAACAATGAAAAAATAATGCGAGGGACTAGGTTTGAATCTGCCACACATTGCAGAGACCATATATACTTCTTATTCATTATATAACATGAAATGAAAATGTATAATAAAGGGTTGATATTGTGAGAGAGCTGACCTGTTGATGAGGGAGATGACAAGAGTGAAGAGCTCTGAGTAGAGTCCCGATGCCATGGCCTCCAAACACTCCAGAGCTGTGACCTTCGAGCCTGAGAGGCAGAGGAGAGACGTAGAACTGATTCCACTGTGATAAGACAGCTTTGGAGCAAACTAGAGTTGAGAGACGGTAAACCTGCCATCCAGGTTGTATGTCTACTCTTTTCAAGCTAAACACAGGGAAGGCATTTCAAACATTGGAAGTAAAATGAAAGACCTCCATTCAGAGCACAGAGGAGAAGGAAATGGTGGCTGCAGTTGGGTGTGTACCTGAGCTGTCGCCTTGGCCGCCATCGTCCTGCGCTCCTCTGAATGACGTGGAATGCTGCAGCCCTTTGGCCTGGTGCTTAAAGACAGAAGAGGAGAGCTCCTCCAAAGTGCAGCCCAGCAGGTAGGCTGCTTTCTGGGCCCATTCATGACGAGCAAACTGCCTGCGTCCAGCTAAAAGAAATTTAAAAAAAAAAATCTATCAAATAAGACACCACACGAGGGCCTGAGGAGGAAAGATTACAAAGATGACATGAAGAGGGCGGAGGATGATTGGTGTCAAAGGGGGGGAAGCTTAAAGAGAAATCCATGCTCTAAGAAAATGTGTGTGTGGTTTCTGCCAAGCTGCAAAATGCTTCTGCTTTTTCTTAGCTATGGCTAACACAAAGTGAGAACACACTGTAAAAGTACAAATAGAGTATTGACCACAGTCTTAGCCTTTAATCCAGATAAGAATTTCTCATGACAGGTCTGGGCGGTGTGTCCAAAAGAGACATTTTCTCCCGGCTGCTGACCGGAGCTGAAGGCAGGAAGCTGTGAGGATCGTGTGAACACTGACAGATTCTTTTCTCCAGTAGATTTTTGACTTCTGTCAGTGACTCACTGAGCACTTTGTTGGGAAATGAATAACACAATCAGTCAATCACACGGCTGCAGTGCAGGTGATAAAATCACTCAGCATCATGCTCATAATAACCCTGAGCCCTGGTGCTTCCTTCAGGTGACAATCCACTTTGCCAAGAAGCTGCAGAAAAAGATTAAATCTCCATAAAACACAATTGAAGCCATTAAAGAGCATTTTATGTTTCTATAATCGTAGAGTGGTGTTTTATGAGATATGACATGGAAAACGCACTCAAAGATGAACAAACTATTCAGATTTAAACGGCTCTTCGCTGCCAATCATATCTGTGTCCACCTGCATAAGGAGAACGATTCCTTTTGGTCAGGAGGCAAATTCAAAGCCCACACTAGAAGTGAAGCTTTACTTTTTTGCCCTTTGAGAATGTGTTGCATGGGGACATGTGGGCAGCATGCAGAGGAGTCAGAGAGAGGCGTTTAAAGGAAGAGCAAAGCTGTAAAGCCTGTAATTTTCAGCTCACATAGAGAGCAGTGAGACACAGAGCTGTCTGGAAACAGTGATGAGGTGAAGAGACACGGAGGAGAGGCGGCAACAATAAATACGCTAATGGCTTTAGGGCCTGGAAGGGCTGATAAAGGCATTAAGACAGAACAAACAAACAGGAGAGGCTCCGACACAAAGTTTTTAAATGAAAAACTATCAACAACTTGTGTTTTTTTTTCTGTTACCTTCATCTCCGTCTGTGTTTGATAAGGCCCAGCATGCAAACATGCAAGTAAAGAGAGGGGGTTAGAGATAACACTGTTCATGGACTCATCAATTCAAAGGTACAGGAATGCAAAAACATTAGTGTCAAACAACACTGACAAAAACCACCCATCATGCTCGGGAAGAGGGAGCTGAGAGGTTAGACAGGTCAGTACCAGTGGGTGCACCCGTCCTTGACGCAATCCACCCGAGAAGAACATCCAGGAAGTGAAGGAAAAGCCAATGGAGACTCAGGGGATTCCACAAAAAACTATTTAATGATGGTTTGTTTTCTTAACACATGGGGGGTGTTCAGTTCACTTCAGAGGCTTTTATCTTTTTCTAAATGATGATGCTCCTGTGCTTAAGGCATTTTTAAGCCGGTACTGTCAGATTAGACAGACCTCTCCTGCACCACCAGAACGCTGACTAAAGAAGCATTGATGGACCTCCCCAGTGCTGCTGTTGCCAGATGGGAAAAATAAAACCACAACTATGTGCAAGGTTGTATACCACTAGAGGTTTTTCTTATTTGTCCCTTTATGTTGACAAGCACAAACTCAAGAAATCTGTTTAGATAGCATTTTAGAATCCTACAACCCTGAGAGGTCTGTGTGTTCAAATATCAACACTGACACCTAGTGGCAGTCAGTAGACCTAACGCCACTGCCTGGTTGTATCTACACAGATTGTGGTCATTTGAGCAGGGTGAAGGAAAATACCTCAGACATTAATGTGTGTGTATGTTTTTATAATAAGTCGGTCAGGAGCTCCTACCTTTAGTGGCTCCTGCAGCTCCCAAGTGGTAAATGGCCCCTAGGATGAGCCAAAGAGCTTTCTGCTCCTCACCAGAGATGCCCAGTACTTTCATGGCCGCCTGCAGCTTGGTGAACTGCTGCGAGGCTCGCTGCTTGTCATCAGGCTGGAGAAGATCACATCAGACCACGTGACATCAGATCTATCTGTCCGTCATTCAGTCAGTCAGTTAGTGAAAGCGTCTATTGTTACCTTGGACTGGGGTATGATCCCAAAAGCACTGTTCTCAGCCAGGTGGTTAAAGTGCAGCTCCGTTCTGGATGAGAGGAATCATGGGAGCAAATTTTGGGGTCAGGGGCATCATGTTTTCTGGTTCTTTGTGTGTTTGTAAAACGCTGACATTATGAAATGTAGATAAAATCCTGTGAGTCACCTGAGGCTGCTGTCAGCTCCAGCCATCATGTAGTAGAAGATGTTGTAGGTGGACTCCCCTTCAGGTCGTCTGCTCACCCTCAGTTTCTCCAGCAGCATCGTCTGATCAGGAGGAGACAGCAGGAGATGGAGTGAGAGGAAGTCTGGAGTTATTTCAGTATGCAATGCCTTTGGAATGTTTGAGTGTACTGAAGCCACAGATATCAGCGTTGTGTGTCCTGAGTGAAGCAACTGAAGGAAGTAGCATGGTTTTCACCTGGATGGAGGCAGAGGCCACTTGCCCAGCCTGGTCGAAGTCGAGGGAAACGACGTGGGAGAAGTGGCTGGCATTAGTGTTCATAGCCGTGGAGCTGTTTCCAAATGCTTCCAGGATGGTGTAGACCGCCTGCCATTTCTCAGCTATGTTTCAAAATAAAACAGGACATTTGAAGAATTCTCTGGAGCCCAAACACTGAACTTAATTGGAAATTTGAAATGCATATGAAGAACTTTTATTATATTAATTGGAAAGCACTGCATTGTTCATGTGATGGGTATAAAGTGCAGTCAGTAGGCTCACCAGAGAAGATTTTGCCCGTGCTGCCAGCGATGGAGACTAGATATTGCAGCAAGTGCTGACAGTTGGTGGTCTTGCCGCTGCCGGACTTGCCCAGCAGCACGATGGACTGGTCCTGGCGAGTGGTGAGCAGGTTGCGGTAGGCCGACTGAGCCACAGAGTAGATGTGAGGAGCCGAGTCCTCGCGCCTGCAGCCTTTGAACATGTGCATCACCTTGTGAGGGAGGAGGAGACGGACACAGAGTGAGTTCAGCCTACTCCTTCCAATCAATGTTTAAGAGCCATTAGTCGTAAACTCACCTTCTCGGAGTACATGGATGGGGTGCTGAGGGGGTTGATGACCACCATGTTGGTTCCTGCATAGGTGTGAATCAGATTCCCTCCATAGCGCTGCCGCAGACAGTGCATCACACTGGATTCATTCAGATAGAGCAGAGAAGCCAGGTCCTCTGATCGGTCATATGATGGAGGATTGGCCTGCAGATGGAGGGAGAGAGAGATGATATCAATGACAGCAGAGATGGGTCAAATAAGTGGAGTGCAAGCAGGAAAACATCGCTGCTGCACCACCAACATCAACTCTGCAACTACTAATTCAAAATTATGCCTCCTTTATTTTAGTAACTGTTAATATTAATATATATATATATAGTTAATATGCAATAAGAAAAATAATAGATCAGGCTTTGAGTGCAAATAAATTAATTGAAAGAGGAATACAGAAAGCACATTGCTCCCTCACTCCTGCCTCTCCTTCTCTCTCATACTGACTGTGATGCTGCAGCTGTCTGGATTGCAAAATACATAAATCATTTACCAAATGACTGACACCTTTTTGCCCTCTGGGTGATGTAATGAGTGTCACTGTCAAAATCTTGGAACTGGCACTCAGAACAAAGGCTGTTTTGTTCCGGTTCACATCTCTCCAGAGGTTTTAAAAACATCTGAGAGGGAAAAGAGCTGCAGTCAAGTGAGCAGATGTCAACAGTTGGCAACCGCCTCCTGCCAAGCTCCCTGAACTCTCCCAAACCTTTCCCATCGTTCCGGATGGCTGTCAGTGTCCTCTGTGGCCCTGCTGATGCCCATTGGCTTCAGGCTAGATCTGTGTCTATCTCTTAATTGTCCATGGGAGCTGCTGAATAAATAAAATAAACTAACAGTCAATTCTGTTTTATTTTTAAATGAATATCTGAGTGTGGGATGGCATATGAATGCCAAATGTAAATGTAACTAAGATCTAGCCAGAATATATAATGAGATATCTGCAATACTGTGCAGTAGTGCTGTGCGATATGGACAAAACTTTATATCCCAATAATGATATATATTCTGATATAGTATTTTTTCATAAAATTATATATATTATAATGATATATATTCTGATATAGTATTTTTTCATAAAATTATATATATTTATATATATATATATATATATATATACACACACATACATACATACATATATATAAATGAAATGAATGGCAATTTCTCTTTATCTTTTCTCCTTTATTTACTAATAATATATAACACATATTTTATATAAACATAATAAAAAATTAAAAATAAAAACAAATATCCTGTGGACAAATACCATTCAGAAATGAGAATATCTTGTGCAATCAGGTTTCTAAGTAATAAAAAGTACTGTGCTTTTTGGACTATAATGCGCACTTAAAATACTTTCATTTTCTCAAAAATCGATTGTGCGCCTTATGTATTAATTCTGGTTGTGCTTACTGACCTCGAATTGATTTCATGTGCTACACGGTGCTCAAAAATCTGTCAAAAATGTTTTAGTACGATTTTGGTAGACTACAAAGCACCACTGCTTGATGGATAGTCGGAGCATTACGGTAAAATAAAAAAAAAAACAAGTAAAATAAAGTAAAATCATCCTCATCATTCATTGTTAATCAAAGGTTTTTGTAAAACATCCCACTGACCTTTTCAATGTCATCTTCGTCCACATCCAGTACTGTCCCATCATGCTCCAGTTTGATTTTCACTTTGCCCTCTGGCAGGGATCCATCCTCTGTCTTAACCACAGTGGCTGTGCAGAGAAAGGACAGGAAACACTTTAAATGAGCATGTTAAATTGAAAATACTAGTTAGCACAAGTGTTTGTTTTTCAAATGGCTACCAAATTATGAACTTCTTTTTCTACATAGGGAAAATGAAATGGAGACAAAGCCATACAACCAAAATCTCATGTCATCTCACCCAGGGAGAAACCATCTTTGTGGACAAGCCAGACTTTCTCGGATCCATACCAGGCCTGCTCCGCTGCGATCTGCTCCTCTGTCTTCACCTGGTGGACAGAACAGACGACAAGAAAATGAGTGGAGGAAAAACATTCCTGTCAATTTCACAGCACTCATCAGTCACATTAGGACTTTCAGAAATCTCCAAGCTTTCCAGTTTTCATCACATGCTGAAAGGTCATGAGGGGAAAGCTTGTCGAGTGTGAGAAATTTCAAACCAGAAACACGTCAATGTAACAAGCTACAGGGGATGTGAGAGGGTTTAACCATAGACGTATCTAAGGACGGACGATGTGACAGCTCCTCAAAAGTGAAGCCAAATCATCTTGATCACCTGCTGGCATCTGTTCGCCTCAGCTGTGTTAGCAGATGGGATATGAACCAAAGCAGTAAGTACAAGTCAATTTCTAGAGTTTCTGTAAATTTAGATCTTTTCATACTGATGTTTGTGACTGTGTTGAGGTCGGTGTCTGCTTCAGTTTTTGTACATCGTCCACCTTTATATACAGTTCATGGGTTTAAAAGCAAACCTGGTGAACAAAAGAAAAACAAGAAAACTAGAAGAAATGCAATAACAATGAATATGACAAAAATAATAAGTAAAATGAATTTCTTTTTTATTTCTTATCTATTGGTGAATACCTGCAGTAAATTTGTCAAAGGTTAGGGAAAAACACACAAAACTTCACAAGCAGAGGAAGAGAGCACAACACAGCACAACACGCCAAAGTGAACACTGGTGAATGTGGGACGAGCTGATGGTGAATTACACTCAGGCACAATGAAGGCCAGACCTGGGATTGCTGCGCTGCAGCATGAGATGCCTGAAGGAGGGCCACAGGATCCTTTTCCACTGAACCCTGGTGATGTGGCCAGCATGAAGAGGTCAAAGGTCACAGTTAAATATGAGTGACATATGTCGTAAAGGCACACACAGACAAATAGATAAAATAAGAAAAAAAAACTGCACTTTGTGACGCTGCACATAAACAAAGGGTCGCTACACTTTGTCGAAGGAAATCCAGCTCACCAGCTTGAATAAAATGGATGTCAGTGTCATTCATGAACTCATCACGTCACCTTGACTGGAATAATAAGCTGCACACCCATCACACAGATGTAACTGCATTCACTCAAGTGATAGAATTACAGATATTAAATGGAAAAAGGATGTTTCTTTTACAGTGTTGGGCTAAACTATTACACCAATCATGTCCTAAACTTATTTCTGATGAGCAGGAATTGTAGCAAAAACATGTCCTGACCTTTGTTAGAGGATGGTTTTCAGGTTAAGTGACACAATTTAAGTGAAAATAAATTCTTCATCAAATGCTCCAAAGCATTTGAACCACAGGATCTGATCAGTCAAATCAAGAAATGAGTTCATGTTAAGGGTTTAAAAACAGGAATAAAGTTAGAACGGTTTTCTGGGCCTTACAACACAACTACAAACTCCAGCCCGGGGGCACCAGAGGGAGGCACGGGGGCTGCTGTACCTGGAGGGAACCCTGAGGCCGCAGGGTGGCAGGAGCTTGGACAGAGGACGAAACATTGACTGCTACTGGCTCCAGCTTAGCCACAAAGCAGCCACAGAGACGATGGCAGCCAGCAAATGCAGGGTGAGTAAGGCAAGGAGAGAGGGAAAGAGAGCGAGGGGGAGGGACAGGACAAGGTCAACATGGATGAATAAAATGAATGCAAGACAACAAAAGCAAAATAATGTGACAGAGCAACAGAAAAAGTGAAAATTGCTTGGAAATAACAAAAACTTTGCCAAACATTGGCAAAATCCAGCTTAACAATAACAAGCGTGGAATGAAACAAAGAATGAGAGTAAACCTTAAAAAGAGTTTCAGCAGAGAGGATCACATTTCACTCTGTCATGACTCACAACCAAGAGAACGACAGTCGCCTCAGTTAGGATAGCAACAGACACCCTGGGACTATTTCTCTCTGGTATGCGCCTCCATAAGCAAACACCAACAAACTATAAGCATGCAGGGACACATATAAAGAACATGCAGGTGGACAGCAGAGGGATTTACAGGGGCACTGAAGATCCTCATCAGGCGTCTCTGAGCCTCCTCGGTGGGACTGAGCTGTGTCTCCTGCGAGTCAAAGCAGCAAGCAACACGTTGAAACTCAGCCCGCTGACAAAGAAAGAAGCAAAGGCTACGGCACCACACTCTGAAGTCTGACACCCTGTCAGCCACATCCACTGAAGTAGTGTATTACAGCTAACCAAGCCCGCACACACTAACACACACGTCATCTTCACAAGAGTAGCACTTTGAATTAATGTGGAATCCCAAGTGAAATAACTGCACAATTGCACAACCGTGCCTCAAACAGCATGCACACGCACAAATGTAATACATTCCACACGCTATATATTAATAATATTTATAAACCATTGGCTGGTTTAGAGTGAAACATCTGCAACAAATCAAGCCAAGCGAGTGAGGATAAAAACACACAGTCAGTGAAAATCTCACTGAGTTAACTGCAACTGTATGGGTCAAGGCAGTACGTGTAACTTGACCATATCTTGTGACAACACAAAAAATGTAAGAGAGCCTCCGACACCTTCTTTGGGAGGCACCAATATTTAAAGCATATTCCACGGTCTGGTAAACTTGCTGTCTTTCAAATCTAGCCAGTGGACACAACTGAGATCCCAACCTGCATCTTAACGTACAATTAAGACCATGATCTGTGTCGTATATTAGCTTTCTGATTATTGACCTATAATAGAACAGAATTATTTACAGTTCCTTGCCGTTGACCGCTGGGCGTGGCCACACAACACTCATTGACACTAAAACAGTGGTCCCCAACCCGTGGGACACGGCCCACTCGTGGGCCGCGGGTCATTTGGTACTGGGCCGCACAGAAAGAAAAAATAATTTCCATTATTTTGTTAAGTGTAGGAATTTTTAACTGTTCACAGTACAGAATAATTATAATAATAATTATTATTATTATTGTTATTATTAAAGAGAAAATACCACAGTTTTTAATGCCGATCTTATTATTTTATTTTGTTTTTATCTCTTATTATTTTATTTTGTTTTTATCTGCTACACCTTTAGATTGGGCCGTGAAAATATTGTCAGACATTAAACTGGGCCATGGTACAGAAAAGGTTGGGGACCACTGCACTAAAACCATTTCTTGGTCTAGCCTGGTAAACTGCTGGCAAAATGAGAAGATGCAAGGCATCAGAATCCACTGTCTCTGCAACAAGTGGCTCAAAGGTGATTTCTCCCAGTTAACCTTGCCCAAGTTGTTCTTAAATGGATTAATATTATTTCATGCTCCACAGCTTGTGTTCAGTGGCAGCGTATCAAGTGACTCTAGAATCGCACCACCCTGAGGTTACACACGTGAGGTCTGCAAACAAACACCACAGTGCTCTTTTACTTCAAACATGCATTTCAAATGGCCATGCAATGTCCACATGAGCGTCTGAAATGTTGACCAGACATGCGAAGTATGGACACTGTACTGTACCTCTTGTTGACTGACAGCAGGTTTCTGAATGGGAGTGACTCTTGGAGGGGGAGACAGTGGGACAGTACTGGGACAGGGAGGAGATGGATGCACGCGGGACACAGGCTGAGTGGATTTAGGGGCTGGGATAAAGCGTGATGTAGGAGGAAGGGAGGTGGTTTTTTGGACAACTGAGGCGGCAGGTCGAGGAGGATTTGTGGTGGTGGATTGAGGTTCAGGTGAAATACCAGGGGGTGGAGACAAGGGTAAAGACTTGGAAGATTTGGTCAAAGCAGCAACTGGTGAGAGAGACGGATTGGAATGAGATGCTGCTGCTGAGCCCAGAGAAGCCCTGATGGCTGGATCAACAGCCGCCATGGGAGATTTGACCCTCTCTGTAACCGGACCAGAGCTTGAGAGTTTGTGACCGACTTCCTGTTGTTTTACTGTAGTTCCCTCCTCTTTGTGGTCTTCCCTTCTTTGTTCTTGTTCAACTTGTTCTTCCTTCTTCTCACTTTTCCTCTCCAGCTCTGTTTTTTCTGGTCGTTCATCATTGCGTACACGTGGGCGAGGATCCCTTGATCTGCCTCTCACCATGAGGTTCGTCAGACCTCGAGAGATGTCATCTTTCTCCTCCATTTTGATAACATCATGTTTAAAAGAGAACCTTGACATCATGGGGTTCTTGCACACTGCAGCAGGAGCCGGCACTGCTTTCACCGGCTCAGCAGCCGGCTTTGCAGCCTCCAGAGATTTATCTGATGGTTGTGGGGTCTCATCTTCCTCCATGGGCAGGACCTTCCTGACAACACGGCGGACAACCTTTACTACTTTCTTGCGCGTCAGGCCCTGATCGTCTGTAGCATCCATCTGATTCGAGCTGGGTGCAGGAGGTTTGATGTGACTGTTGGTTGAACCGTTGGCCAGGCTTTTGCCCATTATTCCATTTTGCTCTGGCTGACTGTTCTGAGCTGGCTCTGTGTTTGCAGAAGCTTGTGGTGTTTCAGAGCTCTTAAATTGCTCTCCCTTCCTTAATGGTGACTCACTGCATTCTGGCACTCTAACAGGTGTCCTTAGTCTAGGGGGGGAGGGACTCCTGACCCGGTCCGTAGGGGAAACGGGTGGGGGACTCTTTACCCGGAATAACCCCCTCCCAGGGTCTAGGGCTGGCACTGATTTGGCCCGGTTGGACAGTCCATCACTGTCGGACTTCTCATAGAGGGCAAAGAGAGGAAGTATAAATATGCAAAAAATGATTGAAAATCCAAGCCATCATGTCTATATGCCAAAAAGATCGAGTCATTGTTGTCTAACTTTGATGCCCTTTCACTTTTTCCTTAATAACAATTTCAGGGAAAACCTCTCAGGTCATGCAAGTCCCAAAATGCAAAGTATATAAAACAATTTAACTCCAAATGTGACAGGACTACAAAAACCACCACTGAATACAGAGGGCATTCAAGCACACTCAATTCCTGACGGGTCACCATCTTTTGGATTCCCTCTTTGTTTTTGTTTACTTACACTTGAACTTCCAGGTGTGTTCTCGTCTTTGATCTAAATGTGTCGATGAAAAAGAAACTTGATCAAACCTTTGACATTGTATAAAGCTGTAATCCACTACACAGCCGTGCAACCCTCAAACATGCAAATCTGTTTTGTTAGATACAAAATTCCAAGAGCCAAAAAGTGATGCATTGGAAAAGTGTCAAGTAAAAGTGCTTAGGTCCAAATTTGGGCAACTACCAGGGGTGGAGGTAAAAAGTTTGATGTTGCCTGGTTACACTGACATAACTAATATGATAATTATTGGAATGGTGCTTGCTGGTGAGTCTAGAGGTTGCCTAATAAAAAACTATGCTTGGGCTGTTTGTGCAGGCTCTAACATTTTGCAGAAGGAAGCTTCTATTGATGCCTATCTTAAAGCAATTGCTTATCAGGGTTAACATTATTAATTTGACCTAAATACAATTTTTATCCCATCTTTCCACCTCTGGTATTCACTCTTAAAATAAACATGAGCATAAGAAGACATCCAACTCCTGAGTGTGAGACACACTAAGGCCACACCTGTTAGGACCCAGTGTAAAACACTGTAAAGCCATGCAGGGTAAAGAAAAATGCTTTATGAAATGTCTAAATGAGACTTCCCTTTTGCTCCCAGAAGGAAAAGCGAGATGAGAATGCCATGTTGGCTGACTTGCTGTCATGGGCTGTGATTGATGAGATGACAGCACAAGGAAGGAAGCTAGGAGAGGAAGAGTGATGAGGATACAGATGGACAAATGAATTAGTATCTTCAGATGAGCACAGAACCTTCTACATAGACTGAGCCACAGGTGGAAGGCAAAGCAGTGAATCTAGGACCTAGAAAAAGCAGAGGATGAACAGACAATTTGGAAGGCATGGGTTTAGGGAAATGAAAACACAGATTGCAAAAGCAACCCATGCTCAAATCCAAACCTTGCAAAAAGAAATCAGATATTATGATCCAACTATACACAACCCTGAGCAACAATCCTGCAAACCTTTCTGAATGTTTACAACTAAACATTCAGACTACTGAGCTTGAACTCAACTTTATTTGAAGCAAGACCATGATGCCAAATTACCATCATCATCATCTTGGGTTTGTTAATTTCAACAAGACTCGTCTCTTTTCTCAGAACAAACTGTTGAACTCTTATTTAGCTGATGCTCTCCATCATTCACCTCCTGGAATTTTTATTCATGGGTGAGTATAAAGAATATAAAGCTGATTAAAATCACACATTCATTCACACAACGACAAATCTCTCTGAAACTATTTTGTGATCTGTCATCAGCTGAAGTGAATTAGATATTGGCCATCGTCTCATGAATCCAGTTACATACACACCATGTCTGACTTGAGCTTTATCAGTAGTCACTGAATTAGCACATTGAATAACGGGCTTATTTTTGGATTAGATAGTGGTACCATAGGGCTGTGGGCCACATTACTCCTTCAGAGAGAGGCCAGCAAGGCAACTCAAAGCCACATAGACTGGAGCTTTGGCCTCACATCACACAAATCTGTGCTTTTTGAGGTAAACTTTACAAAGACGCAAAACAAATGTGCTTGACTTAGTCCAGACAAACGGATCAATCACAGAACAAGATGAACACAGGCATGTACATTCGTGTAAGATGCTATAAGCCTCAAAGGCCAACGAATGACCACATCTCCAAAATGCCCTTAGAACTGAATTGTATCTTGAAAACTGCAGCAGTCCCATTAGCTCATGTGAGAGGGAGGCAGACCTGAGGCCAGTCATAGCCAGTTCAAACACAGCCAAAGTTAATTAGACTTGAAATGTTGTCAACCCAAACAGACCCTAGTGGAGAGGGGGCAGAGGTCACAATGAATGAGCTGCTGCAGTCAAGAAAAACTGCTCTGTGTGTTTATTATGACAGGTCAGTATCTCTGTTTGCCCCAAGAAGACACTCATGTGGTAATAATGAATAATGACATTGCATGGGCATCAAAATGACCTGGTATCATTTAGCATGTAAGAAATGTTAATATGTCAGATATTTACCACAGAGATTCACTGCATTGTTCCTCATTTAGATGGACTGATCCTAAAACAACTGCTTGTCTCATTACACTGGAATCATTAGGGGAGAGGCGTTGTTTATCATCACATCACAGTGAGTCAAACTATATGCTTTTATTCCATGTGAGTACACAAAGCAGAGATGTGGAGGTGGACTCCAACATCACATGAGCTTCCCAGGCTTTATAAATTGAAGACTTTTCGGTAATTTTAGTTTTCTGAATTGTAGGAGGAAGAAAAGCAGTTAAACTTGTTGTAAATTAAACATTTCATTGATGGAAATTATTTCAAATTATACAATTTTGTCCATAAAGTCCATGAATAATAGTATTGAGTTGTTGCCTGCATGGTAACAGACGTAAACATAGACAATCTTACATTTCAATATCATGCTAACGATCACAATAACAAACAACTTATCAGAGCACCAGCCCTGATCACACGTTAAGAATTAACTAAAACCAAGACACAATGTGAAACAGTGAAAGTCACGCAGTTCAAACAAAGGTGAGCTCCCAACATGTATCTGAAACCACCTCATTTAAACCAACAACTTTTATCCCTCACTGAAATCCACCTCTGAATGGGGGAATTGTCTCAATAGCACAAAAGCTCCGATTGTAAAATGTGACTCTCATTTGGAAAACTACTCAAGCTGCTCCCTTCTCCTAAGCTGACGCTTGTCTAAAAATAGCACTGCGGGGCTTCGAGGCCACATGGTTGTCAGAAATGTACCACTAATGACCCTAATTATCATAAAAAGTTTAAATTGTACAACCTGTTAGTGAAGTTATTCCACCACTCCTGAATGTCCCAGAAGTCACCAATCACATTAGGTACTGGCCAAAGTCGAGGAGACCTGAGCAAGCGGCTAGAGACACAAAGAGACAAGAGGGAACCGGCCGAGCTAGGCAGAGTGGGAGGCCTCTTATGGGCCGGCTATTCCTGACAGGGGACAGACAAGAGATGTGGGGACAGCTGTTGTGATATGAGTGGGGGTAAAAATAGGAGCCTCTGCTGTCTGTCCGGGACAGGTCTGCGTTCGACTGCCCCCGCCACCTCCGTAGTCCGAGCTGCAGCCACAGTGTTCAACAAATGCTCCAGCAGTTGCTGTCGGTTCAGCTGCCTCAGAGTGTGCATGTGTGCATGTGCATGCAAACACTGCTAAGGTTGTGTTGGAAACAGCTGATCTTGTTGGTCATCAGTGTTAATAAATAGGAAGATGATATGTAGCTGCCTTCAGGGACTCGATGTGCTGAGGCAGTACTGTGGGGTTTTTTTGCTGATGCTACACCTGGGTGAACAATGGTCACTTATTTTGAATGTGCGAAAAGATAAAAGACCAAAACTACTGACGTTTTCAGACCAAACATAATGAGTCATTTAAAGCAATGAGAGAATTGTACATCAACAGAATTTGCCCCCAGGTTTGATCATAAAGTGGAATTTTGCTAGCTGGAGCTGCTACGGCTACAGTCATTTGTGTCAGAATATTGGCTGTTTGGAGTAAATAAATTGTAAATACAAAAAACTGTTAGGAAGCAAATTCTCGGCCCTCATGTTCCCATCAATGAAAGTTTAAATTTGACATACTAAAGGATTCATCTTGGTTTAACCTTGGTTGCCCACAGGACAACACATTTAAACTGCACAATCACGTTAGGAGGCAATTTTGAGCTCCGCTTGTTTAAGGAACAGTATGATGCCATGTTCAATCTGCTGGTAACGTACCTTCACACTTTGTCCAATCATTGTTCTGCAGATTAATCCCAAGTTGAAGTGTTGAGCTGCAACTCAAATTCAACCTCTCCCTCCCCTCACACCTGGCTCAGTAAGTCAACAGGACCATAACAGTTAATATAACATTTGTCCTTTGTGTGTGTTGTGAGCAGCATTGTCTTCCTGTCTGAAACTTCTGTGCAGCAGAGGAGGAAGGAGGCAGCACAAAGAAAAGCAGAAGCAGTGTGGACATGCTGCCGGAAGTTGAACACAGACTGAATGAGAAACGCCTCAACCTTGTCTTTCTCCTGAAGCTGCCTCTCAAACCAAACCACTGTTGATAAATCTCATTTCATTTAAAGTTCAATCAACAGTTACAGGTAAAAGTCTGTAAACTGAAAAAGAATGTCAGGTTCTTGCTTAAATGAACGGCCATTGCAACAAACCAACACAATCTGCAACAAGCTGCAACTTGAGACCAACAAAGTAAAGGCTGCATTGATACCACACAGATAGATCAACTTCAGAGGGGAACGTGAACGTACTGATATTAGCAATGACTTTAATTCCCAATCCCCACATTAGACTTTTATCTGATCAGCCAGCTCTGTTCATTTCGCGCCACGTGGGCTCTCTGACCTCAGGGCGGCGCCAGAGGACCAGAGAAAAGCCCCACATGCTTTTGGAGGCACACAAAGCCTCCATTATTTCCCAATGGCTGCCACCGTTTTCTAAGGAGTGAATGCCTATAAGTGACAGAGGTAGAGTGCAAACAAAGTGTGCTATGACATGAATGGAGTGTGGGAGGGGTGCTAGTGATATGTATGGTAAGGAAGTGTGTCACGTGTAATAAATACCCTATAGGCCTTATCCCCGAGTCACTCAGTAACAACTGAGAGGCTACATAAACATAGGTTGTAAGAGTGGACGCAGCTCTGAAGAATAGAGCAGAGTGAGAGGTGTAATGTGTAAAGGGCTGAGACGTGCACTTCTTTAGTCTGTCACTACTCTCCAGAAAACATGAGTCAGCAGGATACAGGAGTAGGTTTATTTAATCTTGAACAGAAAATTAAAAAAACCTACGAACCATTCCATCCCAAAAACATTCATATACCAAATGCTATGTTTTGTGTGGTTGAAAAGTGATTATTGAGTTTAACTATCTAGTAGACTAGTGATAACAGAGGTTTGCAGCCTAATTAAAGAAGCATTCCAGGAGTTGCAGGCTACACTTGGCTTTTTGGGCTTTCTTTTCTTATTTTTGTTTATTAAATTAGCAATTTCAAAAGGAAACACAATCCATTTCTTTTGTAAATCCCAGAAACAGAATAAAAAACAAAGCTCATGTGTTTATTCCTCGTGTGGAGATATTTTAAGCAAATGGCCACGCCCCATACCTCATTTTACTACCAGCTTTATCGCTGGAGGGCTCCTGTCGATATGTGACTAATTACATGAATGCACTCTAATGTTCTCTCTCTCTCCTGTCAACAGATGGTGACAGTGTCGGTGCCAAATCCCCCCCACGCACATAAACACACAGATTCAATGCATCAGTGCATGGTTTCCTGTCCACTTCCATGCTGCCAGGAATGACTGTTGGCGCAGGACACAGCAGACTGTCACACACCCCTCCCCCATCCTCACTGTATATAAAGGTCCCTCAATTAATCGAGGCTGGAAGGAGCACTTGTTCCTGTGGCACAAGCCCCACTCAACGATGTAAAGCCATTTCACATCATTAAATATTATTCAATGCGTTGTTTACGAGTGGAAACAGTCCCTGCCTCACTTCCAACTCGTCAAACCTGACACACCCACAAGAGATGTTGCCCTCACCGTCTGTGACAGCAGAGATGTGGGCACTTAGAGTCACCACACCCAGTCGGCTGGCGATCAAACAAATCAGCCCAAAAATATCTGCTCCATAAACCACAGCACATTGGTTTTACATGAACGATTCTGTGCACAACAAATGGATAGAGTTAATCCTTCATATTCTGTAAAGTGAGGATGATTTTTTTTTTTTTTTTTAACATTTTTTTCTCCTCGCAGCTTCATTCTGCCTCCGGTCTTTGTCCTGAACGAGACTAAACACGACCGTACTGGATGCTCTTAGATGAAACTGATACAGGCCTGCTCAATTTTCTGTGTAATCAGAGAGGGAGGGTTCTCACTTTCATATGGTGAGGTGGTTGCTCAGCTCCAACATATTTTATTCAACACAATGTGAGAAATAAAACAAACTGATGCAGTTCAGACTGGACAAAAAGAGAAGGCTGTAGGTGCAGATGCAGCATGGAGGGAGGACAGGCAGACTGTGTGTGTGGCCCTCATTCAGATGTTGTCACTTATCTTTATGATTTTTAACTGCACCAGTGAGTCAGCCCAACACCGCAGCTCAGGTTTGCCTGGTCAGCAGGTAATTTTAGCATTAATGAGCTAAAGTCAAACCACTGTTAGGCACTTCCAGCTGAAACAGACAAATGATTACATGTTAGCTGCTAGGCTCTGTGTGTCTTGGTCTGTCGTGTCATGATGTCTTAAAGACTTCACTGAGACATACATCTGCATTCCATGGGAGGTGTGGGCCCCACAAGCGCAATATGACGGCTCTTAGTCCTAGCAGTAGCTGTTATTACTGGAGTAGAGTTTAAGACATCGCAGATAAAAACACACAAATGTACGAGGTTTTAAAACTGCTTAACAAAGAGACATGTCAGGACAATACTAAAACTCACTGTCACATATGTCTCTTTGAGACTGAAACAAACAGAAATGATAAGAAATGTCAGACTGAGCTTGCAATTAAAATCACTGGCCCTTTTTCGGGAGCTCACTCTCCCACAGGGAACTTATGACCATGCACCCTACTAAGGCCACATTGTGTCCTCCACAGATTTAAAACAAGTATCTCATTATGTCCAAGCTTGTGTCAGAATTGTTTTCATATGTTGTGATCACATTTGATCATTTTATTCTGTAGGGAAGTGCTTGTTGCAGGACTGAGCGCTCATGTCATCACCATTAAAATGACAAGAAATCCTCACGACATGACAGTTACACTGAAATGTGACCCGGACAGAGGTGAATGTCATGTGAAGGCGCTCGTGAACGTCCTGGTCATACAGGTGAATTTAATAATGTACATGTGTTTATTCAGTTGGGTCCATGGTCAGTTAAATCAGTACAACAATATCATCAGTAGTTTTCACATGATGTAAAGTTGAAAGTATGCAACTGTTTGTTTTAATTCAGATTTGAAGATGGATCCCGCATGAGGTAATTCAATAAATGAGCTTTTAGAAAGGCAACAAACATGTTCCTGCAGCGTTTAGATCCACTCGATAAGAACAATGAAGATGTGATGTTACAACGTGCTGCAGACTGAACCTCCATCAGCTTCACGTCTTATCGTGCATAAGACGGACTGCAGTAATCCCTGTGAACAAAACATGGACAATGCTTTCAACACGACTGTGAACAATGCAGCTTCTCTGACCTCACATGTCGGGCCAAAGGGCGGGGCCGAGAGAACAGTGAAGGCTTAAAACCCCTCACTCTGCAACATGACTAACAGAAAGTATGTTTGTCTGGATTGATTGTAGTGGTGATTAGTGCGTGACAGTAGCCACCCAGGTGCAGGTTCTGAACGCCATGACAGTCTGTGCTCCTGGTTGGAGTTATAAGTCAGACCCACAGTCCAGTTACGTCATCTCAAACTACTTCTTACGAACTTACTGGAGTGTTTCACCTTCTTACACGCATCCGGATGGACAAAGGACGTTATTGAACCATGCAGTAACCAAACTGTTCTCTCTAGCTGTCAGGAGCCCCAGGGCTTAGGTCAGCTGGGGGATAGTAGATAAAACTCTGAGCCATTCAATGTCCTGTTTGCCAAAATGGAAACTGAAAAGTCAATATGCTGAGTGGTGCAGGACAATGGACATCAAGCCAACTGTATGGAATTATTGTGAGGACTAGGTAGGTACACTATGAATTATCTAATTTATGAACAATTAAATTGCTAGATACAAGAAACACAGAAATAACATGTCCACATAATTGCATAATGAAATCACACAATGTTCTGCTCAGTAACACACAGTGACGTCAACATGTCCAGAAAAGTGAACTTGACCTATAAAAAAGAGACATCATCCACTCTTGGCAGAATATCTGGCAGCAAAGGGCTGAGCTTTACAGCACCACGCCACTGGGTTTACCAAGAGTGAGACCCATATGTCAAATATGATCAAACCCAGAATAAAACTCAGAAGTGGATTAGTTAGTGGAGAATGACGACTTCCCAGTGGCCACCCCTCCCTTCTTAAGTGTAGACTGAAAGCACATGCTCCTCCACTGCAATTTCCTCCTCAACGCAGCTCCGGGCGTAAACAGTGAGAACATCACCCCTAAAGTTCAGAGGGGAGGAGTGCACATGGTTGTTCCTCTACACTGCCTGGCAGTGGAGTGGTCACGCAGAAAGGGTAGAACTACACAAGAGATACCTGATCATGCTTAGGGTAGATGCGCTCCTGCCTTCCATCAACAACAATTAATGTGAGAAACTGCACCCACTGAAACCACCAGTGATCTGCTCCCTGCTTTATTTGTGTTTGTGATGTTTGCAGGCTCACAGCAGGCCTGTAATTATCACAGAGGAAAGAGTGACTGCCTGTGACCCAAAGGAATTCCATTAAGTCAAAGAAGGCAGCTGATATCCCCACCATATGGTATCAGTTTCAGTAAACCCGGCACAAACAGAGTTTACCTCATGTGCCAATGTGTGAAAATGCTTATATACAAATATAAAGTCTAACAACTCCCTTTGGTGGCCCTGTGCAAACTAATGTGGATTATGTAGAAGGAAGTGTGAAACAATGGCGGCTATATACTGGTTACTCTCCATTACCTACATTCCCAGCCTTGCCCTATAGTTCTTGGACCACAGTGTTCTTCTGGTATTTGACAGATCACAGATTTAGATCATGTATTTTCTTTACTTTTTGCATCACCACCTACAGAGATTGTTGTCTGTGGTTCTAAAAACATCTACGGCAGCTGAGTCCAGGTCTCAAGATCTTGGCAAGAGATCAGATAACATCACTTTTCTCAGAACAGGTTTTAAATGATTAATTGTGCTGCGAATCAGACCAAGAACAAAGATCAGCCAGGTACTCTGGAAACAGCCAGGTGCTTCTATGAGGCAGCGTGTTTTAACTGCACTGCTAAGTCATTGTGCTCTGTGCTGAAGGGGAGGTTTTGCTGACGGAGCAGTTTTCAGTCAGCAGTAGCCGCTGGCACACAGAGTCTGAACAAGCTGTGGCATCTGAACAAGACAGCAAAACGGTCACTGTGCCACTGCAGCACTGGCCTCTAGATCTCAGCCATAGCCGCTATAATGTTCCAAGAGATTTCTGGAATTAGTCGATTAGACTTCTGGAACAAGTTTACTCACCTCCCTAATTAATTTAAACACTTAAGTCTCTAAAACCTTGTACAGCTGTGTATTTACCCAAAGAGAATCCTTTAATAAAAGATGCATTTGACATGTTTCATAACACTTCTCAGCACCTCTTCTCCTACATTTAACCAGACACCCCCAGAACCAGTTAATCCCTGCCACTGGAGGGCCTGAGAATTAGCTTCCAGTAAGCAGGGCCAGTTCTTTCTAATTTAGTGTAACATGTGCTGGAAGAGCGTGATCCAGCTATGTGGTTCTGAGAAGTTGTATAAGTACAAGACCACAGCAAAAACTAGTAAAGAGGATTAAGAGCCTATTGGTGTAGGGTTAACCTTCTGGTTTGACTAATTAGTCCGACACCACGTCTCACTAATCCACTGATCTGCACGTCTAATGAAGATGCAATCACAATGTGCTGCGATGCATTATCCGATTCAATTTCCTCACAGATTTTGTGTGGCTGTGCAAACTCGACTGAAGTGAGATATTCTTAGACATCTGATCTGAGTTTCAGAGTCAGTGTTCTGACAAACGTGGGAACTGGTTTCTGCATAGATGCAATTCCAACAAATCAATTGTGTGTTATGTCACCAGAGACCTGTCACTCTTTTTGTTTTTTAACGACTTGTAGTACAGGATTCTCTTGCTTCGTCTATGAACTTTCACACACTGAGTTTCAGGAAGCTCTGAGGAATGAACAGAGACTTTCAGCGTCTGCTTGTTCCAGCATTAGAACCAGTGCTTCTAATTTACAAGGCAAACATGCTAAAACAAAGTCAAGACACTGACATCGATCAACTCTGTGGTGGAATTTACTGCTGAGCTGATTGTTTGACACCGACGCTTTGTTGTGAATTTCACAGTTTGTGATTTGAGCCGTCTTTGGCCAGAATTCACAGAGAAGTATGTTTTTATTTGAAGTATGCGGTTACGCAAAACAATCACGGAACACAGAAATAGCTGTGTTACTCTGATGCCCAGGGGATGTGACTAAAAACAAAGAATCCAGATGTTATATCACTTAAGTCTCAACCACTTCATAAGAGATTATCCAGGAAAACGATGCAGCTTCACTAGCAGATAAAGGCATTTTATGCTCTTCAGACCATCATCAACCGTCAAAGACTTGTCTTGCCTGAAAAACACCCACATAGCTTGCTGCTGCCACCAGCATGAGTCACGGTTGGGATGGAATTAACCAGCAGAGGAGCAATGCCCAGTGTTTACCAAACAGAACCGACCAGATAATCTTTTCTTATACTCTCAGACCTTTCTCTGATCCATTTAAAATTCAGTCTGCACCACAAAAATGTGTGAACAGGCAAGCTCATTTTAAAACGTTAAGGCCAATGTATAAGAACCAACAACTTTCGGTTCTCTCTCCCCCTCAGCCTCAGAACTTCATTCCTCTTCCTACAGAAGAGAATCCCAGGGGGAGAGGGTCAGGAAGTGGTCTATTTGTTCCAAAGCAGATTCCACAAATACCAAAGTGAGACCTAAAGGGAGAGGCCTGCTTCCCGCTGTTCCCAGTCAGCCTGTTAAGACAAGTGAAGATGGGTTATGACTATTTTAACACACATCTCAAAAATGTCTCTCCAAACCTCTTCAATCTGGATTCAGAAGGTTTAGAGATGGCCAACGATTACAAATCAAGCAAGAGTTATAAGAAAGGAAGGTAGATTAATTGCCTTTAGATTTCCAAGCAACAATGAGGGTACACCAAGTTGGAAAGACGAGTGTCTTTCCTATTTCCTATTTTGATTCAACTGCATGTTCTTTCATTTGGAGAGCATCATTTCTTCATTTCCTGTTCAGATTTTCTGATTTCCCTGCCCTCTGTCTCAGATCCACCTTGCTCACATGCAACTGAGAGATCTGCTTTATTAACTGTGAAGAGCTGCCAGGTTCTGTGTCTGTGTATAAAAGTATATATATTGTTTTTCATCAGTGATGATAACTTTAAAGAGACAAGGCCTTGAGTTGTCCTCCCGACAGAAAATGAGCCAGTGTTCATCTTATGTGTTGGTACAGGGTAGAAATGTCTCCTGTTTTGCTAACAATTATCAACTGAGCTATTTTAAGGGACATCCTGCCCCGTATTGGTCACCGCTACAAGAGCGGCCGCATCCTGTTTGTCTGCTAGAAAAATCTTAATTGAATCTAAATGTGCCGTTTTTGTTTGGGTGGAAGATGCACGGCCCCTCACAATGAACGAGCTGAGACATGGGTTCTAGCTCTGACAGATAGTTCTGCCATTTGTTTTTTGTATTTGATTAAACAATGGCATATTTAACAAAGAAGAAAAGAATCAGCTCAGCATCACATTATGCAATCTTAGGCTGTAACTCCTGATTGGAATAAAGTGCAGTGACGCACCCATGTCCATGTCTTTTTTATAATGTTTTAATATTGAAACATCTCTCAGATGCAAAGAGTCTCAACAGCTCCACCTCAGGTAGCACACAATGACTCGTGTGTCAGATACCTGTCTCAGCAACATTTGGGAAAACTCAATTTCCCGAGAATGTAGAGAAGCTGGTGTGGGAAGATATGTGACTCGGCAGATGCAGGGCTCTGTTTAAACCTTTTGTCGGGACTGAATGATGGCCTTTCTGTAGACTCGCCTTTATTTGAACCAGCAGTCAAACTGGTGACATCTGTTAAAGTGGACAAAGAGACACAGACAGGCCTGCTGTTCACAACACACACGGACACACAAATCAAGCGCAGAGATAAGCTTGTGACTTTTTAAAGATGGGAAGTGTGTGCGTGTGGTCAAGGTATTACACACGGGTGAACCGTAAAAGTTCCTATAATACAAATTATTCCAGTTTAAGGGGAAGGAATTCGAAGTTTAGGGTCAAACTAGAGGAAGTTATGGGTTTTTTTTAATTACAATTTCAAAACCATCCTGTGGACATTCTCACACCACATCAGTGAGTATACTGTACATGTGAATACTACATGTGGCGTGTCCAGGCTGTATTAGCATTAGTCTCCAGGAAATGAATGCAAGTCAATGTTTTGTCTGAATTCAAGAGTGTGTGCTTGAGTCCCATACAATTAAACAATGCTGTGGTGTGCACTTCCTGTTCCCTTAGTGGCAATCACTTGAGCAGCTCATCACATGACAGAAGCAGAGTGGGACTTTTCCAACAAGCGGCCACTGTGGAGCGAGAGCCGCTACAGCCGCTCGGTGCTCAACTCATGTCAGGAAAAGGACAACATGGACAACATAGTCACTCTCTGCCTCCCAGAGCAGATGAATTCAATTGTGGTGGCCATGCGGTGGGGGGGGGTTGTGCTGCTTTCAGTGCGACTGTGTCACAAGGACCCTTGAACCAAAGCCAATGGAGGCACAAAGAAAGCCCTCTGGTGCTGCCAAACAGGCCACGATCAAGACATGGAGCCTACTGGAGGACACTAAGCTACTGCTAATGCAGGAGATCTGCAAACTGGACACAGGTCTGACTGGATGAGTCTGCTTGTTGTTGAGAAACAACAAAGAAGACATATAACAGCAGTGTATCCTCACAGGGTAGCATCAACAAACGTTTATTAAGTATAGGGACACAAGAAGAGTCTTGCAGAGAAGCAAAGATGTGTCCGTTGAGGAACAACACATCGTAGAGTACATATTGAAGGTGAAGGACCACCATGTCACGTACATAAACGATGTCTTAGGACCGGGACAGGAAGTCCACTAACAGAGATTTCTCGGCAAAGGCCAGAACCTCGGGGTTCCCAGTGTGAGGTAACAATGATGCTACTTCCTCTGTCTACATCCACTTAAATCAAGCTTCAAGGTACCTCCTCTGTACACTACTAGTTTATATTTATAAAGAAAGCACATTGAAAACTGTTTGTCAGCCTGAAAGGAAAATACAACCAAACATAATGGAAACTGAAGCACTGCTTGAGAGGGACAGGGCTCTTCAGTCTAAAAGAAAATGTGTGTGGGTGCTTCACAGCAGTGCACCATTGTTGATCACTGCAGAAACAGAAGGATACTGACCTCTGAATCAGTGGGCTGAAATCTCATTCTGATAACAACAACATAAGCAGAAGGATTTCAGTAACTATCAGAGGCTGCGATGCAACTTCTTCTGTGAAGGCACTCAAGATTCACAGGAAGAGAGAGCTCCTGTCTCAGGAGGCAAGTGTCCACTTTTTCCTTTCATCTTCCCTGATTGACCATTTGGTGACAGGGAGTAGGACGCAAGGAAAACACACACCCATCTAATCTGTCTTGACTGGAACCTTGTGAAATTAATCACTGAATTTACAGAAATAGTTGAAGATTAAAACCACAATTTGAACATGTGCTTACAAGAGTCAGGATTTGAAACTCTCTGGAGCTCCCATAGGATCCCTGAAGCATCACCTCCCACACCACAATCCGACAATTATTACAAGGGATGCCTCAGAAATAGCTAGTAAACAGAGCAGGACCTAAACCCTCAGAAAAGATGTTACTGTTGTTCATTTGCCGGTCAGGAGAGACACTCTCACACCAGTGGGAGTTTAATATCCTGCAGGAAAACACTGGAGGAAAACAACCTGAGGCCTGCAGGCAAAGCAACCTTAAGCTTTACGTTGTTGTGCGCAGTGAGTGGATGAGATGCTTACATGTCCGGCCTCCCTGCGAAGCCCCTCGGTGTTCCTCAACCAGCAGCGGCTCAGCTCACTCAGCTCTAGGATTGGCTGCACCTTCAGCCTCACCGTGTCCCCTGACTGACGGATCATCTCCACGATCTCGTCCCGGCTCTTGTTCTCCACATTCTTCCCATTTATCTCCACCAGTCTGTCACCGGGCACCAACCCCAGAGCCAGATCCTTAGTGCCGGCACCAGGCTCGGCGAAATGGACCACGCGCCTGTACACTCCTCCATCGGCGCTACGATCCAGCATAGTGGTGCGACGCAAGGAAAAGCCAAAGTCGCCGGTGTTGCGGCGCTGGAGCTCCAGCTCGCGTATTTCTGGAGCACTGGGAGCCACCACAGCCGGCAGCTGCATCCGTGCAGGGAAGGTCTTGTCGACCACCTCAGGGACGCAGACCTTCTTGGACACTGGGGCTTCAGGTTGCTGCTTGAGACTGTGCTTGCGGAGCATGCTGAAGACTTTGCTCTCCACGTGCGGAGATGGAGCAGCGGAGTTCTGGCCTGAAGGGGTGGAGCTCTCTGACGGGCTCTCCTCTTTGCTCCTCTGGGAAAAGGAGAAGCGCTTCATCATTTGCGTGGAGTTCTGCTTGGCCAGCGAACCAAAGTGAGCCACACGCTCATGCACTGAGCTCCGGTGTCCCTCCTGTCCCCCGCCCTCACTCTTCAGGTCATCGGTGGAGCTGGCAGCGCTGAGCTGGTCGTCCAGGACCATGCTGCTCCGGTTGCTCAGGCCGTCCGATTCAATGTCGGTGAGGGTGAGCTCATTGCTGCTGGCCACCTTGATGGGAATGGGGTTGGAGATCTCCAGTTTGTTCTTGGACTCACGCTTTGCCTCCCTCTTCAGGTTAAAGAAACCACGCCTCATGCTCATCTCCTCCAAGCTGCGCAGCTCTGCCGGAGACATCCTCTCCTTCTTATCCTTCTTCTCCTTCCTACTCCCTTCCCTCTCCTTATCCTTTTTCATTCGATTGAACATGGTGGGAAATTTCCGGCTCTATTTTCCCTACAGGGCTGGAGGTCCGGTTCACCAAGCAGTGGTTTGGTTGTGACCAGCAGGGACAAATCCCCTGGGGACAGAAACAGAGGGAGAGAAATGTGTCAGTCTAGTTTTTATGTCATGGTTTTCTACTCAATGAACTTTACAGTTAAGTTATTCACTCGTTCACACACAGTGCATCAGTCTCCATCCCTCACACACTACCAGCACGTCCATTAGAGGCAGTCTGGGGCTGAGTATCTTGCCCCAGGGCACTTCAGCACTGGGAATGGGAGAGACACGGATCAAACGAACAACCTTCTGCTTATAGGACGACCTCCTCAACCCTGTGGGGTTCACCTTCCTTCAACTCATGTTCTGTTTACTTAGTAAGATTAACAGTTAATCAGTAAATAACCACTCAGTTGGAACAGTCAGATTCTGTTCTGTCTCAAATAAAAATATTCAGTAACAAAATAAAAATGTCTGTGTGTGTGCGTGTGTGTAGCTATATGTCACAGTACACAAACTAAAAACGCAATTTATCTTGATCTATCGTGTGACCTCAGTAAAATCAGGAAACCCTGACCAGCAACAGTCTCAACCTTTAACAACACCACCAGAGACACTGGGCCTGTTTCTGTCCCCTGAGGAAATGCACCATGCTCCCAGTTACTCCTGTCATTCAGCTGTAATGAGCGTTTTCATCATCAATCCTGAAATGTGCTCCACTTTATAACAGAACAACAAAAGACACTGATCGTGTTTGCTCTCTGCACCACTGTCCTCTGGCCACAGTTCCACCACATCAGACCAGTTCAATGTCTCTCCTCCACCCTGACACCATTAACTCTGTAAGCACAGTTGTGTTTATGTTGCTTGTGTCTTGTGTGTGTAGTTAAGTGTACATGGGTCTGTTCTCCAGTGAGCATGTGAACAAACATGAAGGATAAACCTGATTCTGTGTTGAAGTTTGAAAACCTCAGCTCCAGTCTGCAGGGCCGTGGTGACAGCACAGCTTTGTGTCAACATGTCTCCTGTCTGTCCCCGGAGAGGACACGTTTAAACAGCCTCCTCTCCCCTCTCTAAAGCCCATGGAAGCTCCTGGAACCTCCTTTACAGATGAAACCCACACCCGCACCTGGCAGCCCCGGTCCAGACTGGAGCAGCCAGCCCCGCATCCACGCCTGAAGTCTGCGGGACAAAAACGCATGACAGGGCTGGGAGGTGTAGCTGCTCGGCTACGTTAGCTAGCGCCGCTTCTGTTCGGTGTGTGGCGGTAACACCGCCCGCCGCTCCTTGCTAATATTTACCTTTTTTAATTCCGCTGCTAATGGAAGGAACGCGCTTCACAAACACGGGCCGGCGTCGGCTCGGAGGGTTTCTGTGGAACTTCCCGGTGAGCAGCACCGCAGCTAGCTAACTAGCCTAATTGGCTCCAGTCACCTCCGCGGTGCTTTGCCGTCATTCTTCGGTGGAACAAACCCTGGAAGGCGTCAAGGATCCAGGGAAAGTCGAGCCCCGTCTGTCACCGCCCGTCGCAGCCCTCCTCTCCCCGGACAGAATTTGTCTTGTGGACCGATAGTGAGGGGGGGGGGGGGTACTCACTGTTCTGCGGGACGGCAAATGGAGCACCGCTGGTTAATGGGCGCAGCTCTGGGAACAGAAGCCGCAGACTGGATCCGAGCTGCCGCTGCGCGTCCTCCAGCTGAGGCCGCTCAGCCGGCGACCCCTGCTGGACACACCGCGGAGGTGCAGCGTGAAATGTGTCTGTAATAATTATATAATATTATATATTGTATATTGTTTGTAGTTGTGGTGTTAATAAAAACAGATTTTCGTGTTATATTTTATTTATATTTTCTTCTTTATCCGTTTTAATTATAGATTAAAATATTATATTCTATTTTATATTATATATTATATTGTTTGTAGTTGAGGTGTCAAAAAATACAACTTTGCTTTTTGTGTTTGCTGATAAATTAACATGAGAAGTTTGATTGTGTTTACGTCCTGTATATTTACCATGGAGAAATCAGGACAACATAACACCTGCTCTTATACTGAACTTTAATTTCTCTGGTTTCACAAAGCAGGGCAGATTTAACAGTGCAGACACAACAGGAGGTCATCATTTCTCTTTAGCTGCTACAAGCTGTTTCCAGTGAACAACAGAAAAACTTGAGGACCTTGTTTGTCCGTTGATTACACATTATGCTGAGGAAATACTCACTGTGAGATTATATCTACTATAAAAAAGCCAAAGTTGAACACGAAGTCATGAGTGACGAATGCAACAAGTTGTGGTTTTCTGGTGTGAGATGTCGAGATGCCAGCCACAGGTCTACACCGCCACAGAGGTCAGGCTGAGGTCACCGTCAATCTCCAGAGTGGAGATCTTGGTTGGAGGCACGCGGTGGTTGTAGGTGTGCGCCTGGGCGCCATTGACCAGCATCCTGAAGCACTGATTCTCACAGCAGATGATCAGCTGGGAGACAAAGAGGGCATCTTATCAGCGCATGTGGAGAAAATAAATCTTTGCACAGTGTTTATAGAGAACTCCGGTCGAGTGATAGAGATTCACTGTGTCTCCACCCTCACCGTGAATGGATGTCCCCGCAGGAAGGGCATCACTCCACTGCGCTCCTCGCTGCCCCAGCTCGCCCCCTGCTTGGTGTTTCGAACCACGATGTTCTCATTGAAACGTGGATTGTAATGCAGAGCGATGCCAAAGCCGTAGCTGAGATTCACGTGGAACCTGAGGGGACACAGAGGACGGTCCTACTTGAGACCCGAATGCTGCAAACCTTTCAAAGCCGACTGCCTGGAGAACAAGACATTTCAGGAATATCTGCACTCCCAAAGTGTGATGAGTTATTCTCAGACCTAGTGGCTGTGGGGTGAATGGTCCCATAGATGGTGATGGACTTGCCAGGTCTGAATTTAATGTCGCTCCTGTATGGAATAGTCTGCAGAGAAATGGAATCAGAACGAATTATTCATTCATATTTGATTTTAATTTATTGGTGGACATGTAAATATAGTAGCTACTGTGTGACCAGACCAATTTAGCCATAAATGTTTTTAATTTTCATGCAGTTTGTGTGGCATGGGAACAAAATTGTTTTTTTGCCTCAATGTCTGCAGATCTGCAACTGCACCGTGTCTGACACTCACAGGCATCGCCGGAGGAAAGGCTGGTTGCAAGGGGAATCCAAATGTCGGGCAGGAAGGGAAAGCAGGCTGAGCAGGAAAGGCCCCGTGTACTGGGTACTACACATAAAAGACAACAGCTTCAAGCACTAACACTCTGTTTAGTATCTTTCCTGTTCGTCGAGGATAAATGAAACACAGAGACCGCCTTCATGTCTCCTTGCTAATAACATGCTCACCATTGGGTTCTGGAAGGTGATGCCGGATATAGTCACATTGCCGCTTATGGAGATCGTGTCCACTGGCTCAAATGGAATACGATGCCTGTAGTCCATAAAGTGCCTGCCGTTGATGTTCAGCTGGAAAACAGCACATTTAAATAACACGGCCACACAGAGTGTTTAAAAAGATATCCTGAAAAGGGTTTTAATGGGTGTTGGGTGATTCAGGTGTTTTATTGTTGTACGATGGAACAGTTTCGTCTGGACAGACCTGGTAGAATTGACGGCAGACTGTGATGAGCAGGCAGAAGGACGAGCCGGCAGGGATCAAGGAGTTGTCCTTCCTCTCCTCAGCGCCCCAGCTGCCGTACTGGAGAGTGTTGTGGACCACACAGGAGTTACCGTCATACCGGGGGTTAAAATGGAGAGCGATGTCCGCACCAGGGCTGGAACCATACTGTAAATTCACATGGAACCTGAAGAAGAGAGCGCAACTTTGTTTATGAGACTCATTTAGCTTTGTCGATTTCTTCTTCCACAAGAAGACTGGGCTGAATGTGAGCCACAGAAAAAGGTTGAAAATGAGCAAATAACTCAGTCATTCAGTCTCCATATCAACTCAACCCAGAAAGAGAACAGGCAAAACATGAGCTGAACTGGGATTCGAACCAAGAACCTTCTTACTGAGACTGGGACTTAAGAAATAAAGGAAGGTCAAGCTGAAGTGATAGAATGATGCTGATGATGAAAGAGAGCCTGACCTGCCAGATCCAGGCAGGACCTGTCCATTGATGGTGATGGACTTCCCCTCCTGCAGACCCCCGTGGATGGATCCAGTGAAGGGGATTCTCTAGAAAGAACAGGATGCAACATGTAAATCGCTGCTTTGGATTAAAACTGCTAACATGCACAACATTAAAACTCCGCTCGTGGTCTAACGTGCAGAATATGTAAGATTCTACACCAGTTATAGTTATGTGCTGCCTAACCCTGCTCTGTGTCTGCTCTGAGGTCCATCTGTGCTCGAAAAGTCACGAAAGTCCCACTTTGGAAGTGACGAGAATAACTTTCACTTCTAATATCAGCCAATAAAGTCACGGAGACCGCTGCTCTCCTCGCGCAAAACCAGCTTGAAGAAAGCGGTTCGTGCGCTTCCGGAGAGACTGACTGCGACACTCGAATTTGAATATATCAGACAAATATGTTTACAGTAGGTGGATCATGCAGACTCGGTCATTTCATAAGCAGCTCACGGCCCATGCAGCAATAGATCAGCGACATGAACCCTGGACCTTGGGTCAGAGTCTGCGCTTAACCCCCCGTGGTTTCTCTAACGGGAGTTCACTTTCTTCATTCTTCACCTCCTGCGAGTTCTGCCTCAGATACAAAGTGAACCAAGTGTTGTCCAGCACGAATCACAAAACACCACAGGACGTTCCCTTCGCTGCTGAGTGCTCTCCGGATGTGGAGGAGCTGCACCCTGGAGCTCATGAAGCATCTGAAGAAGTGTGGGAGAAGAAGGAGAAGAAAAGTGTGTGGATCACTTACTGGGTTGAAAAAAGGTTGCTGGATGTAAGCCATGGTCCGGGCTGGAGCTGAGGTGGTGGTCTGAGTCCTGGCTGAGAGAAATGGAGACTTTTAGGCAAGCCACTTAGGTTTCGTTTCCGCCTCAGTGTTTGCGTGCGCGAGCATGTTTATGTGCGTGCGCGTGTTACTGCAACTCCCCATCATTGTGTTTCAAATGATGCCCCTTTGTCTAATGAGCTCCACATGAAGCTTGATGAAGAAAAGTTGATTTATATTTATGGGCTTTACTTACACTGGAAAACGATTGTAATATATTACTACTACTAAGAGCATCTGGCCATTGTTTCAGGTATGAATGGTTTATACAGTATGTATGTTTAATATAAGACACGCACGCAATTGCAACAACTCAGAAACACCTGGGAATCAGACCTGTGGCTGATGCACACAGAGGTTAAAAGTCACTTCATTTAGTCTGATTTTACTTAATAAGCCTGTGTCATCATATAATGTGCAATCACTCAACAGTAAATTGAAAAAGACAGAAATGCTGAGATGTAGTTAATCTACATCAAAGTACATTTGTTTGTGTAATTCATATATACTCTATATACTTTTTTATAGTGCAGTGCTGTTTCATTTCGGAGCAAAAAACTTATTCCACAAGTTAATAAATGACCAGTTATGTGCCTTCCAGGGACAGTTGCTGCACACTGGAGATAAGATATGACTGTGTGTGTGTGTGTGTGTGTGTGTGTGTGTGTGTGTGTGTGTGTGTGTGTGTGTCCAAATTAAAGTCATATCATAGAGAACAGTTATGACATTTGAAGTTCTTGCAGTTGCACATTTCCCGATTAAGTGAAACAGGCCAAACATCTGACACTGGAGTGATACAGAAAAGCTTGTGACAGTGTTTGTTTTAAAGGTATTTCTGTTTGGAATGCTGCCGCTGTTTCTTCATCGATGTGACATTTCTGCTTTCATCGGTACTGTGGAAATACGTTTCACAAACCAACAGTTTAACCAGTCACTGAAGAACTTTCCATCCTCCTCCCTGTTTGCGGATGGGACTTAATTATATTATATTATTTATTACATTATAATGATATTATAGTACACGTCAAATCCATTGTCCTCAAAGACAGTTTCTGTCTTTTCGAGTGGAGAGATGTAATTTGTTTGATCGTTAGAATTTTAACCTTTTACTTTGTAAAGAACTTTGATCATCCGCTCTAGCAGCTCAGGCACCCGGATGAAAGTACAAAGAAGCCGCACACAGAATATTCTGAGATTAGTTTTAATGTTTACAGCAGTTCAGAACAGAAACTAGTATCACAAATCCTGTACAAAAACTGTCCCACCCCAACCAGAGAAAAAAAGAAAAACACCAATCAACTGTCAACAGTTTACAGTGTCTAGAATCTCTCTCTCTAATTCATATATATATATATATATATATATATATATATATATATGAAAGAAGTACCAATAAGGAATCAAACATGACTGTATATTAAATACAACCTCCAGCACTTTATATACATATATGCATTGGGTTAATGCTCCACTATATTTCACTGACTTCCACTGTGAAGCCCAGAAACATTCAGACACAATCAGGGAGTGTACAATGTGAAGACACGCACACACGCACACACTTTTCAAACTCATTCGAACTCAAGAGTGCAGATGTTGGTGCAGGTATTCCGGATGTGTAAATGGAGAAGTGACTTAACCACCAGCCCTGTTTGCACGGTCACGGTTATGCAGTAGGCAGTCAGGCAGTTTGTATGTTGTACATGTAAAAACACACCTGTGCCCGACTGTGACGACATTACATTTCTTCTACAGTAATCATCATGGCTCATGTTTCCAGCAAAACGTTTTCTCTTCAGAGGGTGAAAGGTCAGTGACTCCTCACGCCCTCAGCGCAGTTCTGTTGGAGTCATGATTTTCAGGAAACAGCTATATGATGACACACTGCCCTGCCTTCCAGGAAGAGTCTGCAATTCTAACAATGGTCCAGATACAAACTCAATCCCAATCCTAAAGTCAGCGTCTGCTCAAATCCAGTGTCAGTCCTGAGGAGCCGGATCAGCTGCTGTATTTGTACGTGTACGGACAGTGTGCGTGCAGGCCCCGATGGCACTGATCTCTCAGACAGTGATGACGATCCCACGACCTTCACCAGGACGCGAGCGGAGGGAAGAGATGGAAATCAGGAGCAGTGGAAAACAAGCGAAGGGATACACAGACGGAGGAGGAAATGCAGGTTCCAAGTGAGGCCGCAGAGATCAGGCACAGCAGCAGGAGGAGGAGGAGGAGGAGGAGGAGGAGGAGCGGGCAGGTGGATGAGTTGGCCCCCCCGAGAGGAAGTGACAGAGGGAAGAAAGAAGGAGAAGTGATTCTCAGAAACACATGAGAGTGAGTTACTTCTGACTTAGAGGAGTAGCTTTACAGTGTCAGTTTGTTCAAACAGAAAGAAATATGTAGCAACTAAATCCCAACTGATTTAAAAAAAAAAAGGACATGACATTTCCCCAAAATACAAAACAGAACTCACATTAGAGAAGATCTTTTATATTACTTGAAACTCAGCAGGTTATCTTCACAATATTCACATTTCTTTACAAAATCCTATTCAAAATGTCTCTTGTTGGTAATTTGATTTGTTGGTACTTTTACTTAGAACCCATTTGTGTCTTCACGCTTTAACTTTGAAGCTTTCACGATGGTAAAATGTGGACTTAGAAACACATTCATCACCAAATAGAGGGATGAACGCTCCCTTTTTGTGAGCGGTGTTGTTGGCTGGTTCCCCCTGGACCAGGAAAACACGTCTAGGATACATACTCATTGGTCTTCCAGAAGTGTCCTGGGTGAGACAGTCTGCGGTTCAGTTTGGGAAGTCTCTCGAGCATGTCTGCCAGCTGGGTGAAGACGGGCCTGTTGTCTGTCTCAGAGGACCAGCAGGCGGAGAGGATCTCCTGTTGGGGCAGAGCAGAGAGGAGTCATACGGGGAACGGGAGGTTTTATGAGCATCGGCTGTGGCAGCATCATGTGTTAGCAGACCCACCGTGACCTCCTTGCCCAGGTTGGCCTCTGCCAGCACCTTCTTCATGCCCTCGTTGCTGCCCACCAGCCATATTTTAGCCTCCACGGGTTGGTTTGTGATTGGCCAGTCGCCGGCCTGCAGCTCGTACCAGATCGTGCTGAAGAAGACACGGCGTGAAAGTCAGATCGGGAAATTTGGGGATTACGAAACCAGCTTCTTCCTCACTAGATTGTCCTTGATTCAAATTAAAGGCAGGGAAATAAGTACAGTAATAACAGTCAACATCAGTGATTACCCAAATGCATAAACATCAGCAGCTTTGGAGAAAGGCAGCTGGTCCTCATCCACCTCTGGGCTCATCTGCCGAACGATCTCCGGGGCCAGGTAGCAGATCCAGCCCTGCGGTATCCTCAACACGTTCTTCCTTCTGAACCCGCACGTGGACACGACACTCAGCACACACACACACTCATGAAGACAGAAATGTTTTCAGTGATCCTCTAACGCAGTCCCACCTGCCTTCCTGGACCACCCCAGACATCCCAAACAGGCCGAAGTCTGTGATGACGACCTTGTTTGTGTCGTAGAAGACGTTCTTTGACTTCAGGTCCTTGTGGATGATGCCTTTAGCGTGGAGATAACCCATTCCCTGTGGACGAAAGGACGGGTTTCCTTATGAGTTCTGCTTATCTTATCATACTTCTGTCTAACAAATGAGGAATTTTGACTCGTCGTCCGTATCGGAGAGAAAAAGAGAATGTGTCTATTGCAAAGAAAGACAGAAGGAGGAGGAGAAGGAGGAAGAGGAGGAGGAGGCTGAGATTGAGACTGGTTTAAGATTTTATCTCTCACAATATTTTCAAAATATAATATTAATATAAAGAAATAATTTTTCTCTTAATACAACATTTCTTTCAATACACACAACAATAAACATCTGACCATGAAGGATCGTTGATGCTGTAAGAGTTGATAAGAAAAAGAAAAAGAACAGGATGACCTACAACATTTTACAGTTTAACAGTTTAAAACGCTCTCTGACCTGTTTGAGAAGCTTTTTACCAAAATGTCCTTGAAGGACTTGGATTTCATAACATTGTCTAAACGACCTCATTTACCCCCTCACCTTCACGATCTCTTGTGCTATCTGTCTGGTTTTATTGATGTCCAGCATGTGACCTCTTTCCCTCACAACCGTGTAGAGAGTCAGGCCTTTACAGAAGCTGCAGACAGAACACACAGAGCCCCATTACAAGCATCACTCATGGAAACACTGCAGTGTTCACTGTCACTTTTATTTCTTAACCGATGAGTCATGCTGCCGCACCTGGTGATGATAGCAAGGTGGGGCGGGGCCATGCAGGCGCCCATGAACAGGACCACGTTCTCGTGCCTGGTTTGCCTATAGTTCATCACCTCCTTCTTGAAGAGCTTCAGGTGATCCTGGTTGTTGCCGTCAACCTCCAGGAGGCGAATGGCCACCTCACCGTGCCAGCGGCCCTTATGCACCTTCCCCCAGCGACCCTGCTCGGCCACATTGAGTTAAATGTGTTAGCCGCGTTGGACCCAAATGCTGATAATGTCCACTTCTGTGTTGCCACCTTGCCGATGAGCTCTCCCAGCTGCAGCTGCTCATAGGGGATGTCCCACTCCTGCAGGTAGACGCTGGTCTGGCTGGCCATGCGGGAGACTTGGCCCCTCCAGCGGCCAGCGGTCCGACGGGTTATGGTAGACGGCAGGTCCTCCAGTCCATCATCGTCGCACTCCTCATTGGGGCTGTTCTTACTGCTGCACCGGTCAGCTGCTTCTTTAACCTCAGCCTCATCCTCCAGAGACACATGGCCGAAACTTTTAGGGCGCCCTCACATAACTCCTGCCATCACTGACTCTGTCTATGTGTATACTGACTGAGGACAATGTCTCTCTTGCCCCAGTAAAAAATGAACCATGAACCCTTCCTGGTGTCTACGTGTGTAAATATAAAACCTCCTGATGCCCAGCACCTTCAGAACAAAAGCATAAACTACCAAACAATGACATAAATAATATTTCTAAAGGCATTATTAATTTTTTGTTAAACAAAACTAAAAAAGTAAACACTGCAGAAAACAAAGAGTAATCAGTCACTCACAGTCATCGGCAAACAAAGCAGATAACGTTTATCACTTCTTCTCGGCAAGCTGATACTCACCCCTTCCCCTTCGATGGATGCTCGCTGTGTCTCAGGGACCACCTGAGGCTCTCTGAAAGAAACATAAAAAAATGGACAATTATAATTGTTTTATTAAAACCAGTTCACTGATCTCATCTGAACTAAAAAGATGAGATGAGATCTTATTATAAATTAACAAAGAAAACAGAACATACAAACTAGATATTATCATTTAGCGTTAACGATAACAGGCAATCCATGTTGATTCTGTTATTCACACATTTTTGGAACAACAAAGTAGTTAATCCATTTCTCGTGTACTCTAATGGACAGACAATATCACAATTTGACGTTTCTCTGCAGACATGTCTGGATGCTTATTGGATGACATATAGAAAACCCATAAGAGTGATAAGCTAACATCTGATGGTGTGATGCAGTGTGTAGTGGATGATATGTTTGACTGGGTCTCTGTGTCTCTTACCCAGACTCATGGCTGCTGCTGGAGTGGAGACCGGCTGCATGTGCGGAAGCAGGAACATCTGAGGGTAAACACACAGAGCTTCAGAACACTGCACTGTAACAAGAGTTAGGCTCATCATTCAAAAACATTGGCTTCTGTCAACAGTGTAGTAAGAGTACATTTCAAACTACCTGTTAAAAATGAAAAATGTCAGATAACTATCAAGAGATAGATTAGTTCATTTTTAACCTGCAGAAGATGGTAAAATAACTGTGGATGTTTTAGCAGACAACCAAATATAGTGTGCAGGCAACTTCAAACTTTGTTTTATTAACAATTTTGGACATGGTCACCTGGGAAGTGGAAGCGATTGTCACAGGAGCCGTTGAGTGGAGGCGTGGTGCTGATACTCGGGGGGTTACTCTGCTGGAAATGCGCTGGGGAGGAAGGTGAGGAGGAGGTGGCTGACGACGGGTTACTGCTGGAATCCAAGCGGTTTAAATTGGGAGGGGACTCCTGTCAACGCAAACAAACACGTTGTCAATGCACTAACCTTATCTCTGCCCAATATTTTTACCGAAACAATCATCTTGAAGTATATAAACTCTCCTCACCCTTTTGATTAGTGCCCTTGGTAAAGTGCCATACTGCGGTGGGATCTTGGCCGTGTGATCGATGCGATTATTGATATCTGATGGCACTGACTCCGCCCTGCGTATCCTCGGCACTACAAGTCAGATTAAAGCATTAACGTCATTTTTGCACCACATCAAACAATAAAAGGGCAAAAAACAATTTTTGTCTTTGTCACGCTGAGTTAATGAAACGAACACAATGTGTCCAATAAGTGAAAAAGTGTAGGTGAGTAAAAGTGAAAGAGATGATGAGGCTGCTTACATGTGAGAAATGATATCCGACATGAGGGAGGATCTTTGGTGCATTTGTTGTGGCACTTTAACCTGCGAACACACGGATGATGACGACGTCGTGCACTGAAGACAACGATACATGCTGCGGTATGATCACACGGTGGGGGGGTCATATCTAAGGTCTCTTACTTGCAGTGTTTGCACTTGACACCGAACATCATGCTCTTGTGACACACTTGGCACATCTGGGAGAGCCAGGACTTGGTTGAAAACCTGCAATGGACAGAAGACGGATGAAAACCCAGCTCGTAGAGACACTGTCCTCAGACATGTGACGAGGATTTATACACATGACAAACATTACATAAACATTAGGCCGTCCCCCATACGTTCTAACCTTTAACAGAGTGATCTGGCCCCATGGGGCTGGAGACTCTGCCCTTGAATGCTGGCCACAAATCCTTTTCATAATGCAGCTATGTCACACAGCTGGATGCAGAGGCAAGATTCATATTAAAAACCCTCACAGTCTGGTAAAATAAACACTGGGTTAGACCGAGCGCTCTGCAATGTTCACATTCCTGCGTTTTAACAACACGGACGGACAGAGGTTCATGCCAGAGGGCTCAGAGCGAAGGATCATAGCGAGGGCTCAGCGAATCACACTGTCTGCCCCACGTCGACTGGTCACAGTAAACCACAGAAACGATAGTGGACCGTAGTTTGTTTGTACAACCATCGGCTAGTTTATCGTAAACACAAAGACCATTGAAGAAAAATTGATTCTACACATAAATGTCTGTCTCCCGTTCAACATGTTCAGTCGTCCGACCTCCGGAAGAAGATCTGTGAAGCCAACCAAAACAGGACAGGAAGAAATAGAACAGAAACTATCACTGACTGACCTATGTGTTATGGCCAGGCCGATGTCTCTCCTCATCGTCTGAGGGGAGCTCCTGTGCACGGTCAAATCTGCGAGGAGCAGAAAAACAAACAGCAAAATGAAAGCAATTTCCAAGATAACCAGCACTTGTCTGTTAACAGCAGACTCACTGTCCAGCTGGGATGGGACGGCCGGCATCATGTACGGAGCTGAGGCGGGGACGGGCCCGGGTGTTCGCGCCGATAGCAGCGGCGAGTGCGACACCAGGTCCTCTGGACTGTTCCGACAGCCGTTGATGTGAATGGCAGCCAGCACTTTGTTCTTCTTACATGTCCTGCAGAGAGCAACAGGGTCACCTGTGCGATACCAGTCACTGAAGACAGAGGACATCTGTCCTAAAGACATGACTGCAGTGTTTAAAAACCCACTTGTGTGAGGCGGGATCCTCGATGCGATTGGCCAGCTGCGACTCCTGACTCTTGCATCTCGTCCGTGTGATGTTGGGAAGGAAGTAGAGCAGCTTTCGGGAAGGTGGCGGAGACGTGGTGGAGGCCCTGGTGGTGCGCGTCTTTGGCGTTTGGGCCGTGGTCGGAGGGTTCACGGTGAAGACATCGGGCGTATCGTCAGGTGATACGCATGATCTTTGGCCGTCCGAAAAAGGGGCCACTGATATGGAGATGGATTGCCCGCGGGGGCCAGTGGTTTGGGGGGGAGGTGGGCTAACGGGAGAGGAGGCGCCGCTGTCCTGCCGGTGCTCAGATCTGCAGGAGTCTGAGTCAGACCGTTGGTCACAGCCTGGAGCCAAAGAGAAGAGGCCACATGTAAGCAACTGCCGAAATTAGAATACAGTAGAATCATTGTGAAATGAATTATTTGTATTATATCTGTAATAGTTCCATTAAAAATAAAATCCAATGTCCATATCAACTGCTGGATGGACATTTGGACATTTAAAGGGGATGTGCTGTTGAATATATCAAATATGAATCCTCATAGTTTTACAGTGCTCTCCGTGCACCTGTTTCATCGGCACTCTTCAGACAGGAGAGGGCAGCAGTGAGGCGAGAGCGATCCTCCGAGTTGGAGCCCAGGCGTCTCATCGTGTCCTGCAGCTCAGAGCTGGACGTCTGCGGCGAACAACCGTCCACCGAGAGCTTCCCTGCCGCAGCCTGCACAAGGACAAGGACAGGTCTTTAAAGGGTGAGACACATCATCAGCCTGTGAGAATACGCCTCTACACTGCACCGTGTAAGGATTTCTATGCTGAAAGATACACATCCACAGAAAACAGGACATCGAGTGAGTGAAGTGAGACAACTCAGTGAACGTAGACAGTACGTTTACATTCCCTCACATCAATCTATGTATATCGGTAAGGACCACGTATGTCTCAACCTCTATGTTAACTGCCTTGAGATATGAACTGATGGTTTGGTGCTTTACAACGATGTGATCCAACAAGACCCCTCTCATCTCTCCTCTGCTTCACACCAGTATTAACTCGTTCATTTCAACATATATATATATATATATGAAAACTTTGCGGATGAGGAGCAGTGGCAGCCATCTCTGTACAAGTCGGCTGGGACACGCTCATTTCTCCACATCTTATGAGAATCATTCAAAAAGACGTGTTGAGGACAAACAAAATGTTGACCGTATAAACAATACAAGATGATGAAGACGAGGCTGAGACACAGGAGAAATGACAACTTGGATTCAAGAGCTGTGGACGAAACGCTGGTGTGCCGTAAACAAAAACACGCGATTTTTGTGTCATATCCTGCGTCCTGCACTCTCCACCCAGAGCTTCCTGCAGTTACCACATATCACCCAGATAATCTCCCACTGGGTTCTTCCTACATGAAAAGAAAATGCTGGAAAATGGGAGTGGGCATCTTATCTTGAGTTCTTGAATGCCATAGTGACAAGGTCAAGATGTCATCTTTCGAAGTTGACTAACGTCATAGTTAATTAAAAAACTAGGACGTCCTCATTTTCTCTTGACTCAATTAATGCTGTCTGGTATTCACACCTGGACCATCCACCCAGACTTAGCAGAACTGGCGTGGGCCTTTGCTGCTCCTGATTATTTTATCCCATCCAGACACCTGCTAGCTGCTAATATTAGCCAGGCTAAGGTGGTAACCAGTGCTTTGAAGGACAAGTCACTCTGCCGGAAAACCAGAGTGAAGCTATAAAAGGGTTCAAATTTCAGTTTGACATTTCCACTGTAAAAAAACGTCTTTAAGTAGAACACGAGGCAAAACATTCAGACTGTAAGAGTCTTCTTGGAAAAAAAAAACGCAGAAAAGGTCATTTAAGCATTTGGATTTATGTGTTTGGAATGAAGAAGATTTCAGGAATACGACCCTGATTTAGATTTTATTTAGTAAAGAGAAAACAGCTCTGACCTCTGACTCCATCCCAGACTGATTCCCAGAACTGGCTGGCAAACTGTGAAGACAAGTTTACTCTTCACTGCTCCTAATTTACTGGAATGTGTTCTCTCAATACTCTGTGGTGTGTGTGTGTGCTTAATGAAAAAAATAGGGAGACAAATTGGCTTAATATCCTTGTAACTGACTGCTTCCTCCATTGTGTCCCATGTCCATGGAAAGCGACAGGGACAGGCTTTGTGATTTATCTGGGAGACAATGTCTCTGAATTTGAGGAGTGACCAGATTGATGACGAGGTCTTCACTCTGAGTGATGTTAAACTTTCTGAAAACAGGAAAGTTACTTGCATGCAGAATTTAAATTATTATTGTGATGATGTGATGAATGAATGTTGAGTGATAGAGCAGAGAGCAGACTCGATGACAAACTGAGCCAAGATGACAATGGCTCCCTAATGCTGCTGAAACTCATCTGACTGACTGATGAGGGATGAGCATTTGGAAATATGAGTCATGGTCTCTAAAGATTCACAATCCAATTTCCACCTCATCAATCACAACACACATCAAACCGGTACAAAAGTCCAATGACATTAAACTTCATGGAGCTGGGGCGACCTCCAGTAGGACAATGAGCCACAAGGGAACAAACCCAGAACAACAAGAATCCAGGATTCGCTTCCAAAAAGCCAAACTACAAAGTGCAACAGAGGTGAAAGATTTATATTTTGGTTCACAGATGGTTCTAAGTGTAAAAGAAAAAAGAAGTAAAAGAAAAAAGCTTTTGGAAAAGGTGTTCTCACTCCCATACCTGGGGAGTGCCTGGACATGCCTGAGCTGCCTGAGCTGAAAGTGGACTAAAGCCCAAAATATGAAACGAGGGAAAGAGGGAGAAGCTACGACAGCAAGTTAGGACATTGACTGGAGACGATCTGACAGGAGGAGAGACTTCTCCTCTTCCCAGTGAAACCAGCAGTGAGCCCTCCTCTGACACTTAGAAGGGGTTTCTAGCACGGGGAGGGAAAGGCAGAGTAAAGCCGAGTAAAGCGCACACACACTGAATGAGAGGGTGAGGGTCCACAGTCACAGGTATGTGGGTTTTGGGTTAACCGTACGTCTCCACCTCACATGCAAATACGAACCTCCCCTGAAGCTACACACCAACAGCTGGACAAACGGAGGACTCGCACACACGCACAGATTGTAAAGTGCCTGAGACAGCCGCAGCAATGAGGAAGTGAAGGAAACACCTTCCCTCACACTCGGACCGCACGCTTCACGCTCTGAGCTGGCACACGCAGTGTACAGAGGCTCGGTGTTCTACGTTACCATGTGGTTGGGAGTTTCAGCTCAACGCGCTCATAACTCAGGCTGTTGCAGAATAATCCATGAGCGCAGCAGCTGCAGGGAAACACACTGTCAGAGCGTCCCCTGTTATCACACTCCCTGTTTTGCTTCCTCCCTCCTTCTTACTTATCCCCTCCCTTCTCCCTCTCTCTCTCAGCAGGTCGTTCCAGATAGCAACTCCAGTCAGACTTCCTGACGTGCCAATGCTGTGCTTCAGCGGCCGGTGGCGACCGACCGTGGGGCGCCTCGCTCCCTCTGGGAAACAGCGGGTCCATTTACTCTGGGATCTTATTTTAGTTGCATCTTGGGTTTAACAGCTGGGTGTCAGGTTTGTTTAGGGAGCTGCTCTCTAAATGTCTGTGGGTCCTGAGAGTGAGGGCCTCTCCCTTTGATTTCTGTTTTAATGAGTATTATGTAAGCTGTACTTGTAAGACTGACAGCCTGGGACAACGCCGTCTGAGGGACGGACTCAAGAGACGGGCCCACAGCAGGTGCACCGTCTCACTTCAACTGCACCATGTTTCCTACTCTGTTTTATCCCCTCGCCTCTTCCTCCTCCCATTCCAAACAGGAACTTAAATGGTTGAGTTTGTCCAGTTCGGGCTACTGTATTTATACTTAAAGTATTTAAATATAAAGGAAACAACAATACATGCAGTTTAGATTAGTACACAGCTGATTGCTGGATCTGAAGTCTGTCAGGCAACAAACTGTGTTCAGACTTAAACTCACAACTTCCCCGCATCACAGCAACAAGATGGACATTGTACTTTTACTCTGAAGTAAACTTTCCCAGTAAACAGCACATAACGGAATGAATGTTCCTTCCAACAATTAAGAAGGAAGGTGCTTTGCAAGCAAGGAAAAGAACTTTCATTACAGTTCCCTTTGTTTGAATAGTTGACAACATGAGAACAGAATCAGAACAGGTGGCGATTGATTTTCTGTCAGTCACCTAATTGATTAATTGACTAATTGTTGTCATTTTTCTGGCTCCTCTGTGATTCTCTATTTCCAGGGCTGCTGACTGTAGGAATCTACTGCTCTGACCAGGACTGAAGCCTCAGAACTGTGCTTTGTATAAATGGTGTCTATTACATTATTTTCCCACAGCTTGACTTCAATCGAAAAGGGGAACTTATATGTCGGAGTAGTAAAAATAAAAGAAATACAACATTTCTTCATACTGATGTGAAACTAGGCGCTGAGTCACGGCAGGGGGATGAGTTGCTGAAATGTACGGAAACTTTTTGGATGCATACGTTTCAGAGGAATCGCAATTATTGGAGTTTCTTCCTTTTTTGAACACATGCAGACAGCTGCGTCCTCTGCGTCATGACCTCATCATGAAGATGAGCGGCAACACACAAAGACCCGTTCATTGATTCTTCGTTTAACTGATGAACTATCCGACAACAAGCTCCGCAGCTCCTCCGAGAGCCAGAGGTGACATTATCAGATTTCTTGTTTTGTTTGGGATTACCATTAAAACACGGCAAGCAGCACCTGACGCACAATGTCCCTGATGTCGCTCATCAAAACACTGCGTGATCTTATTACATGCTATTAGAGGAACGGCCTGCAGCCACCGCCACCATAACCTCCAATCACACATTACCCTGAACTGCTGATGTCAATGTCAATATTGTGGGAACACGTCTGATCCCAGCTCCGTCCCTTCGGGCATCGCTCACCTCTCCCACAGTAATGCATGACAGGAAGGCACATGCACACCGGGGGCATGTACATGCGGATATGAAAATCATCGACTCACTTAGTGCTTTCTTCTACAGAAGAGACAGAGAGAGGAGAATGACAATCCAAATACAACAGTTCACGGCAAGACTGAATAGAACAAAGTCATGAAAGTGACGCTGCCTTTGACCTCGCAGCGATGTCCATTACACCTCACACGCCTCCTCGCTCCCTGACCAAGGGTTCAGCAGCTCCACGAATTTCCTGAGAAGTGACGTTTACCAAAAGGTTTACGTCACCGGTGCAAACCCACATGATGCATTTAACTGAGCTGAGAAGCCTCGCACATTTATAGCTGCTAACTAATCCCGCCCACGCCGATGTGGTCAACGAAAGCTGACAGCACCCTGTGTTACCTATTATAATCTTATTCTGCTCAGTGACCAGACATTCCTGCCGCCTGACTCAGGCCAAAACTCGGCCACAGTCCACGGAGCAGAACCGGTGACACATGAACGCCGCAGCTCGTTTTTACTCATCAGCCCAGCAACGAATTAGGAAAGGTTAGGTTGCAGTGTTGACATGACAAACCAGCTTTACTAGAAACAGGGAACTGCATTCTGCGGAGCAGTTGTGCGCCAAAACGACCGCAGAGCAGCAGCAACTGCGTCAGCAGCCTACAGAGGTCTGCAGTCATTATACTGAGGATATGCATCATGTGCTTTCAAAAAGCTCAGAACCCAAAAGTGTCAAGAGCCTAAATCACATGAAAACAGACTTGGCTAATTTCACTTACGAGACAAGAGGGTATACGACGTCCTCTGAGCAGCGGTGCCCCCCTCAGGACAGACTCGACACTGCAGGAACTTTACTGGCCCGCGGGGCTAGCATGCTCGTAATGCTGCCGTAGCCCTGCTCAGCTGAAGGCACGTGGGTAAAGTGGGTGAGGTCTGATGCTGACCTCGACATTTCTGCTAGATTGTGAGTAAACAGCTGGTGATTCCAAAGTTTAATGGAGCAAAAACGTGACACACAGCAACGCCAAGCTACCTCGGGCTCAGATATGAGACACTCAGTTATTGGTGGAGCCGCTTTGCGAGGCTAGCAACTACGCTAATACTTTATCTAGGTATTAGCGTGTTACATTGTACATGGGCTGTGTGCATAGCAAAATGCTAACTTGCACCCTTACTTTATTCTACAGTATTAACTATGGAATTCAGAAATATATACTACCTTTAAAGATAATTCAGCATGGGGTATATCTGTATAGGACTGCCTTCCAACTGTACTATTGATATACAAAACCATTTGGAACTTTCCAGTAATACTTACACCTTAAGTAGTTTTCAAATACTTCTGTTTTTTTTTTTTTTTGCATTTTCTTAAGAATACCTGAATACTTCTTTCACCAACGATCAGGCAGAACATTTGAAAGTTTCTAATCCCTTCACAGTCCCCATGACTTGTGCCTCTCCACACTGAGGACCATGACTACGCTGTCGTCCCTGGCCAGATGTCCCGCAGCAACCTGTACGCAACCGAGCCCGAGAGACGACAAACTCCCAGAGCAGAGTCCCGTGTTGACTTGTGGTCCTACCTCAGTGTCCTACATGTGATCCATGGAGCTTTGGGAAAAGTCCAGCGGCTCCCATGAGGGCTGACAGTCTGCCCGAGCGTCTCCTTCACTCTGCTGCTCCCAGCCCACCTGTCGCCTCCTCCTCCTCCTCCTCCTCCTCCGCCGTGTCAGGAGCAAAAACTGAGTCACCCTGAGGCACAGCTCCAACCCGTCCTCCAGGGTTTGTGTGCACTATTGTTTACAAGGAGCCATCAAGCCTGCCGAGCTCTGTGTGGATCACACAACATGTGTGTGTGTGTGTGTGTGTTGGTATGCACAGGGGTTGGTTTGGGTGTGTATAAATAGCACACTGGGGAGGGACAGAGGCTCGCAGTGCAGCTGACTCAACACATTCTAGTTTGGGTGAGTGCTCATCACGCAGCAGTCGGGCCAGGGCTTTTCAAAACATCGCAGGACTCCGTCCAACCAACACGCTGCAGCGCACCATCACCAGACCTCATCGCGTACCCAGGGGGCAGCGATCGACGAGCTGCCGATCCGGAAAATGGGTTTTGAACGGAGGGAAGAAGCTTCCAACGGTACAAGAAGGCCCCGGGATTTTAAAGGTCAAAACTGCTGGCTAGCAGTGAGCACTGCTAAACACCGTATATAAAACACTGCTGACGATGTCAGACCGTAGGCTCCAACATGGAAGGAACGAGTCGGCGCATAAGATCAGCTTTTCAAAGGGTTTCCTTTATGACTGTGATTTAATTACAGGCCTGTCAACCTGCCATGGTTTGTCAGACCAAACACTGAAGGCATCACTGAGCAGGGTTCAGTAATAATTTACAGCGGTTCACCAGTGAAACGAGAAAATAAATAACCGATTAGCTGAAATTACAATAACTGCTCGAGGCAGCTTAGCTGAATTAAATGTACTGCAGCCAGCCCTTACACAAAATATGACGTGTTTATATATTGAATGTGGTCATTAGTTCCCATGGTATTAATAGCGTTATACTCTCAGTATGTAAGTTGTATACCAGAGGCCATATGTGGTATTATCCTATATGGGTTTGGTTTTTAAATTCCATGTTTTTATATTATTCAACCTAAAATAAGCCTTTACGTTTTGACAGAAGCTCTGGTCTGAGGAGGGGGAAGTGTTTTCCAGTGGAAGGATCTAAACGTGTTTCTACATTAAAGGTGGCACGTGTTCAGACGTGTGTTTTTGCAGTGGGCATGTTTTAAAGCCCTGACAGTGCAGTGACGTGTTGAAACGTGCTCACAGTGAGGTCATCGGCACCTGCGCTCACATGAAAACACTTCAGCTCTGCCCTTCAGGTCATCATATACTTTCCACCAAACATCATTCAGAGCCTGGAACTGCTTCATTGATCCATAAGGTCACTGCATATTTATGAATCTATGGATATCATTTTTAGAGGTTGTGCTCTTTTCTGCATCTGGAATTTACTATTTTCCAAGAAGTCCACAATATTATCTCAATAATATGTATTATATAAAAATATACAGGCGACGTTGATTGTGATATGAACAAGCTACATGAGCTACAGAGAACAAGTATACACTTAAATGTGCCTGATCTACTCTATATGTACTGCATTGTACTCTTTCATATTTTAGCATCCACAACTTGCAGCTGCTTGGATACGAACAGGAAGAATTATCTAAGTAATTATCTTCCTCCAGAGACCACAGGCTGATACACTCACCTCCGTCAAGCGTCTCCAGTCTCTCCTGTCCTCTGTCCTCTGCCGCTGTGTCCACATGTACTCAGTCAGCCTCACCTGTAAGGGACGCCATCACACCACAAAACACGCGACTGGGGTCAACAGAAATACTGTTATCACAAACCCTCAGTGCAGTCAGTGCAGGCATTTGACATCTATTCGTTATATTCTTTAATATTAAACATATTCATGTTGTACACATTTATCTTTAATCCTTTAAAGCACGTCATGGTATTAATTTGCAGATATTAAACTGCTCAGGTTTGAGCCTCCAGGTGAGTGCGACCCTGATTAAGTTCAATAAGTTGATTGACTAAGCTTCTCGTTGTGTGAACTCGGACAAAGTGAGAACATGTCGAGCCGTACGCTGAGAAATGAAGCGAAGACATTTGGTTCAGTTTGAGGAAATCCCCGCCTGGTTCTGCTCACCAGAAGTGTGAACTGGCACCATCAGCTTGTTTTAATCTTCACACGCTGACACTGCTAACAAGACGATGAATGGATCATTAAACTTCAATAAATAATTATATACAATTTATACATACTATACAAACTGCAAGTGTCCCGTCTCTGTGGCAGAGCGGTGAAGCTGAGCGGCCTGTGTGTGAGTGTGTGTGGCCTGAGAGGAGATGCAGTGGGGTGTTAGCTCTAACTGTGATGAGCCGTCAATCGCTGTCGGGATCTATCAGCTGCACCATGACTGCAACTGCACGGCATGTGCTGCATGTGGGCTCACACGGTGCACACGGTGGAGACAGTGTCACATGTCTGATGCTGCAGCCACAGTCGCCTCTGACACACACACACACACACACACACACACACACACACACCTGCCTGTCAGTGGCTAATCTGATCTGACCTCACAGCCAGAAGGTCCCTAGATTGGTCGCTTCCTCCTACAGTCCAAAGTCTTCATTTCAAAGTGGGCTCAGGTTGGCTGGTTTCTTAACTGACGATAGGTGTCCAAATGGTGGACAAAAGATTTTCTGAAGAAAAGTAAAAAACGAATGCGACCTGAAGCAGGTCAGAGAGAGAATGACAGAGGAGAGAGAGAGGAGGGGAGGTTGAGAGAAAACAACAGCCGGCGTTTGGGGAAACCACACGGGGGGTTTCCTAACTGTCATCAACACTTTGCATACGAATATCTCTGATTCATTTAAAGAGGAGAATCTTAGTCAGTGAGGCTCAGAGCTGCAAGATGCAAGCAGCAAACATACCAAACGTTAATTATTCAAATGCTAGAAAATCTGTGTGTTACTGCGAAGCCCCACCCAACCTGTCCTGACATGACCCGGGGAGGGGGACTCATCAAGCTTCATAACGGCTGCCAGTCAAAACAGCTCACATGATGAAGTACCGACCTCCGCACAAGGAGGTCAAACAGAGCAGAAGTTCATTTTTGACCCTGGTGCATCTGAAGACTGAGCTACAGCCTCCCAGCTTAGGAACATGCAGTCTCATGTCTTCTCCCTTCATCTGGTCCTTTAATATGTCCTTGTTTTAACTGACATAAACCCAACTCACTCACAGTGTGACGCTCTGTCTTCTTCTACGTCCTCCATCGGTAACAAACCACAACCCAGCTTCAGCAGATCGTTCTGATAATTTGACTTTTGTCTCCATGGCAGCGTATTGGACAGAGACACAGGTGCAGGTCTCTCTCACAGCAACAAGATCCACGCGCTGTTTGTGAGTTTGTCTTCAAAGTAAAAGCACGATGTTCACACACTTGCCTTCACCTTCCTGTTCCTGCCAAACAAGACGCTCGCTCGGAATGCGTGGGAGGAAACCGCAGCTAAATTTTGCCTCTCGCTACAGATGAGCCCAACAACACATCTGTACTCGGCCGCTCCCCAGCCCCCCCCCACCCCACACACACACACGTCACTCTATAGTTGTGAGGACACTAAATGACATCACACATTCCCTACAACTAACGGCATAGTCCTCACCCTCACTCTGTAGAGTCGAGGCTTATAATGGCCCTTACAAAGACATGAGCACAGGAAGAGGAACAAACACATTCAGAATCTATGATGTCACCGCTGCTGAGACCTCCTGGACAGCACAACAACTGAAAACACAATCTCCCGCTCCGATCCAAACACACCAGCGCTGAGGGAGAGCTGAGACCGGCTGTGAGCTGTAGAGGGATTCCTCTGACTGCTGAGCAACTTGAGGACGATAACAATCATGGAAAAATATCTGACGCAGGCTTGGTTCCTGTCTATAAATAGTGGCGAGTGTCACTTACGCAGGTTGTCATAGGTCACCCTGGCAGGGCCCGGTGTTCTCAGGCCTGCCGGAGCGCGTTCCTCCTGATAACATGTTATACAATAAAGATCAGCTGTGCTGGGAGGAGGAGAGGAGCTGCTCACAGACTGGTGGACTAACGCTCCGCGGCGCTGGTTAAATTTACAGCACCATACTTATCGATATCGACTAAAAAAAAAAAAAAAAAAAAGATGGCGACGCCAGGAGGTCATGTCCTCAGCCCAGTCCATTTGTTCCTTGATTGTTTTGGAAGTAAGATGATACTAAAACAGCTGAAGGGATTCCGACATTCCTAATTCAAAGATCTTGATGGAGCCAAACCTCCTCATGAAGGAAACGTGGGAAACACAGTGCAGCTTGTTTGAATTAAGGAAATGGCCTCTGAGTCTGAATGTGCTCAGTAAAAAAAAAAAAAAAAAACATCACAACAAAACATCTCAACTCTTCCAATGAATCTTCTGTACCTTTCACTGGAACTACAGAACATTTCAAGGTATTTTCATTGGATTACTGGAACTGTAGAACTTTTTTTTGCACTGCGGGATTTGCACTTGTTCCACAGACTCAAATTTTATGTCTATATATATATATATATAAATATGCATATATATTTTTTAACTTGTATATAGGATTTCAGAATATTTTATATATTTTATTATATTATTATATTATTTATATTTTATCTTATACTGTTTCCTTTGCTGCTCTGAACTACTGTAAATGTGTTTAAATGTGAGGAATAAAAAGGTTCTATCACTTATTTCTGCTCTAAGTTCTACTTGAATATCAAACATCAACAAATTCAACGAATAATCACAGTTACCCGGGATGTGAAGGGTGTCAGAGGTGATGTGCCAGTAAGGTGCGGATGTCCTGCTGGAGATGGAGCTGCAGATGTCCACCAGCTCCTGGATCAGCTGGCCCTGACGCACCTCCTCCTCCTCCTCCTCCTCCTCCTCTTCCGCCTCCGCTACTGCCGGCTCAGCGGTGCTGTGGACCGGCCTGCCTGTGTCTCCTCCGGCCGCTCTCCTCTCCGAGGCCGAGCATGGTCTGTCTGAGAGCGTTTCCGTGTTGGTGCCTCCATCATCATCATCGAGCCGCGGCTCCAGGAAGACACCCCGCAGCCGCTTCCGGTTGGGCCCTTCAAATTAAACACAGAAGGTAAATATTCATTATTGCAAATAACTCACAGCTGAAAAAGGTGTGACATATTCTGTCCTTGCAGATTTTCAGTTTAAAGTATGCACAGGAAAATGTGCAAGAACAAACAATCTGAATTAAATTCAAAGATTTTAATTATTTAAATATAACTTGTATCCCCATTTTACATTCAGAGGTTTTATAATAATGTCAAATTGTTCAGATTCTGTTTTTTTCCAAAAGAGGCACAAATGAAATCAATCCTGTGAGAAAACAGAATATACATAAATCAAACCTTTTTCAGTTCACAGGGGCCCGTCTTAGCTTGGGGGCCCTGCTTTGGCCACGCTGCTGCAACGCCCCTGCTGATACCCTATGTTCACTGATGAAAAAAATAAGAACAAAATATAATGCAAGTACATTTCTGACGCGTTTCATTTGCATGTCTAGACATCAGACTTTTGTTTTTCCTTGGCTGTGCCTTGTCTTCGAGAATAAACTAGACAACACTGCCCTCTGCTGTCAGAGCCCAGTCAGCAGGGAGTGGAACCCTCCCACTGCTGAAGTGCCATTGACTTGTGCAGTAAAGATCTAACATCAGCCTTCCTGACTTCCGGAAGCATGACGGAATGGCTCAGTTTTTTTTACATTCCGCCAGAGAATAAGTGGAAAAGTACTGACGGGGAACAGGAGTCACCGGGTGTCTGGAGCTCGTTAAACCTCAAAGAGCTGATGAGTTGGTAACCTGGTTCAAGCTCTGTAGCGGGAGGGAGGGATTCAGAGTCTCTGTGGACACAGAAAACCTTTGACCTGTTCAGACAACACAATCTTTATCTGTCCCATCATGCGTGTTGCACATATGCACGTCCAGACTATTTTAACATGATATCAGTGTTTCCTCGTGTTTATAGTTGTAGTGGTTATCGGCTCAATCCTGATAAGACATGTTTGACCACGATTGTTCTAGATATTTCTGGTAGATTGTGATATTCTGCACACACACACACACACACACACACACACACACACAAAACACAAAGACAGTATATAGTAGTTGACTAATTGTGTTCATCAGATAAGGGACAAACTCTCCTGCTCACGAGGTAAAACCCCAACAACTATTGATAAACAACATTTTTCTCTGGTCTGGTTTAATTCCATCTGGGAGTCATGTGTTTTATGGCACTCTGACGGCCTCAGAACAGCAGCGAGTTTCCCCTCTTGGTCACTGGTTTGGTGCATGTTGATGTTTCTGGAATGTTTTGCTTAGAAAGAGATGAATGGAGTGAGTTCAAACCAAATAACTGCAATCATCTGTAAATTGCAGGCTGAAGCCTTTGGACTGCTTCCCTTCTGTCCTTGAGAGCACATAACACAGCAATTACTCACATCCTGTGTTTGTTGAAAATTCTTCTTCACTGAGTTTCAGGTCCTCATTGAATCACATGACAATGATGAGGCAGCACAAAGGTGAAAGACACAAAGATTACCCGGAGCCATATTTAAGTGAAGCACAGTGAAACACAAGGATGACTCTCACTAGTGTTGTGATGAAGCACAGAAAGTAGAACAGAGCTGACAATCATTGTCTGAGTTGTGGGTTTGGGTCCAACCCTTGCTCCAGTAAAAACACATTTTGGCAGCTAGAGAGCAAACTATACCAGAGAGGGCCAGCGGGGTCCCGCAAGGAAACATTTTAGGGCCACTACTTTTAAATCTATTTTCAACCATGTGGTGTAATGTCTCAGGTTAAGATAATGTTTGGGCTTCATTTAGGCGTGGACAGGGACAAACAGGAGGTGGAGTCAGGTCTTGGACAGAAGATCTAGGAACAGGTAGTCTTGTGGTTTAATGGTGGGAGAGGGATTATTGAAGGTCTGGAGGGTGTGGCACATTCTGAAGTGAGAACAGATTGTGTGCTATGGAACAGGTAGATGAATGCTCGCAAAAAATAGGAAAAGCACTCAGCAAAACACACAGTCATTTATCTTCACTCAAGCTCATTCCTGGTTTTGGATGATTTGATTTCAGTTGATTTCAAAATATACAATGCAATGCAGGTCACTGCAGGTAGTAACCATCTGAGTCAATAATAAACTGGACCACAGTCCAGGCACGCCCTGAGAACACAGTGTCAGCTGTGGTTACATTCCATTCAGCTGCCACTGAGGGCTCCACAGTAGTTTTCCACATCCCATCATCCACCCAAGGTCAAGATGCTTTGTTAATGAATGTCAGAAAGTTCTGAAAATAATTGAAGTAAGAATATTCTATAAATATATGTTCATATTTTTCCAATAATTAACCTTGAATTAACAGTCATACTTTGGAAAAACCTGTGGGTACAAACAATTATATGGGAGAACATTTTATTTTTCACTGCGAAATAAACACCACATTTTGTCAAAAGGCCTTTATTGAAACTACACACACCCCAAAAATGCAGGGGACTAAATACATTCATATATATTTATATGATATATTTAACCCTTCTTACTACATCTCACTGAGGCAGAACTGTGTTTTTCCAAACAAACTCTCCGCAGGTATACAAACTCTTATCATGTACGCCGCTCTGAAGCTTTATAACCAAGCACCCTCTTCATATCAGCAGAAATTATAAAAACAACCAGTCCATTTACACACGCTATATGAAAAGGAACCTTTGGCTTTGACAGTCGCTGCCAGATAACTTATTGCCAAGAACAATAGTCAGAGCTTACGTTTCCCTTCACCTCCGCTCTCTGACTCACAAACTGAAGACAAACAAACACATGATGTCACTGGAAATGAGCTTGTGCATACATTTCAGCCTGACTGTGTTCCGCAGCAGAGGCTGGCTGAACACAGTCAGGGGTTTTCTACACAGAGAAAAACAGAAAAGTGACAGAGCTCAATAACAACACGACCACCTCAGTCTGAAACTGACCTGCACAGAAGGGTAATGTCTGCGATGTAAAGTAGTTAACACCCTGATGGGCGGTAAGACGTGTAGTTCTGCTGACAATTCACATTTAAAGGAGAGCGAAATACAAAAATACAAATATTCAACAGAATAACTGAATAGAAATGACAAAATAAAGTGAAAAAAATGATTTGTATATGGACATGATACTATTTTGTATATACATACATATCACATTTGTGTACATGTTTTTTTTTTTTTTTTACAAGTTCAACTATATAGCGCTTAAGCAGCAGAGCTGCTCAGCGTTAGTGTGATATCATTGAGGTTTGTTTCTGCTCCGCAAGGCAGGGGAGTGGATTGAAGCTTTCTGTTGCCAGTTTGAGACGTGCATTTTATTTGTGGGGGGGGGGTGTCACACCTGCACCATGTCAGGGTTGATGGTAGTCAGTCTTAGGAGCCATTTGATACAGGATTCTAAATATTGTGGAGTTTTCTTCCATGTACATTCAACCATGTGTTTTCACATTCCTTTTTTGGTGCATCACCACCACAGTCACTGCAGTCTGACCCTCCTCTCCGGTATTGGATCATTAATGGCTGATACATCTGGCAAATTCTGAAACTGTCATGGTTGTGTAAATACTGTAAAATATCTAAAATAAAAATTACAACAGACTGATTTACTTTTTCTTTGAATGCCTGAAGCACTCCACAGCACGAGTACTGCAGGTGACAATCTGCCTTCAAAACCCTGAATCCTTTAAACAACTACTGCGTTTCTTCCCTTTCACTCACCCGCGTGGCGGTGAGAGCAAGCATGACTGCAAGGCTTCTCACATTAAGTGCAACAGCTATTTCAGGAGAGAGGAAACTGATGATGCCTTGTGAGAACTTAACTAGAGTCGGAGGAGCACAACACAAACAGGAACCACACTGCTATGATGGCCGAAGAAATAACTCAACCTTATAAGTGCAGGTGGTGTGAAAGCCCCAGCACCACGCATTTAGTAAATCATTTACAAAAATAAATATGTATGACACAAAGCCTCATTCAGCTGTGAGTGGGGGGGTTGAGGTGAGAATGTGTCTGCAGGGCTTCAAAAATCCTGTGTCCTGTCCCTCTGTCCTGATCACGTCCATCGGTTCAAGAAGGTTCTATGGAAAACTGTTCTGAATTCATTGGTTTTACAGCATGTCCGTGCCCAGGCATGTGCAGTGGGTCAGCTGGGGCGGGGGTTAGATGACTCTGTACGTCAGGTAATCGCAGAGCGGTGCAGGAATGGCCAGGGCCTCCACCTGCTGGGTGGTCATCACTCGGCGGAGGGCCATCCTGCACATGTGCTGCAGACTGGAGAGGCTACGAGGAGACTCCCAGAAGTGCACACTTCCATCTCGAGTCCTGCAACAACAGAAACAAGAGTAGGAAAGGTCCATATTAGAGACCCAGCCGCTGGTTGGACAGTCACACCCTCCATTAGGGCCACAATTTGTTTTCTTCTTTTTTATATGACTCAGCTCCAGAGGAGCTTTATTGGAGTCATCACTTATTTTATTTTATTTATTTATCAATCTATCTATTCAAATTCAGATTTATTGTCCTATTAAAACTCTTAACAATCAGTATCTAGGTTTATGGGTTTACACACCTGTGTCGTGTTATCTACCCCTTTGTGTTTATGAACCGGCTTATCAGCTGACTCCTTCCTGTTGCACCGTGCAGACCTTATTTGATCCACATCACCACGTTTTGCTTTCAGAATTTCTCAGGCCTCTCTTAATGTTTATGATAAAGTTTCATCACACTATGTTTTGCAGATCTCTTTTCTGACATTGTATGGGGACGGTATCAACACCATCCCAGTTTTTGAAACTATACCATGAGATGACACAGTTTAACAGTTAATTGATTTATGTCCTACAAATTGGCAACCTGAGCTGATACATGGCTCCTTCATCAAGAAGCAAAGTCAACTGGGTGTGTCAGGAAACGTGTTGGTGACTTACCCAGCAGAAAGGACACTTCCTTCAGGAGAGAAGGCACAGCATAGGCCATTATTGAGAGGGGCGATGGCCTGGGGGGCCCTTTCCTCCAGGCTCCAGAAGCGAACCAGTCTAAGCCACAGACAGAAATAAATAGAGTCACACTTATATCATGGTATTGATGTGGACAAGTGAAAACTTGTTACGTATCTCAAACTGTAAACTCCAACGAAATAGATCTTTCTGTGGAGGAAACAAAAAGTCCCTTTTCAAATCATCTGCATGATTTAGGAAGGGGAAAAAAAATACACCACGCTGCAGATTTGTTTCTCAAAAAACCTTCAGTAGGAAAGCTGCACTCTACTTCACCCCCACCACAGCTGCCATTTTGTGGAGCTTCCTGTTGCTGCATTTATCAGCATATTTTCCACTGCCAGTTTGTCACTTGGCCGGCCACTGGTCAGAGTGATTAATAGCTACCTTGTGACAGTCATGTGACCCGTCCACACAGACCCGACATAAACGGGCTCTGTACTCTATGGCCCTGTTAAGACTCATGACTCCAGCAGGACTTAAAAACAAGCTGCAGCAAACAGTGGAACTTTTCTGCCACTCCCTGTTGTTTACATTATCTGCCTGCATGCCCTAACAGGCATGAAGGAAAAAAACAGCTTTAGTGAACAAACACCCAGATGAGAGGCATTAAGCCGAACATGTGGGTTTGTCAGGGCTCGTTCTGAAGTCACCTTTCAGGGTTTCAATCAGTTGAAAAATAGATCTTGCTTTTGTTTATGCCTGTTGTAGTTCAGAGGCCAACAAGGCACTGTAAAATTACTCTTTGTTTGATGATGAAAATACTGTAAGTGCTAACAATACATAGAGAAAAAGGTTCCTAGAGAAGTTGAAAACAGAAGGTGTAAAAAGCCATCTCAGCGATCCACCACTAAACCCAGGTAAGTGTCTTACCTGTCATCGGTGATGCTGGCGATGTGGCGACCGTCAGGACAGAAGCTCACGCTGCGAACCCAGCGGTCATTTGACCCTCCAGCAAAAATGGGTGATGGAGGAGGGAAGAGATGGCTGGAGGAGGAAGAGCATAAGGGTTAAGTAACAGTGACATATGTAAAACTAAAAATGGCAATGGATGATGAACCTTTGTGGTTGTGACCCCTCCACCCTTGTCTTACCCAAGTTCCAGCAGGATGGTTCCCTTGTAGTGGTCCCATACAATGACCCTGGTGTCATGAGAGGCAGTGGCCAACAGTGCCCCATCTGGAGAAAACTCACAGGACACCACGTCATTGTGGTGGCCCTCCAGCTTCCGGATCAACTTGTACTTATCCATGTTCCATAGAAACACCTACAATGTGAAGAGGATACCGTTATAGCCTATGGAATGATATGGACAGAATACAAGTGAGCAATGTTATACTTAGAATTACTATCCTTACGTTTAGAAATTAAATTATGCAACAGAAACCAAATCAGAATTGAATTAATGTCATGATAAAGCTTTGTAACATTAAGAAAGATCAAACAAGAGCACATGCTACACAAGCAGCAAGGCTACATCAAAAATGCAACACCTACACTGACAATTACTATTATTAACAATCCAACATTCTATAGGATATTGTTAAACTACATCAACACTAAGGTTTACACAGCCTTTAAAGTGTCATTAAACATACTTAATAAACACTTCCATTATTTAAAAAGAGATTCTAGACAGAAGAAAAATAAAACAAGCAGTAACTTATGGTAACATAATTTTACTCCACTGGTTTCCCCTTTCAGAGGTTTAGTTCAGTGTTTACAAGAGGCTCGCACCTCCGGCAGAGGCCTACGAAGAGAGACAGATACTGCAAGAGAAAAGAATATTTTATGGCCAAAGGGTTGATGCCTCTGGCAAAGTGCACACATTCATACACACACACACAGACTGGGAGAAAGGTGCTAATCTCTGGAAGACTTTTGTTTGTTATCAACAGTCAGCCATGGTCTGATTTTAATATTAACATCTTTTCCCTCTTGAATCTTTTTAAAATGTATGTTGGTGGAGCACTGCTGATGAAATGAGATTATCTGTTGCTGTCGAATTGTTCTTTGTGAAAGTAGAAAAAGTCACAGAGGGAGTGCAGATAACAATTTATCAGCTGTTTGTTTCAGATTTGTTCTTATAGAGGTTTCAAGGGAACAGCTGTGGGACACAAGTGCTCCACAAAGCACCATGAACTGCTTTCATAATTGTTTCTTTATATTAACAGTGACATGAAACCTTGCTAACACTTACGGAGCACTCACACCAACGCTCTGGAAATATTGCTCATTCAATTTTGAATGTGGTGACTGTGCGGTCGAACTGCCTAATTCATTTCTCATGTGCTTCCCTTTAGCGACACATGGATTATGATGTATGTCCAAGTGGGAAACTGATTGGCTCTGATGATGGTGTTATGGTGACTGCACCAGCACCAAGTATTAGGCATTGTCACCATCAAGCATTCAAGCATGTGTGTGAGTGCTGCGTAACAAAGGGGGGGATTGGCAGGTCAGTTGTTGGGACTGAACTGTTTTATCGAACTTGCCACTGATAGCAGGACAATGTCACAAAGGAAACATTGACAAGTGACAGTAACAGAAATCCTCATAACAGAAGAGAATCTAGGATGTGCAGATGGTTGATGGTGCTATTCAAAGATGAGGTGGGGGGAGTGTGAAGGTAGGTGTAGGGTAGAGGTGGGGGTGAGGTGGAATAGAAGGGGTAATTTATGCACCAGTTTAATGAGAGTTTTAAATTAATAAAAAATAAATAAATAAACAGAGGAACTGCAACAGCAGAGGTAGACAGACACGGAGCAGCACCTACGTACAGATTGACCTTGCTGGTCAGGTGCCAGGCTGCCCCTGGCCAGGCCTTTGGGCATTGCACCCTGTGCATCCCCGGTTTACACCGGCTGCTCAAAATGTCAGCGCGGCGGTCCTTTCAAAACCAATCACACACTGAGCTCTGCCCCCACCTGTGACAGGGAGAGCAAGACACACACTGTAGGGACACACACAACCTATCAAACCTACCACCATGTCTACCATTACCACTATGTTAATCTAGAGCTGTAACACTGTAGATAAGGTGAGTTAATGGTGGCCAGCCTGTTGAGTCATTATCCATAAACATATAGGCCTTAAGGGCTATAAAACGTATATACGGTAAATAGCAGTAGTGAAAAGAGTGGTCTGCTCTGCATGCAAACTTCTGAACACCAAAATCCTTTTTCCCCCAATGCAAACAAAAACCAAACAGAATCTAGGTGCAGTTAGCTCAACTTATAAAGACACCAAGCAGTTTGCTCTGCGGTGGGGATGAGAGGACAGGGCAGATGAGGAGTGTTTTAACTTGTAGGTTGATCAAGCATTACTGATCACAAGCAATTGCAAACAGATTAGCTAGCAAACCCATCAAAGTCAATAAAAAGGAACCTGTGTACGTACTGCTTTGCCGGCGCCAACTGAACACAAGATGGAGGAGTCTGGGGTGAAGGCACTGCAGTACACCCAGTTCTGATGCCCCCGCAACACCTTCGCCATGTTACCTGCAAGACAAAGAAGCAGTGCAACACATCTTTTTACTGTCAGAGCGATGAACCACACAGAATGGTTCATTTCTATCAAGGTCATCAACATACCATCATCTTTGAGATCCCACACACGCAGGGTCTTATCTCTGGATGCAGAGACCAGCATGAGGCTGCCATCAGGCGCAAAGGTCAAGTCTCGCACCACATCAGTGTGGTCCATCAGATTCAGCAACAATTTTCCTGAAACAAACGAAGTTAGAGAACAAGCGCTTCTGGGAACAGGCTCGAGTATCAGTGAATCACACTTTACTGGCTGATATCCTCCTCCACATTTTTTCTTCAAGTTTAAAGAAAGGAAAGACCTTGGTCCAACTCACAGAATTGCAGTCTGGTTAGAATAATGAGCATACTGGTTTCTTTCTTCCACAGCTTTCATTCACAATGGGGGATATGTTTCCACCAGCAAGATACTTAAAAGCTACTGGCCTACTTTCTTTAACTTATGTGGAGGAGTGGTGCATAAGGAAAGTATTATTATTATTATATGTTTTTAACATGGCTAGATGGAATGTTAGCTTTGGCAGAGGAACATGTTTTCCCAAATTTTGCAAACATTAAGCTTGGTAAGCAGAAATGTGGAGCAGCTGATAAAAAGGCAGAGATAATGGGCTACTGTATGAGCTGATAGAGGTTCAGCTTCTCTTATTCTGATTTTCACCAGATAAAGGAGAACGTCTTATAATAACTTTAATGCGCTCTCACCAGTGTAAACATCCCAGATCTTGATGCGACCATTGTTGAGGCCTGTGGCCAGTAGCAACTGGTCCTGGCCAAACTTGAAGCGGTGCCACTCGATGTTGACACAGCGACTCTGCTTCTCTGGCACGGAGGAACCGAAGGCCAGACCCCAGACAATGTCGCCACAGTCGATGGTGTGTTCGCATGGTTCATCGGCCGCCGGGATGAGCTGACCTCCATCGCTGTTGTGACAGGACGAACGCCGCGGGCTCAAGGCATTGGTGCCCACTCCAGAATTACTCACTGAACTGTGACAACAGAGGAGAGAAAAATATATGGAGGTCTGTCAGAGGACATGAAAACTTAAGAGGATGTCGGTTTATTATGCTCAAAATTGCTGATTTCCAAAAAGCAGAGCCATGCCATGAACAGAGATGTGCAATAGAGCCACCCTGGCACAGAGTGTGGAAGACCACTGCAGGTTGGCCAAGCTACTCAGCAGGACCACAGCAGTCTGGCTGTCTCCTGCTGAGGTAAAAAAAACAAAACAAAAAAAAATGTCATCATAACTGGACACGGCTCATGTGGTTTAACAAGTGGGGTATTTGGACTTTTGTTTGCACTGCAGGAACGAAGCAGCCAACCATCGTGCCATCTGGGCACAAAAAGTACTTGTTCTACAGATAATTTCCATATGAGCGTCACAAGGTCTGATTGACTGGTTGAAGAGCCTGTTTAGCAGAAACGGAGCTGATAATGCGAGCCACGTGTCCTTGGGACTGTGGAGCACCTCTTTGTGACCATTCGGGGGAATTCTCAGGACAAATGAAATGCTAGAAATTTCTTTTGGAAAATAGATTTGCAAAGAAAGATCCCATAGCCTGCGTTTATATTCAATGAGAGTAAATTGTGAAATGATGTTATATAAAGCAATACAACTAAGAATTCTGAGCTCTCAATTTGTAGCAATAACATCTGTGTGAAAAGCAGCCAGTGGACTCTTCTCGTGCTCCTCTCCAGTCTGTATTTAATCTAACATTAGCTTTGTCCATTCTAATACTAACTATGCACACACGAAAATATGCTTCGTCAAAGTGTGTGAAAAATATTTCTAGAACAACAAGTGGCATTAAACCTCACTGAATTAAAAAAAAAAAAAACTCACTGAATTCCAGTGCATGTTTATCTCAGGAGAAGTTGCTGGTTTACAAATTCCAGTAATTTATCACTAAGCTGCAGACAAGTGCCCTTGAGTTTGAAAAAGTGGAGTGTGTGAATGTTGCAGTGAAAACAGATTCAACGGCAGAAATATCCTGTGCACCATGGGCTGAAATTAACTTTGCGACTTCCAGTTAAACAGAGGCCATTACATTTTTATTATACAGCATGTTCAGTGGCTCTGTGTGTGTGTCATCATTAATTTACCTATACAAAAACAATCAATCTTCACCCTCAATAATAACCCATTAAAAGTGTGTGTGTGTGGGGTGGGGGGTGTATTTATCTGCAGTCAACCTATGTTCTTATTTCTCTGTGTTTATGACATTTCCAAGCTGCAACCTTTGGGCAGTGGGTGTAAATCCTCCAGCCAATAACAGGGCACAGAGCACAAGGAAGGGACTCCAAAGTAGTCCTCAGGTTACGTCAGCATTTCTGTCAGAGAGGGGTGTGTGTTTGTTTTGGCTAGGGCTGGCTGAGCAAAAAAAAAGGCGATCAGAAAGAATTATTGTGTGTGAAATATAGCACCTTCTCACAGGGTAGTACGGAAGTGCTAGGTTATGAGAGATATTTTCACTGCATATACTACCCAGTCACTAGTTGACATGTCAGGAGGTCAGGTGGGAATGGCAAGTTTTTACTATTATTGTTTTACTGACATAAACACAGTTGCCTTGTTGTGACTGGGTGCAATCAAGTATCACACTTACAAACTCTTCAGGCATTTTGCCCAGGGAATGAGTCTGACAATGCGACGCCCCTGAGACCAAGCGATGTAGGAACCATTGGGTGCAAAGGCTACCGTCCAAGCCTCTCGCCCAGACTTCTGGTCGAAGGGAACAACAGGCACCTGGAGTTCACCGATGAACTTAGCCTTATCTGGAAAAAAAAAACATTATAAAAACATATTTCAACTATATGGTCACTTATTGACACTTCATAAGCCCCTGGTTTATTCAGATCCACCCACTGGAATTCCAATCATCCAAACGTAACAACCTCGCTTTGAGGCCTGCATCCGATTGGCTTGACTGTTTAACAAATCAGAGGAAGAGAAACAGTGGGCGCGGTACTAGACAAGGCAAAGGGAAAGCATGTCAACATAAAATGGACAATGGAAATTAATAGTGTGCTGTATTTTGGAAAGAACAGTATCCAAGGTAAACCGATTAATATAACATATTTTATATTATATATTTTACATTCTTTGTGTTTCAGCTCAGAGTAAATACTTCAACTTGCCAGGGCCCATTTGTATGAGGAAGTCACATCTGATAAGGGACCTAAAGTGGTTCACACTTCATCTAAAAATCTTATATTTAGATTACAGAAATGCAATTTATGGCTTATCATGCACAATTCCAAATCTGTACATAGAATTCAGGAAGTAGGGCCAAGGTCACAAATAAAAAAATGGTTTCATCCAAATGTAAATATTTTGTAAACTTAACACCAAAACAGTTAAATAGGATTAATATAATAAACTGTGCGTTCTACAAAGGTTAGAACACATAGGGCAGATTGAGTTGGGTGATTTTTGTGCGTGCGAATCATACATTCTGCGACTGGATACGGTTACAGATTCTGTGGAAATAAAAAGGAACGCTGACACTGTGGTCGTGCACGCGAGCACGTAGCTATCCGTGATCTTGTGAATCATCTGGAGCTGGTGAGTGGGGGAGGGCGGCCCTGCCTGCATCAGCAGCCCCGCCGCAGCAGGAGGGGGAAATAGACATTCACCGAGAAAAATAGAAGAAAAGTGACCACCAGTTCAACAAAATGAAGCGATAGCACACATTCAAATGTTTAATACCGACTGGTGGTGGTAGTTTTATTCAATCAGGGCGGCTCTATACCAGAATTTGACCCACATTCCGCTTCAGACGTGAATACGGATCTGAAGTCGCCCCCTGGGCTCCGCGGACAGTGTTCTCCGCAGTGTTTGCCGTCCTGAGCGGGGTTAAATGTTCTCAACACACGCTAAACGTGATGGAAAACAATAGTACTGTAATGTATCATAGGTTTAATACACATATTATACATTAACTTGATATTTAAAAAAGCTTAACCACAACCACCCAATACTGCGGGTGGTACTGACAGCCAACTGAAGCTAGCTGACTTGTGGCGCTAACGTGCTTTAGCTCGTTATCACATTAAAGAAATGCTAACACCAGTTCTCACCGTGTTAGCGGTACCACGCTCCCCCCGGGGGGACTATCAACAGACATAACCCACCGACAGCGCCTCCACTTACCTATTTCATTTTCGTTGACAGAGTCCGGAAAGCTTGCCATCTAAATGAGCGCACAGACCCAGGAGAAAAATCCAGAGCACGGGAAAAAGAAACGGAAGATAATCTGATAATCGAATCGGAGTGAGACGGCGGCCGCTTCTCTTCCGATGCCTGCTAAATCCTGTGGAGTTCCTCCGCCCAGCCCAAAGTCCCGGATGTAGACTACAGTCGTCTGTAGACCCTCGGTTAATTCTTCCTCCGCCGGAGATCCGTTCCCGTTTCCTGTTCGAGTCCACTCGGGTTGACGCTGTCACGGGTTCGAACCCTTCGCACTTCGCACGATGGCTGATTCCGGAGTAGTGAGGACGAGCGAGGGGGAAACAAATGGCTTCTGACTGAAGGAGGAGGAGGAGGGGACCATAACACCATGGGAGGGGCTTTCAAATCTACGTCAGCACAGTTGCCATGGTGATACTATTAAAACGCCTCCCATTTGTTGTCGTTTTATCACGGATTTTTTTTTATTTATGTCATATTTTTGTCAAGAAAGAACAAAATGGCGCATCACTGCCACCAGCTGGCGGTGCATTGTAGCGCTACTCAAAACATGTCAAACATCCCAACACATTAACCCATGTACAGGCCAATGGAGTGCACTTTAGCAAAGATGCATTTTGTTGCATATTCAAGATCTTATACTGATGATAATTTACAACTTTATTCTTGTAAATTTACGTCTTTATTGTCGTAAATGTATGACTTTAATCTTGTAAATTTACAACTTTAATCTCAAAGTCTGTGTTTTATTTTTTTCCAATGTGGCCGTAATACTCCGTCGTACAATTAGAAATACAGATATGAATAACAATAAACAGTATGAAAATAAACAGTATATACATTAAGATTAGATTCAACTTGTACAAGTATGGGGCAACAGTATGACACAGCGTGTTTAAAGGACAATATTGATCACTAGAAAATGTATTTTTTCAAAATAAATTTTGAAGGGATGTTGGAGGCATCCCCGTCCATGTCGTCCTCCGTGTCCCTTACCTTTTAAAAATCCTTCACACAGAGCCCCTGAGAGAAATACGTTTGCAAAAGCTCTGCGTAAGTTGGCAGAGAGAGGGAGGGGCCGGGGTCAGGTCTGTGAATGTTTGTGGGGGAAGGGAGAGAGAGAGAGAGAGAGAGAGAGAGAGAGACACTGAGCCACAGGAGGTGCAGCTACTTCGCGCCCCCCAGAGAAATCCTTGTATCTCAAAAACTCCAAGTCCTATCTGAAAAAAAAAACTCTGTGCGATTTTGTATGGCGACGCTACAAGCATTTGTTCGGCCAAAAAGTGGTCAAGTGCTCACTTGCTCTTTTGGAGGAGGAGTAGTGGGGACCGCTGGCTGGCATCCCTAATTACAGGATATATCATCATTTAGAGATGGTGAGCAAAAATATACACATGATCGGCATTTTTTGCATTTTAAAAATAAGCTTCGTGTAAAACAAGTATCCTTTGGCCTACTGGACACAGTATGTATATTTTATACTTTCATGTGCTGCCCCATTCGTCAGTGTTTGGGTCAAAATTATATATATATATATATAATATAAAAAAACAATATAATATAATATATAATATATATAAAACATAATTGATCGTAATATTACACTCAATTCAGTTGTATTAGTATGGCACGAAATCACAACATTTGTTATGTGGAGCGTAAGAATGACCTTGGGAATTATTATAGAACTCCAACAGTAACCAAGAAGACTTGAACGGTTTTAAGCTAATATCAACGTGTGTAAATTGCTGTGTACGCTTCATTAAAATATGACGCATACGTGTGTCTTTTATTTTGAAGAGGCTCCTTTTGTTGTGTGTGAGCTGGCACATCCGGCCCTGTTCTGCGTTAGTGCAGAGGGAGGAGGAGGGACAGACGGTCTCCTGCTGGTTCCCGTTACGATGCTACCCTCTCCCCCTCCCCCCTCGCCTCCCTCGCCTCGTCTTCCTGTCGACTCTGGAGCAAACTGAGGAGATCTGAGCTCGCTCCGCTGACAGTGAGTAACACCAGCATTCAGACCGACCACCTCCACACACACACACACACACACACACACACACAGTGCGGCTCACTAGTAAACACCAACACCACCGAGGAGGGGAAGTGTTCGATTCCAGCGGTGGGCAGATGAGTCCACTCGGTCACATCCAGTGTGTGGAGGTGGGTGACATGTTTACACGGAGCGAATGTGGGTCGGATCTGTGATCGAGGCCTGGTGGATGAATCCCTGTGTGTGTGTGTGTGTGTGTGTGTGTGTGTGTGTGTGTGTGTGTGTGTGTGTGTGTGTGTGTGTGTGTGTGTGTGTGTGTGTGTGTGTGTGTGTGTGGAGAGCAGTCCTGTCTGCTAGTGATTAGTTAGCTCCAGATGCTAACACGTAGCTGCTAAGCCTGGCTCCTCTAAAGGCCGCTGTCCTAGCGTCATTGTCGGTGTTGTTGGCATTGTGTGTGGTAAAAACAAAACAACATGGCTGAGAGGGGGCGGTGTTACGTGATGATAAGCCGAATCTGAGATCTGTGATTAGGCTAACAGCTTGTAAAGTACCGTTAGCGTGCTAGTAGCTCGAGGAGCTGTGTTGTGTTTCACTCCATAAAAACCATATGTTGGTGTGAGCCGGGTTATGGAAACATACAAACTGGAGTTATTCTTCTCCCCCACCCCTCTTTAAACCTGCTCCTTTAGTCAGCTGTTCCTCCCAAAATACCCTCACCTTAAAATACACCCTGCTGGCTACTGTGATGGAGGAAATGGAGGGGGGGGGGGGGGGCACTGAGGACAAGTTTAGTTCAGCAACAGCAGCCTTATAAATATGAAGGATGACCATGGTTACCAAAGCAGTGGAGGTGCAGTTCTAAAGTTTGAGAGAAACCTGACAAATCAGGATCAGGTCAGATCCTTAGTAATGTCAACAATGCTCAAACCATCAATCTTGCTTTTCTGGGGGTCCCTGGCCAAAAGGGGAATTATTTATATTTCCTGTAGTAAAACTATTTTGCAGTCTTTAATTTGAGGCTCCTTGAGGTGTAGAGATCCCCACTGCTCCAGATTTCTGTTACTTGAATAACTGGTAGCATCCTCACCACTGTCACCAGATTTAAAATGAACTCTGATATTTCGGGCAGACTCTCAGAGATTTAGAGCTGATGTCCGGTTATCATCTCTGGTTTTAGAGGGATTTACAACACTTTGTCTGAAAGCCTTTATTGCGCTGTACATGAGTTTTAAATCTGTGTCAGTGTGTGGAGACAGACTGCTCGATTTTCAGAGCAAGCAGAAAGCAGCTGCCTCGCATACACCTGTACGGAAACACACACTCTCTGAGGACGCCAGAGTCCTGGATTGTGTGCTAAGTATAGCGTGTTTTTTTTGACATGCAATCTGATGTCAGGAAGGTGTTTTGAGTGCGTGTAGCTTAACAGAGATGTTGTGATGCATCTGTGTTAACTGTCTGTCCTTTCTCTGTAGATGACGACTGCGCAGCAGCTATGTTTGTTCCCTGGTGGATTTTGACTCTGCCCTTTACTTGGTGACAGAACCTAGGACAAACACGCAGTCAGACATGCTGGAGGCTGCAGAGTGAATCAAGCCCCATCAGATGTCTGCGGTGTAAGAATGAGAAACTGAGTGGGAAAGAAAACCAAACACAAGTGAGACTGAAGGGGCTCTGGTGCTTGTGGTGAAAGAAAAGTAGAGCCGCCCTGTTAGTAGGTCGGCGGCACGTGAGGCAGCCCGGGCCTGAGGATGACCAGCCTATTCAGACGCAGCAGCAGCAATGGAGGCTCCAGAAGCAACGGAAGCGGTGGCGGCGGCGGACAGGGGCAGCTCAACAACAGCAGACCCAATCGGCAGGTCCGACGCCTGGAGTTCAACCAGGCCATGGAGGACTTCAAGACCATGTTCCCGTCTATGGACTACGAGGTGATAGAGTGCGTGCTGCGCTCCAACAACGGAGCGGTGGACTCCACCATCGACCAGCTGCTCCAGATGAGCATTGACGGACAGGGCTCAGATGACAGTTCAGACTCAGATGACAGCATCCCCCCGGAGGTCAGTGAGAAGGATCCAAGGGCATCTTCAAAAACTTCTAAAACATTTGACGGGAACAAAGCTCATGTTGTGGGTTTGTTTCTAGATTCTGGAGCGAACACTAGAACCCGATAGTTCGGATGAAGAACCGCCTCCAGTCTACTCTCCACCAACCTATGACATGCACATTTATGACAGGAAATATCCAGAAGCCCCCCCAACGCCTCCCCCAAGGTGAGTAACGAACACGACATCCTCAGGAGAAGCTCAACCCTTGAGTTCCTAAAATTCTAAGAGGGGAAGCTGTTTTCCTGTTTGACTTGCAATCCAATAAAGGCTTGAGCCTGAAGCTGATCGCAGATATGCTCATTTGTTCTGTGACTCATAGATTTGAAGTCCAGCCCCCTCCCGGTCACCAGCAGGTCCGAAGCTACCGGAACTGGAACCCTCCCATGCTTGGAAACCTCCCGGATGATTTTCTACGGATTTTGCCGCAGCAGTTAAACAGTATTAAGGTAAAGAGCTGGTAGCACACAGGGCTGGAAGAACATGGTCATCAGCAGTACTGTGACATTCAACTAATTACTGACCTCAAATTAGGTCAGGAAACATTCTTTATAACTTGTAACCTCAGAACATAACGACCTCCAGTGATCTCTCGCCGAAGCACCTGAATTGATTTATCACCCGTGACCCGTCCTGTCTTATCTCCAGCAGAGCTCCCAGAGCAGTCAATCCCAGCCTTCGTCGTCGTCCTCCTCCTCAGTTTCTTCAGTAAGCCAGTGGACAGCCCAGTCCAGCTCTCAGTCCGGAGCTGCGGGGACCGCCGGCGGCGCGGGGCTGACAACGGGCGCCACAGAGCAAGACAAGAAACTGAAGCAGTACCTGGAAGACGAGCGCATCGCCCTCTTCCTCCAGAACGAGGAGTTTATGAGAGAGCTGCAGCGCAACCGCGAGTTCCTCATCGCCTTAGAGAGAGGTACGAGGAACCCCGCTCAGAGTTCATGTGCCACTGGAAATGATGCGGAGCACATACAAGCGTACGCACTTGATGTTGCGAGACTCCCTGCTACTTAGATTTGTAGTAAACGTAGGGAAACTGTTGGAACTCAGCAGTGACTCAGCATATCTCAGTGAGTCTCTGCTCACCCTGACGAGGTTGTGTTTCCATCTGCATTTGTTTGTTTGCCAGCACTTTTATGCAAAAACAAAACTTTTTGGAGGAGGTGGTGCAAGGGTTTGCCTTTTGGGGCAGTTCCTAATAGAAGGTTTTAGCTCACTGAAACAGAATGTAAGGACAAGGCTGTGACTTTCACAGTTTATCTGTGTTCTTAGGTTTGGTTTCTTGCTGCTGCTGTTTGTTGTGTTACTTCTGCATTTGTCTGCACTCATCTTGTGATCCAACACAGTCTCACTCCCAAGTCATCGCATTCAGACTTAAGGTTATTATTGTTATTCGCAATAAACAACAACCAGTTGTAATACTGCAGAGTGTTCGCATATTGTCACTGGTGGAAATTACTGGCATCGTGAAAATGATGAAATTATTAAAGTTCTCACTGCCCAAAAATATTCCACGTGACTGTTACATTATGATTAATCATTAGTTGGATTTTACAGTTTTATCACTGCAGCTAATAATTAATTCCATTATCCATTAATCTGGTGATCCATGGATCGACTGATCGGTTTGTAAAAGTGACAACAGCTGCAGATGTGCACGATGAAATGGGAGTGAAGCTGTTATGTGATCAACACACTTGCTTCCATTTTTTGAGTAGGCTACACTTAAAGCTCCAGCTGATCCCAATTCTGGATCAACGTCTGAGTTCTAAGTTCCTAAATTGCATAATTTACATACAATTATGAAACTTTGACCTTATTCTCAGTAAAATAAGGTCTCCCGGCTCAGATTTGATCAATTTTGAGGTGAACCTCATGACATGTATTTGTCCAGAGGCCTGTCAAGTCTTGTATGGATCAATAAACAGTCCTCATTCTTCATGTGGTTATCAACCAGACATGTGGCTCGTAACTGATTAGACACCATGTTCGCAGAAAGACAGTTTACAGTGAAATGTTTTAAGTGTGCACAAAGAATTTCAGGCCATGTTCAGGTCAGACTGGTCAAAGGTTTGTTGTTGCTTTTCTGGTTTCAACAAAGCTTTGCACCGTTTCCCCTCCTCATCAGAAACTTGTCCAGATGAACTGATGTGGTGGTTTAGACGTTTGGGAATTCTGTCACTCTACCTGAAATCGCCACATCGCGTTCATCACGCCTTCCTCACATCTGTGCTCATAACATCTGCTCTCTGTTTTTAGATCGCTTGAAGTATGAATCAAAGAAATCAAAGTCCAGTAATTCATCTAGCATGGAGAGTTCCACAGGTAGATATCACTCATCGGGCTTTTTCTGCCAAAGCTGTTTGCAATGTCTAAAGTTCTACTGAGTCCTGGTCTGTCTGTCTGTCTGTCTGTCTGTCTGTCTGTGTGTGTGTGTGCGTGTGTGTGTGTGTGTGTGTGTGTGTGTGTGTGTGTGTTTGTCACGGTCATGTGTGTTGGTGCTGAACCACTCTATAAACACTTGTGCTTCCACACTGGTCAAATCTGAAGTGTGCACACATACATGAAGGTGCAGTGACTGTGGTTTTGTTGCTGTGTGTCTGTGTGCGTACAGGAGAGCAGTACTCGGCAACGTCCATGGAGACCATCTCAGATGACGCTCTGTTCAGAGACAAACTCAAACTCATGGGCAAATGTAAGTCTCAGGATTGACAGTTAACGCTCATATGGCTGCATTCATCTTTGAAAGTAGTTGGAAAGGAGATGGACCAGGACCGTTGTTCGGTGTATTTCCATTTTTTTCATGCTCAGGCTCAACAGACGTGACCATAAACACGCTTCTGTTTTTTTATCTTGTTGCATGAATCAACACTTTCGCGTGCCGCGTTGACGGTTGTTGTGTTTCCGACAGCAGCCACACTACATGAGGCGAAACCGGCAAACCTCCAACATGCCGAGGTCATTGTCCCGCGCGAGTTCATAACAAATTCAAATACCTTTTCGCCTCCAGCAACGAGAAAGAAGCTGTTTGAAATCGCCCGGACGTTCTCAGAAAAGACGAAGAGGAGAAAGTCAAAAAGAAGGACGCTTCTGAAGCACCACTCGTATCCTCTTCTTATGTTATAGTTGATAATAAGCAATAAATCCACAAATAATCGGTAGTCTGTCCACAACAATGAGACCTTAACGACCCTGTCAGACTGGGCACAGCCAACTCTACAGCCAATCTCCTGGACAACGTGGAGGGAAACGCCTGTGGTGAGAAGTGACCTCAGGCACACACCCAATGAGTCCCACTTCAATTCTAATACATACAACTTTAACTCTGCTGTGAAGTTCTCTGAACGTTCACTGGAGCCGCTGTAATGACCCGGTGTCCGTGTTTGTGTCCAGAGGAGGACGGTCAGCCGAGGACGGCACACACTCAGGAAGAGGCCGAACAACAACGCAATGAGCCAATATCATGGTGAGAGGCTCAAAGAAACTGCACTTCAAATGTTTCACTATTAGAACAAGACACATGCTCACGCACTGAGGCTGATCATCATTCAGCACCCACGACCTCACCTTCTGATTCAAGACACATGATGAGTGAAGGACAGCGGGCAAAGTTTGATCACACTTGCTCTGCCCTCCAACAAATACAGCAGTAATATGCAAATAAATAAATGAATAAAGGAGTTCCTTCCTTTTCACTTGACTCTGCTCTGCCGTCCAGATCCTCCAGTGCTGCACCACGTCAGGGTTACCATGGAGGAAGCAACACCATCCATGGGAGGTGGCCTTGCAGCTCTTCCTGTCTGCACCTGCAACCCCCCAACCTCACCCAATCCTCCAGGCGGGTTGAGACCCCCCCCCCCCCCCCCCCCCCCCCCCCCCCCCCCCCCCCCCCCCCGCCCCCAGCGGGGCGCGCCCCCCCCCCCCCCCCCCCCACCCTCCCTTCCTTTTCCGATGGAACAGAAACAGGCCGTTCCCAGCCCTGGAGCTGACTGTCTATAAACGTCATATCTTACCTGTATTATAACACTTTGTTGATATATAATTTTAAATGTAAAGGAGCATTAGTCCCCGCCAGTGTTTGTTTAAAGGCTTCCGTTAGTTCACTGGGAGGAAACACACACCTTGTGACCCTTCGTTCCTCCTCCTGTTGTGTTCAGTAGCAGACGTGCTCCCTAGCGCTGGGCATTTCAAATCCAAAGTGTGCACATGCCCCTTTATATACACTAACCCATGTAGAGCTCTTTTTTACCATGTCTTTCTTATCCAGATTGTGATATTTTGCTGTTTCTCAACGTCAGGGGTTGTGTAACTGAAATTCTTTACTGTCAGAATCTCATGGCCGCTCGTGATGTAGCTCGCCCAACGTCAGCGTCGTGTCATAACTCCTCCATGGCCATGAACGAGCGACTGGTTTCCTTTCCAGTCGGTTGCAGCAGCACAGGTCAAAACTGTGATGGGATGTAAGACCATTAAACATGGGTGTCACAGCTTTCTAATGGCGACAGGACGAAACTTTGAAACCAGCCATCGAGCTGGTGATCAGTTCAGTGTCCGACTGGAAGAGAGGAGCCCAGTCCTGTAAAGAATGGGAGGAAAAATATAAGTCACAGACTAAAGCAGTTAACTATGAGAGGGACGGCCATTTTCACTTTCATAGTTTCACAGAATTGTCGATTTTTTTTAAAGGAGATTAAAAATGTCAGAGGCAGCCCAATGGGTTTGATGTCCCTACTCAACGTCAGTGACGGAACAGGTCGGGTTTAATGGCAGAAAAACTACAAGGACAAATTTGAATTGTTTTCCAGAAGCCAGGGTCGGATGGGTTCACCCGTGTCGACCCCCATTTAAGGTTTTAAAATAACAGAAGAAGAAAATCCAGTGCTCGTCGAGCTGACGAGTGGCTACCAGATGTCAACATCTACCTCCTCCTACCCATCAGCCCTTGCATTTTTGGGGTCCTGTCGGCTCGCTTCATGTTTTGACTCCTGCCACCTCCAGAGGAGCTTTGCTGATAATCGGTTTCCACGACTCTCGCATTGAACAAATTTCTGCATGAGGTCGAGGAGACCCAGGTTATCGCTCGGAGCTCTTCGCTGTATCTCAGGTCGTCCCTGTCGTCTCCAAGCAGGTCAGGTCAGAAAACGAGCGGTTGTGATGTTTTCGGGAGGCTGACACTGAAGCTGGGCAAAGTGAAAAAAAAAAAAAAAAAAAATCTGCTTGTGAGGTTTTCCTTCTCAACCGCTCTGCTGTGCTTTTCCCTTGTTTGTGTAGATGTGAGACTAGCATGGATTAGAGAAGTAGTGACCGACTGATGTAGCCTGTGTGAACAGAGGGTGTCGGGAGAGGAACACTAAAGGGTAAACGTGTGCAGTACATTAGCATTGCAAGGATTTGTTGGGAAAACTGCCTGGATTTAAAGGTTCAGTGTTTGACCTCTAGTGGTGAAGTATCCCCTCCAAACATGAGATGAACCTGTGGTGGCTTCAGTTCTAACAAAAAACTCAAAGGCTGAGTTTAGTCTGAGCTACTGTCAAAAAAACAAAACAAAACAAAACATGGCGCCCTCCGTAGAGAGGACCCGCCCCTGATATCATTTTAAAGTATTTTAAATATAAAAGCTCATTCTGGAGCAAAGAAAACAATTTGTTCAGTTTAAATAAAACATCACAAGCTGTTTTATATCCAATTTCTACCAAAAGATTCCTTCTCCCCTAAATCTGACACTCTGGACCTTTAAGCATTAGACCAACGTTCTTCTTTTGTACATAAAAGGTTGTCCTCTCTCATTCTCTTGGATTATTATTCTCAGTTATGTGAATGTTCTCTTTCCCCATTGATTAAACGTATTTAACAAACTATTTGCTGATTCAGTGACGAGCACAGTTTGAATGTTGGCTAATGGAACCGGTCCAGCATGTTTCAGAACACTCATTGTCACGTCATTGTGAAGCTCCATTTCTGAAAAGTGATCATGAATTTATTGTTTCTGTGGAGCAACACTGTGCAGCGCAGAGTAGCAGCTAGCTCGGTCACATAACGGTTCACGTAGCAGTTAGGACACATGGTCAATACTGTCCCATTGTGTGTTGTGTTAAATTGTCTCTGAAATGTTCCTGAGAGCAGCAGACCACAGGGGTTCAGTTTTCCAGTAAGGCCAGTATGGGCCAGTCGTGGTTTCCCATCATTCCCAGTGGCCTGATGGTGGAAGAAGCCACTAATCCTTTGGGATTATCAGGTGTCAGTGACTTGACTTCCAATGAACCCTTGTGTTCCTCCGAATTCTGGACATATAATCTGGGGTGTGTTTTGACGTCCACTGCTGCCGACCGGTGGCCAAAAAAAAACCAAACAAAGCTTTAAGGATTGGGCTGAAACGGGCAGAACTAGCCGAACGTTGGCCAGCCCCCGAGATTGTAGCGCCACTGTGTTTGAACGTTGACCAGATCAAAGTGCAGACTTGTATGCAACTTGTATGACAGGCACCGTTTGGCCCATATTTGAATCTGTTGACGCACCTGACAAGCACAAATCTGCCATTGAGGATATTCATGGGAACTTCACGCATTATGACTTGGTTCAGTCAGAGTGTCAAGCAGACGTGGAAGAGTTTGAGAAGAGAGTTGCTTCTGTTCTGCATCTCACTTTGGTTTTTGTGTTTGAAAGATTAGTCTCCCAACACACAGCTTCATGTCAAATATGTCCACACTAAAGGGAAAATCCCCCCAAAACGATCCAACACCGACCACGGTGAACACACGATGAACACACTTCACATGTTGGTACAAACACGGCTTCCCCTCTGCGTGTTGCAATCCCAGTAAACAGCATCACCGCGATCTCGTGTGTGGTCGTCACAGGCAGTGGGGAACACCAGCATCCAGACCAGTGGCTCCCAAACTGGGAGGGCTGGGAGATAAAGAGGGGGGGCACAATGTCTCCAGTCTCACTTCACCACTTGACTGTGAGCGTTATCCCAGTATGTTTGGAATACTTCATGAATCTAAATGAGGAAATAAAGTCAGGCACGTTTTGGATTTTAACGAGTGTGTGGGATTTGGTGCTGTTGGTGCTCCACCAAGAGTCGTCCTAGTGGACAGACTGTTTTATAGACAGCGTCTGAATCCCAGTGGAACCTCCGACTGACCAGTGTGTTGGAGGAGCCAGACTGCATCCAGAGAAATGTGTGGGTGGGACTGTTATACACATTAAAAAAGTGGCCATCAGTTAAAGAAATGGGCGGATATATTAATAACACAGTGGGTGGATTTTCCCTTTCTGCAGTCAGTCATCGGTGGATGACTTGCTGATGCTCACGTGTCGTACAGGTGCAGTGTGTCACTGCAGTGTGAGCATGAGTCATATCAACAGAAAACCTGTGACTGCAGACGCTGGGCTGCAGGTTTGTTTCTCCTCACACTCATGTTTGGTTCTTAGGGATTGTTTTTATTTCAATGCAACTTTTCTTATACGAAGATCTCTCATTTCTGTACCTCGTGTCTTTTCTTTATGAATTACTGTATATTTGTAAATATATTAACCATTAAAACATTTTCTATAAAGAACAGCCCTTTTGTCACGCCATGAATTCAGCCACTCTTTGTAAACTGAACTTATTTGTGAGTCCTCATCACAAAGCTCTACGATCTATTGCCACTGACTTCACAAAGTGAAGTGAGAAAACTTTGTGTTCATCCTACCAGGTTTATCTGCAATTGAGATTTTGCATAAAACTAATCTTTTATCATTTTACATGTTTGTGGCTTAAAGTCAAATGCCAGAGATTTACTTAACTTAAACAGTTTTCTTAATTTGTCCTGTTACATTTTAATCTCTGAGGTCTATAATCAATCTTTTTCAAAATAAAAGCTATATTGTGTTTTACCGACAATTCGCTGACTGCTACAGAACACTGGTCATCTAGCTACTTCATTTTATTATCTCTATATCTTATCAGAAACGCTCTCATCACCAATGACGACACGGAGAAAACACTGAAACACACTTTCAATAACTTTTATTTTTTCTCCCTAATAGATCTGTACAATCAGCAAATCAAACTTAAAGATGAGCCTAGCAAAAAAAAAACAACTGACCTGTACATGTTAAATGCTTTTAAGCGACGACAGCTTAACATCCATTTAAATAATCAAATGATGACTTGTCTAGCTGTGCAAACACTTACAAATCAGTCCCATGGTGTGAGAACAGTGAGAGCTTTGACTGCGGGGAGGGGGGGATGAACCAGAGCAGACCAAACAAAAAAAAAATGTTCCCTTTATAGATTGTTCTCTCCAGTGTTATAGAAAAGTACAGTCCAATATCTTATTTACAGTAAAATGAACATTAGTCTACAGGGTCTATGGGCAGCAGCAGAGTGGGGGAGGGGTTACTTGAACCTGTTGTTAAAAAAACAAAAAAACAAAACAACAAGGAGAGAGAGGAGCAAAGTTCATGTGAGACACACAAGCCAGTGACAGACAATATGGCTACCGCTCCGATCCCGGCCGTCCCTCTTGCTGCACCAAATCCAACGACTCAGGCACAACCCACCATCAGCTGCCCTCGTGCATGTTGATGTCATCACCTTAGTAACCATTCCTGAGATACAGATAGGAACTGAACAGGTGCGTCACAGCCAACAGCGGTTATGTTCCTCAGTTAACACCCCCCCCCCCCCCCCCCCCCCCGCCAAACACACACACACACCCCCCCCGCCCCCGCCAAACACACACACACACACCCCACAGCCTGCCCTTCCAATCGTCCCAATAAAGCTGCCTTATTGCTAGAATAACATGGACTTTTGTTTCCACTGAAAAACCTCATCAAAACTAGGAAATACGCAGATTCAAGGTTATTAAGAATTACAGTCTCAAGGTGGAGATGCAGCCCTTCAGGCTGAGGCTAGAGTTAAAACATGACTTCATGAAACCGAATGAACATGTCTGACAACAACAGATGAGGAGGACTCTGTTCTTCACATGTGAAGCATCAGGGCACTGGCCTCGTCCTCGTCAGCAGGTCCTTAATCTTTTTAACTGCTTCTCCCTTTCAGCCCAACTCGTTGATTGCAAATTGAAATACGACCAGGGAGCCACGTGCTGCTCAAACGTTACAATTTCTTGTAACAGCAGTCGAGTCCTTCTCCACTCACTGTCCGTTATTACACAAATTAACCCACGAGCGGTCGATTAGCTCCCAGTAGATCACTGGAGTCAGATTACTCAGAAATTCTCTGAATTTTTTTTTTCCATCTTCCGAGAAACAACAAGATGACTGCTTCTTAGGTTTAACTTTAACAATATTTCTAAAACCCAGATTTCATGTCTGACTTTTTATCTTTTTTGCTCAATTACAAGTTCCACAGAGACACCCCAGAGTTAAGAGTTACGATGAGGACGCGATGCTATGAAGAGCCAAACTGTCCTCGTGTGAGGAGCAAGGCTCTGCGTGTCATCAGCCTGTCAACGGTCAGCGTGGAGCAGGGGTTGGTTTTAAAAACGTGCCTCATGACGAGCAGGGCTACAGAGAAGGGCAGCGCCTCCTTTTTCCAGGGTTCCCTCATTGAAATCGCAGCAACAGCGGTATTCTGCCATTACATCACATGAATCACTAATATAGTGCATCAACGCTGCGGCCTGCTGCACAGAGTCCACTATCTTTGGAATTAGGATTGAACCTCAGGGGACGTGGAGAATGGAGAATTTGCTGAACGTGAAAATCTGTCACAGACCAGTCGACTCTGACCTCGAGCAGCTGCGACTCCATCAGTCTTCAATCATCGTTTTCTAAATTCTGAAAAATATCTCGTGTACTGATGTGCTGCACGTAAATCCACTGAGCATTTTATTGTGAACACCGCAGAGGCCACGCTCGCATACATCACAGGGCGAAGTTTACCACAGTATCAGTTAGCTCCAACCAGTCAGATCACAGAGCTGCTTACTGGATATTTTGTGTTTCCAGCTCCATTTGGACGCATGAAACGCAATCAAATCTCCAGCGCGGGGTGTTTGACGTGAACAGGCAGGTGTTCCTCATAAAGTGCTCAGTGAGTTCACATCAGCAGGTCTCAGGACTTTGGGAACACCAAATGTTAGGACTCAGAGCAGCGACAAAAATCTCAGTGTTTACAGTTAATTCAGTGTTTAAAAAGAGGTCTAACAGGCCCCACATCAGCTGAACGTTACCTTCAACAGGCCGTTAGAAAAAAACGCATGCTGGAAATAACTTTGGCGGGACACTTTACGAGTTCCACTGCGAGAAGCTTTTAACTGCTCGTGGTCTGGGCGCTTGAAATCCCTGGTTCCTCTGAAAATCAGCGCAGGTTGAGTGGAGAAGCAGAGGCAGCCAGTTCGTTCCTCCTCCCATGAGGCCACAGGGCTGGACAGACCAACCACGGGGGTCAGCGGTCTCAGTTTCTCCATTCACACTCACACATTCTATCCCGGCGACTCCCCAAAAACATCCGCTGAGTCAAGACAGGCGACGTGTCAGGGAGACCTGCTCTACATCCGTCCGTCCACACAGCATGATGATCCACAGTCAAAGTGCAAAGGCCCAGAGCAAAAATCAAGGTAGGATGGGGAGGAAAAAAAATGTTTGCTGCACCTTTATTTACTTATAATATAGATTTTCTTTTAAAAAAAAAATCTCCTTTCCTTCTTTGAGTTCAATTTTTTTTTTGTACAGTACATGAGGGGGAGGTCATCTCATTTGAAGCAGTGCTGGGTTCTTGCAGATTATGCCTGGAAACAATTTTTTAATTTCTTTTCAAAAGGAATGGGGGAGGATGAAGGGAAACAACAACAACGAAAAAACAAAAACAAAAGAAAGACAGATCAATCTTCTTAGATCCAGTGGTAGTGGGATGGGGGTGGGGGGCTGGGAGCACGGGTCAGGATCCCAGACTGCTGACCACGTGAGTAAAAGGGGGGTGGCAGGTGGAGGTGTCGAGGTCAGAGCATGTTAGGAGTTCAAAATCCATCCACCCAAGAACCCAGGCCTCTCTCTGCCAGAGTACGGTTCACCGAGATCACCTGCAGAGAGACAGACATCAGTCATCCACGGCGGCTCTTTCAAACTGTTTAAACGCTGGCTTGAGTGTGGCACCAGTGTTTATTTGCCATTATCATCAATAATACTAATTCAGACAAACATAAAACGGTCCCTGCCGACGGACAGCTGCATCTATCACACACGTTGGGATGACAGCAGCAATAGATATTCCGTGGAGGTGCAGCAGAGCATCATACCTCCTCTCCGACCATGTTCCACAGGTGGACCAGGGGCAGGCCTGTGTTGTTGTCGTAGTTCGATACCTTCGCAGAAACACAAACAGAGGGTCAGGGATGAGCGATGACTCTGTGCAGTGCTGCAGTGATGGAGGAGGAGCTCTCACCTGTGCCAGCAGCGCCACTCCTCTGGTCATCTCCTCCAGCGCCGACGTGGCCTCTGGTGAAAAACGATCTTCTCCTGATGAAAAAATAAAAATAAAAAAATTCACAAACATGTAACCACATCGGTTCCAACCGAACAAGTCTGCATTTTGAGACGAAACACAAATGACGCTGTACCTGGGAGAGGGGCGATGTTGTCGAGCAGCACTTCTGCTCCTTGAAATGGTAGCGTTACAAAATCAGACCTGGAAAATAAGAAGAGGGAAGAAGAAAATCCACATGTCAGAAGAATATATCAAAAGTAAAATGACTTATTAAATTTACCTCAGACAGTCTCAGAGCTTTTATATTTAATGTCGGACTTCCAGAACCTGGGTGGCAGAACAACAGTGCCCTCTAGAGTCCGTCTCACCCTACATGGCCCAGTAAATTAGGTTGCTCCCTCCCTCCAGGATATTTCCTGAAATTTCAGCCCACTTTCTGTAGATTTAAATACTTTAAAGCGTTTAGACGACTGCAGCCAGGGGGTCGATCCAGAGAGGTTGTGAGGGCGTCCATCTTTAAATATGGTTGTGGAAACTCACCTAATTTGTCGTAGTGAGTCGATCTTAACTCTGTCGTAGCCGCCATAATCAACATATCGAATCTCCACCTCGTTGGTTTCTTTATAGAAGGTGATGACCTGAGCTCTCCACCAGGCCCCCTCCACTGCTGGAGCTGCACAGATAACACCGACTGGGAGACACAAACACACACTTGTTATTTAATACAATCTGCAGAGAAACATTATCAGCATGCGCTTTGATTCCACCACGTGACCACGGGTACCTTCAGCCGGCGAGGGCAGGGCCGGGGTGCCGGGCTGGGAGTAGCAGAGGAACATCTGCTGGTCCAGGCTGCGCAGGGCATGGTATGTGGGGTGCGTGTGCTGCTGCACGAAGATGTGGCCGGCTGACACGATGTTCACCACGATCACTTCCACGGTCACTCCACTGGGGAGCAAGAGCTGAGAGGAGGAAACGTGGAATGTGACAAGATGCTAGTGCTCGCATAAAACAATTGAAAGCACAATTTTTAAATCAAGTGGACAGACACAAATGCATTGTCAAGACACAAGCCGGGGCCTCTTACCCAGGAGGTCATAGGAAGCGACGGCAATGTGAGTTGGGGCGCTGGAGGTGCGTACAGGTTGCTTAAATCCAGATCTTTAAACTTCTTCCCGATCAACGACAGGGCTTTGTCAACCTGCTGCTGCGTGCCTGCAGAGATATAGAGACCCCAGCTCATTCAGGTTCAGTGCAAAACAAGGTTCGGTGCGATAACCGGCTGTCTTTTCTCTTTAGACCTCACTCACCCTCTATGTGACAGATCTGGAAGTCCTGTGTGTAAGGCAGGGTGGAGATGTAGATCTTTGCACCGGAGTTCTGTTTGACGGAACTCACAAATCTTCCCTGCTTGCCGATTAACCGCCCGACAAGATGCTGGAGCAGGAGGAGGAGAGGAGATGTGATACATCAGAAGGACCGGTCGTAAAAGTGTGTGTCACACCTAATCTAGTGTCCCGACTCACCTTTGGCACCTCAATCTCCCAGATGATGAGCTCCGAGCTCGAGGAGGCAGCATGGTTGCTCTGGCTCTCCCCAGTGCCCATAGTGCAGCCGCTGTCCATCGAGTCCATGCTGTTGACATCAGAGCCTGGACATGCACACAGACAAACAGAGATCAGCAATCATGTCCTTTACTGGACTTAATTCTACTCCACGACAACGTTCAGGTCAGTGTTTGAATCAAACATATCTTTTGGTAAAGCTGGTTTTCAGCCAACTGTGACTGTTTGTTTGCACCTGTCAGTTTTGTATGAATGGAGTCAAAGCAGCAGGTTTTCTCACACACAGAGGAGGTTGTCTCCTCGGAACGGGGGAATCCCCTATGTTCATACGCTTTATAGAACTTGAGAGGAATTGTCTTGCTGCTTTGCAGCACAGGGATTTTTTTTTCACCCCAACATTAGCAACTAACACCTTCAGCTCCTTTTGTTTACTATTCAAGGTAAAACGTCTACACACATGCCTGAAGGACTTCGGCAGAGTCAACAGCACAGTCAGATCATCGCAGAGTTATTATAATACACACGTTCACTCAGTGGAAACGAGGATCTTTCGTAAATTCTCAAACTGAATGAGGTTTCATGACTCAAACCATCAGTTCACTCATCAGTTCAGCTGCGGCCACACCTTTGTCATCACCGCAAATGTGGCACACCTAGTTTGTTTTTACTTCCACAAAATGAACCCCCTGTCTCTTCCATTTCTTTTGAAACACGAGTCACTAAGATTGAAGCAATAAAACAAAACAGCTGCATAGGTTTCTTTCACCCTGACTGGGACCTGACAGATGTAAAGCACCAGACTGAAGCAAGTCTAGTCTATTTTAAGATATTGTCTATGATTACTTTCCTCTGTTTCCTTTCTAGATCGTAGCTTGTTTTCGTACTTATTGCTCTCACGTTGCTTTGGATAAAAGCCTAAAGCCTAAGACTTGTAGATTCCTATCAGGAGGCATTTTTTGTAGTTCGGAGTGGTTTTTTTTTGTCCTTTTTGCCCAACAGGCTGGACATAACACAAGGAGCACTCGTGAGCATGTGGAAAGATGAGGATTTACAAGTTGTATTCAATAGGTAATCAATTTTTCAAAGCGCCCGCTCATGTCCCTTTACAAAAAGACAAAGGCCTCGTCACCACTTCTTCTCAACAGAAGAGATCCACCACAATAACATGGACATGAAATAGACACTTCTGAAATGTAACTAATAAATATCATCCGTGCCAGGGAGGAGGTTATACTGGTCACGTGGGCGTTTCAAGAAAATAAGAGTAGGGGTCTGATCCAAGACATATGGGACTAACTCCTCCCTGAAGGCCTCAGGGAGGAGGTCGTCATCAAGCTGTTTGAGGAGTATTCTGAGCTCGGGCAGATCAAATTCCACAGTAACGTCGTACCAGCTGGCTGGAAGGGAATACCACAGGGAGCCATGTCCTCAGACATGACAGGTCCTATGGAGCTGCCATACCATCGAAATTCGATCGTTCAACTTCTTGGGAGAAGTTTGTATTCAGCCAGTAACGGCTTATTCAAATTCAAAATACACAAATGCAGCAGACCATCTGAAGTAGTTTGACCTGATCCGGTGGAGGAGATCACTGTCAGCTTCATCGGTCAGTCATGTTATGTTAATTTGCTATGACCATGATGTCTGAACATAACGCGGAGCTGCGTGGGAGTGTTTCCAGGACAACATGAAACCAACGTCGACAGAAATCAGAAACAGAAACTCAAGCATCTATCAAATTCCCCGATATCATTATACGCCCCAAACAACGCTTACACAACTGCCTAGAACAAACCAGAAATGATGTCTCACCTCCCGACTGGTCCGTCTCCACCTCACACGTCCCATGAGCTCCATTCCTCAGGCCCATTCCGTTGAGTCTCTTTATTTCACACGCAGCGTCCACCGAGTTTTCTTCAGCGACGGCCAGAACTGTCACGTCTGTGGCCGTCTCAACCAGCGCCTGAGGCTCTGTGGCGTCTCTTGCTGACAAGTCTGTGATTTGGATTACATCCATTTGGTTATCGAACACGCTGTTCTGAAGGTCCTCGCTGCTGATGCCGTCCTCAGAGTGGCACGTGCTGCAGGCCGAGTCCTCGGCCAGCACGGCTACTTCGTCACTTTTCAGTTGCGTGTTTAGCGGTGCCGCACTCTGTGCTTCTTCCTCCTCCGGCGGTGTTGGCCAGCGGCCCGTCTGAGCGTTTGCCTGATGTACCTTATGCATGACCTCAGGGGCCTCCCATACGGTGGCCGAGGAGCATCCATTAGTCATTCCTGGCTGCTCGTTCTCCGCTGCCTCCCGAGACTCACAGCTGATCTGAGAGGAGCTCGTCAGTGGATGGGGATGCTGCTGTACAGCTGGGATTGGCTCCGGCTGGGAGCTTGGTCTGCTGTCAGTGACCTGGCACCTGGTTACCCCAAGGACCTCCTGGGTGGCTGCCGAGATAACCCCACATATCAGCCCAGCTGCCAGACGCTCCAGATCCTGCTCCTCTCCACCGCTGCTCTGTACCTGGATGTCCCCCGGGGTCACCGAGGAGGTGCTAGAGTCTTGTGCGATGGTGGTCAAGGCCAGGGCGGTCGGATCTGTTTCCGCGGGTGTGCTCGTTAGAATCTGGTGATGGAAATCCCGTGGCATGTCCAGAGAGTCAGCTTCTGACGGGATCACTCTCTGCGCTTTGGCTGGGGTGACGGCACAGACGATGATCTCCTCTTGAGTGCTGATCGTGACGTGGTGCTTTGCAACTTCTCCCTCCGGCTCTGGCCGCTCTGCGTCAGACAGGTAGGCTGTTGTCGGGGGGCAGCTGGCGACGTCATTGGACTGACAAGGCAAGACCGCCTCTTCTACCGAGGCTTCTGGAGAGGAGACCGGCTCTTTGGGCTGGTGTTTCTCTTCTACCAAACCAAGTGATGAGCTGTTCTCTGGCTCTTTGTGGTCGTTCAATGACACCTGCAGGCTGCGGCCTTCGCCAAGTGTCAGCGGTGCCGACACATTATGGACTTCCTCTCCACTTATTCTACCAAGAAGAGGGGCCGATTCTTCAGAACTGACCTCTGGTGAAGGTGCTGCTTTGGTGTCTGGGACATGGATTTGGGAAATGTTTTTGGGGTCGCTTCTCTTGCCAGTGACCACTGGAGGTCTGTGGGGGGCAGGGGCTACTGTGTCATTCTTGGGGGATACAGTGCCTTTTTCGATCAAACCATTGCTCCCATCTGCTGGAGACGTGCGCAGGCCTGTGTCAGTCGGAGCCTCCTCTTGGCTGCCATGACAGATGGGCCGCTCTTTCTTCCTCGAGATGTACCACCACCAGCCGATAAGTGCGAGTACTCCAGGAAGCGTATAGGGTACAACAGAGCGAAACCTCAGCGGCATTTCCTCAGAACACTAGCAGCTACACCTGAGAGGAGCAAAGAGACAAAATAGAATTAGTTGATTAAATACAATTTATAGCAGATCTGGCAGAACTGGCCTTGGTTTGAAGATTTAGCTTCAATTTTAATTAATGTATACTGGGTAACACAATATATATCAGTTAGTTAGCAAGACGGTTTCAGGCAGGCTTCTTTAAAAAGATACTCAGTCAGAATCCCAAACCTAAATACTGAGAATTGGTCAGAATAATGTCTGATCTTATTGTTCGACTTTCAGACTTTGTGTCGGTCGCAGACAGAGCGAGACAGGCAGAGAGACTCTGGACTTTTGACCTCTATAGTTGTTGGCACTGACACCTGCTCCACATCATCAACTGCCAGCAAAGGCAGTTCCTGATTCTATTAATTCATTATCAAGTAACAGAAGGAGCTTTTTTGTGTGACTGCGTAGTTCCAGAAAGTTGGAAGCTGTGCGTTGTGTTAGGTGAATATAAATGTGTAATACATTTATATTACATAATGTCTACATTAAAATACACAATTTCTGGGTGAATCCTGGTGCCTGGACACTTTATTTCCCAATGCACTAATTTGATAATTGATTTAAAAAAAAAAAAAGGGTTTTGCAGCTGACACGTCATCACAACCCAGTTGAAAACTGTTGTCAAGAAGGATCGGCACTGTAGACATGAAGTATAAGGAGCAATTATGTTGATAAATAAGAATTCTATCAAACTGACAGGCTGGAGGGACGAAACAATTTAAAAGACATTACAAATCAAGAAGCTCCAACAATAAACCCTCATCTATGAAATAAAGAGCAAGTGACATGCTCCAGGGTTTTCCTGGCTAAGAATAAGCCGACAGTTCAGTTTCAAAAAGGATCGTATGACTATCCCCAATGAACTGGCAAGCTGAACGCAACAGCCACTTGAGAACGGGTTAACTGAAAACCTCCAACAAGTCATTAGGATTCAGGATGATCACACAATTCCTAATTATGAAAATCCATTCATCCCAACCTCCAGGCACCTCTGTTGGTTTATCTAAGATAAGTTTACGGTTTTAAGTCAAAAACAAACAGGAAGCTTTTCTCTAGTGTACAAGCATTTACATTCAACTTATGTGCACTACATGGAGGCTCTGTATTATTTTTAGTAGTTGGCTCATCAATTGTTTTAAGAAAAAATTATAGTTATTAAATTGCAAAAATGTAGGTGATCAACCATTTCAAAAGTCACATGAACAACAACAGGAAATAAGAACATAAAACAGTGTGAGTACAGTAAATATAGAAACACAGGGTAAATAGGAATAGAAATAAACACAGTATGGACAACATTCAGCATGTAAGCCTTGTCATGTTGTGCACGTCTCTATGAAATGGTGGCCCACACTCCTTTCACCTTGAACAAGGTTATAATACAAGTTACGGGCAGTCAAACAAACCAACCCAGGACGGCCTGGTATTCCCTGACCTTACAGTCAGAAACCTGTGACCTTGGTGGCTCCTGTAGGGGAGTGGTCAGACTACAGCTTCACACGTTAGAAACTAAGGAGAAGACACCTAAGCAGCTTGCACAGTGGACACAGTCTAATGTCCACACTAACACCCTAATCACCCAATAATGACATGACCCTGGTGCACACCACACCCCCACCAGTCCACAGCCTGGCCCGGGAGCTAACGTGTGTCAGGTCAACCACAGGTTCGAATCCCGACACATGGGCGAGGCAACATGTGGAGCTTCCTCCGTGTTGCTCATGGGAGGAGGGATGGGGGGCGAAGCGTGTGGTTTCCAGTTCGATTCTCCAGGGCGACATTAACATTAATGTGGGAACTGCCTGCGAGTTGGATTACAGGGTTATTCAACACGTCTCCGGTGTGGAACAGGAGGAATCATCGGGTCACGGAGAGAGGCGGACAGCGGCTGCTCCGCTCCATGTGTTAGCTGCAAGCTAACGCTGCTGTTCGACTCACAGACGGCACATTACTGCCGCAGGACACGCAGAGAACCAGGCACCTCCACGGTCCACGCTGTCCACTAGACTCCCAGCAGCCAGTGTCCCACAAGCTACGCGCTCATAACACACACAGTGACCGTAATACATAATCCCCCTGGCGCCGCGTCGCTCGGTAGTATCTGTCCAAACCCGCTCCATGACAACACGGGCTAACAGCACTAAGCTAACCGGTGTGACAGCATTAAACCGCTTTTTTTTTAAGCGTCTTCCAGTCTGATGTCTCCAAACAAGATGAACAGGAAATAAAAAAAATCCGGACGTGTCTCCAACCACATGTCTGTGTTTGGAAGAGATAGAGAGCAACTACACTGGTGTGTGACAAGTTAGCAGGCAATTTATAGAAACAGCTTAACATGTGCCCTGACATCACAGCCGAATTAATCAGGGAACTCATAATGTCCACAGCAGAACTTGGGACGAGTGATTAAGCCCAAAAAAACACCCCGGCACAAGCACAATCAAATGGCAAATATCCACAGGGAGTCTGGTGTGATTCTGTCTGGGGGGTGCTGTGACCTGGTAGCGTTGCACTGCTGGGAATAAAGCATGGCCGGCTGGGAGGCCGCAGTGCAGGATAGCAGGTATCGTTCAAGTTAGCCGGCTAACCTCCATATTGGTACGAACAGTTAGAAAACGACTGCGATCGTTATAAAGAGTTACGAAAACGCCAGGGGAGCTCGGCGTCCACCCCCGCCACTGCTTCGTTCGTGGCCCGGTGACCATGAGCGTGGGTCGGAGTCCATGGTTAAAAGCCTCGTGTTTGACTCGACCTCGGGACTTCCAGTCACCAGGCCGAGCAGCGAGGACTACCACACGCAGCCATTGCATAACGCGGCTTTAGACGCAACCGAGCGCCGCACGGAGGGCAAGTGTCACCGCTGGCGCAGGGTTAAAGGACATTTTGAGCCGGGGAGAGCGCTCCTGTCCTGCCCGGGCCTCAGACCTCCGGAGTTAGCCTGCTAGCCGGCCCCGGGCTGACTGAGAGCCGGGGACGTTACTCCCAGCCGCGGTTGTCACTGACCAGGCCACACGGTCCCCTGGTTCGTCCGAGAGGACAGACATGGAGTCCGTGTTATTCCACTTACACAACCGAGGCTAGCAGCAGCGCGCTGGTCGCGGGCTGACAGGAGATGTGCGGGCTAGTGTTCAATGACATGAGATCACCGCGCGCCCCACATGCCCCGCAGAGACCCCGGGGACAATGTCAGCGAGGCGGTGTTTTGTCGCGATGTGCGTGCACGGCTCCTCCGTGCGTGGATTTCAACTGAGTCCCACAGAGTGAGCATGATGCAGGGGCTACTGACTTAGCATGCTCCTCCACCTTTAGCTGCCTCACGCGCCCTCTCCTCTCCTCGGTGCTGTGGGGCTTTACTCACAGTATTGGAGGTTCCTCGGCGCCGCCACGGTGAGAGCTCTGCTGGTAGTGTGGCTTTCTCTTAATGTGTCCTCCTGGAAAGTCAATGCTTCCTCCCCACGTGTTGACCGACTAGCATCATTCTAAAAAAAAAAAAAAAAAAAAAAAACACACACATACTCAGACCCAACAGCTGGTGAGGTCTCGCGATACTCACGCGCTCGGCTCGCCCGTGGTCTCGCGTGAAGAGGGAACGCAGCAGAGAGGACGGCTCCGGTGTCAAACTGATGGGAGCTCAGGAGGACGGCGTGATGTCTGGACAAACGCCTTTCGTTCGTCCGAGATGAGCACCCTGTTGACGCCATCATGTCTCCATGATCCGAACCGAGCTGACGTCACGCTCACATCCCTGCAAATCGTGCAGAAACAGCACAAGGTCAAATGTCAATAACTTAATTATCATGTCAGAAAACTATTTTAAAGTTTTTCACACAAATGATCAGTCTATAAAAGATCAAGTTACATTTTTACACCAAAAATTGAAAATTATTATTATTTTATTCATAAAATTCCTCATAATCACAACACGGTTCTTGTCAAGGTGAAGTAGTCTCGATAAATACTCACATGTATTTGCTAACATCATTCTCATATATTTAAAGTTACAATCGAGATCCTGCACCTCCACAGTCCTGGTCCTTCATCAGACTTCTAGCAGCTTTAGACTTCGCTTATGTCCCACAGGCTATGTGCTCATACAGAGGGCTGACTCTCAAACATTTGAATGTACGATCAAATACACTCAGGGCCGGCCGCTGGCATAAACACTCTATGCGGCTATTTAAGGCGACAACCGCCAGAGGGGGGACGGGGCACACAATCAGTGTGTGTGATTTGGTGATTGCCCTATGGCTGTTGTGGAGCCACACACAAAACCTTCCTAAGAGCCACCAAAATCCTAGGGCCAGCTCTGAGTACACCTATTGAAACTTCAACAGACAAACTATCAAACCCAGCTGAAATCAGCCTCTGCTATTTACATGGCAAACAGGCTTTTATCTGCAGCGTAAAATGTGGTCATTTAATCGCTATTGCACCGATTAAGGCTTAATCCAATAATGTAATCAAAATAGCAGATGTTTGACTATTTCCAAATAGTCCATGTTTTTCTGTGACCCCTTATAACCCCAGAGAAAGAATCAAACAATGCCAGCTGGTGCCAAAACAACTTTATTAGTAACAGTGAAAAGCACCAGTGTGCTTGCTGGTATGTTGTGGTGAAGGAGGAGAAGCTAAAAAAAAAACAAAACACGAGTGATAGTGTTAGAGGGTTCTATGCTTTCATGTCATACATGATCCGGATATTCAGCCTTCTTGGGGTTTCTGGATTGGTCAGGGACAGATTTCAGATGGGACGTGTTTGGGAGGAATAGGAGCTACACAAGGAGCTATCCATAAAAGTGGTTTATTTGTGGTATCAACCCAAGTGACTGACCAATGGATTATGCCCTTTCACAAGAGGGGTGGGAGTCAGACGAAGCCTTCGTGCATATTCTACTGAGGTAGCAGTGCTGAGGCACCTGGGTTAGTAAGATTTGACCTGAGATGCTGACGGGTCTGAACACTGTCTGACTGTCGATGGCCTGTCCTGGTGGTTGCAATCATAGCTCTATGCTCTATACCTGACTTCCGTGTGTTAAACAGACTCCTGTTGATCTTACTCTGACGATCTGACATTGTCACACCGAGGTGGTTGTTGGTCTGTTCACATCTAATTCCACCCAGATGATGACATGTGTATTTGTTTTATGGGAATGTCTGAGTGAGAGGAGATGACAATGTTTTCACTGAACAGTGATAAACTGAATTAATTGGGTAAGTGCTTATAGAAAAACCTTCATACTCCACATTACACACACACACTTCTTGTGTGTAGTGATGACACTTACTGACAGATACGTTCCCTCGCCCATTGCCCGCCTTAAACATCCAGACTAACCTAACCCTAAACTAGAATTAGCCCATTGTAAAAGTGTTATTCCAATAAAACATGAAACTTCAGACAGCACCAAACATTACAGCATGAGCGTGCTGTGTCCATGTGACATCACTGGCTGCGGTGAGGATTCAAATAAACAGTCCGTAAACTAAGTAATTCACCTATTGTCGCTTAGAAACATTGATAATGCATATACATATGATACTTAAGAAAATGCCGCGCAGTATAAAATCATTTAGGTTTTTATTCCATCTATGATCTGTAAGATTTTAGATTGTATAAGAGGAGTATAAAAACACCAAATATTGGTAGGCAATCATAACAGAGCTTAATTTACAACTATCAAAATGTTAAAATAAACAATCTAGCTCAAGTGATTACTTTGTTACACAGGAAGTGAAGCTTCAGGACTCTGTTTTATAATCATAAGATACATAACTAACGCAAACATACTGCTCTCATCCAGTGTGCAGATATAACGACACCATGATCAAGCTGGAAACTCATTCAGGCTCAACACGTGCGTCTCGTACCCCAGTGCATCCTCTGGTTGGAAGTAGGAATGTAAACACTGTGTTTGCACATCGGCCCTGTTGTGAAAACATTTCTGTCTTGCAGGAACATGAAACGCACAGTATGAGGCTGCAGTGGAGTGCCCCCCCTCATGACTGCTCTGGCTTTGTGTGCAGAAGTTAATTTCTGATGTCTGAGGTCAAACAGGAATATATTATGCAATGTCACTCAAAATGTACAGTATGTCCTGTCCTGTTAGCAGCAATCTGTAAAATGAAATTCCCACATGACAGAGGTTGATTTTGTGCATGGAAGAAAGATCAGGTCTGCAATGACATCAGGGAGAGCCTCTCGATCTTAAAAACCTATCGCTCAGACGTGATCTTGTAGCGGAGGACAGCGTAGGTGGCAAGTCGCAGGATAAAGAAGAACACGCCCAGGACGATGAAATCTATGTAGAGCTTTGCGTCTTCCACATCCAGTAACTGCAGAACCTCCTCAGGCTGTTGGAATTTACACACCTTTCCAGGACACTCCAGCTCAGATCGGTTCATCCCATAGATAGACAGGATCACGCCTTCAAACCCATACCTGTGGGAATGAGATACAACCATTTGTAATTGGAAATCGTCTCATGATTCTGCGTCTAAATAGCTCAGAAACTGAATGATGAATGGTGATTGGGTTAATGAGAGAATTAATAATCATTAATAATTAATAATCAGATTCAAAACTTAAAGATTAGTCCACAAGGTGAACGAAAATGAATTGAGCTTCCCACCTGACATAAGACACATACGAGCTCCACTGCAGATACTTGGGGATTGTGTCAAAGTTCACAAAGAATCCGGAGAACAGCAGCACGGGGATGGCTGTGACAGGGCCAACAAATGTGGCCACCTGGGAATGGAGAGCATAATCTGTTTTAGATGTGTATCATACCCAAAGAAAACGGATGAGTAACAGTGCAAAGCAGCTGAACCTGTAGTGAGTTGGAGGCAGCCCCAACAAGCAGGCCGAGGGATTGGGCTACCAGGGCCGTACAGGTGGACAGGGCTAGGAAGAGCAGGTAGCGGCTGGCCTCAGGGGGCTGTTCGGTCATCCAGTACACTATGCTGCAGTACATGATGGGGCAGATAACCTGAAATAACACATCGATTAGTCTTTTATTATGTGAAAGAATCAGAAGAAGCTCAACAATTTGATCACCAAGACTTTATTTTACCATCAGGTGTAAATGTGTTGAGGGAGTCAAATAATAGAGAAATGCCAGCTGGGGGCACTGCAACAAGCTGATATACCCCTCAACAAACACTAGAGTGCAGTAGTGAACTATGAAGTGGTATTTTGCTGTGTGTGGTTGAGCTGAATATGAGCCAGCCCAACCCTCCAGGCCTCCAGCCCCAGCACAGCTTGCTCACCTGAAATGGGATATCAGCCATGGTCTTGGCAAGGTAGTAGGCCTTCAGGCTGTACCAGTAGTTAAGGTGCTCCCTCAGGAACACGGACATCTCCAGAGGAACTGTCAAATGGTGTATTGAAACATTTTCATTCATCTGTTAACAATACAGCATTGAAGACTGTTTTCATCTATTTGACAGGCTTCTAGTCACTCAACTATAACACACTACCATCATTGCCATTGTATGTGTGAGTCAATCCTAGATCATACTCACAAGTTAACACGGTCGGCATGAGCGCGCCAAACATGAGGAAAAGCATGGAGAAGAAGAGGAACCCAGTGTTGTTAAAGACCTTACTGGCATCATTGCCAATGTTCAGATAGAGCAAGCCTATTAACACACCTATGGCGATGTGGGATATCAGTCTGAGGTGGGTCAGAACCTGGCAAAAGTCGAACAGAACAGTAGAGCAGTCACAGACGTTAAACATTTTGAATTAGTGACCTGCATACATTCTTACAGATGTCACCCACCTGGTCTCGACATATTGTTATGAGGGTTCTCTTGAAGAGGATGCAGAACTGTGTTAGTGTGCTTGTTGAAAAAGTATGGCTCTCTATGTGTCCAGCATTCTGTGGAATATAGAAACAGGTCATATTATTTAATTAATATTAAATCACATGAAAATGTAGTGCACCACAGCATGCTGGGCTGGATTATCCCCAACCCAGTACCACCCAGTTTGACACGTCTGCCTGAGGTGATAACTCGACCTTGACTGCAGTTTAACAGCACATAATCTACTCCTCACCGAAGGGCTCTTTGTGGCACAGACTGACATCCCATTGGTATCACACTGGTTCTTCTTCTCCTCCAGTGCACACATTCCACCTTGGACTGCCTCAAACAACACAGGGTTCAAGTCTCCATACTCTCCTGAGGCAATTTCAATAACTGAAGCAGAGACAAAGCAGAAATTAACATCATGACTAATTCGAAATGCTGAGCCTGTACAGATATCAATATGGAGTGAACGTACTGAAGTCTGCAGGGTTGTGGTAGGTGGGACAGTAAAGGCCCAGACTCTTCAAATAGGGGATGAGGTAAGTGACTGAGCCTTTGTAGATACACTGTCCCTGGCTGAGGATGTAAAGCTGTGGAAGGAAAAGATTGTTACGACTAAAAAAAAACTTTTCAAATTGTTTCCATTGAAGACTGGGACTTTTTTCTTGAGAGAACAATACCTTGTCAAACATCTCAAACAGTTTGGCACTGGGTTGGTGGATGGTGCAGATGATGGTCCGTCCTCCCAGCGCCAGAGAACGCATTAATGAGACCACCTGGTAGCAAGATGTGCTGTCTAAGCCACTGAAGAGAGAAGTGACACCTTTTATGAGCTGCTGGGTATTCATTTAAAAAACCCAAATTTTATCTACCACATCTACACTAGTGTGTGTCTCACCTTGTGGGTTCATCGAAGAACATGATTGGAGGATTGTTGACCAGCTCAAGGGCGATGGCCAGCCGTTTACACTGACCCCCAGACAGCGAACTGGTGCGAGTGTGAGCACAGTCGAGGAGCCCTAAGGCAGTCAGAATCTCATTCACCTGAACAGGGAGAGTAGGAAAGGCAGGACAGAGTTTATCAATATGACAGTTTGCAAAATGTATTCTTTTAACAATTATCCCAACGCAAATACATTGACATGTTAACTCATGAGTGAGAAAAGATGACACAGTTGGAAAAAGCAAACACTCTAGACAGGGCCTCGCCTGTTTTATCAGGTGCAAACAATAAAATCAAACAAACCATATCAAATAAAAATGACTCTTCACTACCCCACCCAGATACAGCTGACCACTTGACATCACTCCTCACAAAGAATCTGTCATGAGTGAAGGTTGTGAGACAAACACCTCAAGTGCAATGTTATGCCGAGTTTGCAGAGGACAGTAAAAACTTTGTGGATGGGTTGATGATCCATTGGGCCACCAAGGAAAAAGTAACTTTGGATCAATTTTGGTGGAAGACATCAGACAATGGTGCCCGCTTTGCTGGAGGTAATTCCTCTGAGACCCTGTCTTATTTACCCATGTGTCTCAGTCATTTGTTCTCACAACATTCCATCCTTGTCTGCAAATGGTTAATGGTCAGTTAGAGTGTAAAACAAAAATCTAGTTGTACACAAACTGACTGTAGAGGCTGAGCCTGACAAATGTTTTTACCACTTCAGCTGTTGATTGATAGATTTGTTTTGGACTGAAAACGTGTCTCGATAGAAACAGATGTTTGTTTGACAAACACAGGTGTGTGTTTTCTATCAACAGAAAGTGGGCTTTCCTCAATATTTACTGGGATTGTGTTCATAATAGCGTTTTGTTTTTTTCATGATTTACAATAAATTTGTCCATGTCTGGGACGTAAGAAGATGGGATTTGTTTCTCTCACCAGTGCTTTTTTCACATCTATGGATTCATCCAGCTTCAAGTTGGCGGAAACCTGCAAAGAACAGAATTGCATTCACGCTTATGTAATGCAGTGGGTAGTTACAGTAAAGCACGGGCCATAGGTGTCAGTCTTGAGACGCAACCGACTCCTGCAGCACCTCAGGACTCCAAAGATCATCTGAGGTCAGAAAGAATGACATCACTGCTCACCATCATGGCCTCCCGTGCAGTGAGATGTGGCAGCAGCATGTCCTCCTGCATGATGTAGCAGGACATTTTCCTGAATGTCCTCAGGTCCCTGGGTTTACCGTTTACCAGGATCTGACCCTTCATCCCTGTTTCTCTGCGTAACGTGAAGGACACAAATACACAAATATTGAAGTTGGCCTGACGACGGGACTTTATGTGCTTTTTGTGTAAAAAAACATCAGGTTTTAGTCAGAAGCCTCATCATAAGGAACAGAATTGACCTTGTCTCAAATCAAGTCAGGATTAATACATTTTTGCTCCCTCACCTGTATCCAGCTAAAATGTTCATCAAGGTGGACTTCCCGGCCCCTGAGGGCCCCATGATGCCGATCAGCTCCCGACTGCAGAACTTTCCAGACAGGCACTTCAGCAGGGCTTTGAACCCTAACAACAACAGAGAGGACGCACCAGCTTATCTGGAGGCACTGGAGCATTGAGAGGTCCTTTGTGAGGACTCTCAACCAACTGCCCTGCCTCCATCTCCAACCCAAAACCTGGATGTGTCAGTTCCTTTTCATTCCCATTCCCACGTAGAGTGCAGAACAAACCACAACACAAGGTTCTATATAAATGTTTCAACAAAATAATCTAGCATTTGCTTAGTCTTTCTCACACTTGTTTAAATATTAACATTTTGTTTGTGGGATCATTCAAGGTACAAGTGAGAAAAATGTTTACTTTATTCATCTGATCCTTTGTTATGTCAAAGCACTCAAGAGGGGGACTTCCTCCCTCACCTCCCTCAAAGTATCGAGAACAGTAAAGACACCACAACCTTACACCTTCCCAGACCACACACACGCACATGAAATACTTATAGACGGAAGGTGTGATACCTCTCCTCCTCCAGCATGGTCCCTCTCGGATGGTGTAGGACAGGTCAGTGAACTCCAGGTCCACAGCTGAGCGTTTGGGCAGGTGGGAGAAACGCTGCGCTTCAGTGATGTCATTCTCAACCTTCTTCAGGTGGGTCATCATGGACGGCTCCTGCTGCTGCTGCTGCTGCTGCTGCTGCTGAGGCTGAAGCTGGGCCAGAGCTTGCCCATCTCTATTACACGTGATGGCCTCCTCCATTGAGACACTCACAGAATCTGGTTCCAGTGCCTTATTGTCCATACCTGCGTGCTGTGCAGAGAAGGGTAATGAAGATCCACTTTGATTTGCAAGCTAAAGACAGCGGTCACAAAATTAAGCACCATACGCCAACATGTTAGCATGGAATGGATTAATGTTAATCGCATCTGATTAGTCTGTGGAACCAGGATTTTCTCTTTCACCTTGTGATAAAGGCCGTACCCTTTATAGTTTTATAGCTGTGTTAACAGTGATTAGTTCTAGTTTAATTAGACCCATTTCCAATTTGTATTTGAGCCGCTTTCCTCGTTTGCACAAGTGTGTAGTAATAAAATGGTGAACCACATACTGAGTCGAGATCTGATGTGAAATATTACAAGGAAATGTCACCAAGAAGTCACCAAACACATCATTAGAACCCTCTTTGGAGACTTATATATGTTTCCTGGGAAAAGATATCTTTGACCACCGTCAGACAGAATCTATGAGCACTGTCCCGCCAGGACTCTAAGCGGCAGAAATATGCAATCCTCCCTGTGATCGCAGGGTGATTAATGATCACTGAAATGGAGATACGTTTAATCTACTTTGTTCTGCGCTGACCACTGTAAAAATGGTTCCCAAGTCTGAGGTGGTACAGTAATTTGTCCTTTTTGAGACAGCAGTCTCATTTAATCACTCATGGGGTCCATAATCTCCTTGGGGATTAAAATCAACTTTCTTTTCTACCCTTGATCTGCTCAGAGGAGGAGGGGGCTTACTGAGTTTCCAGTTTGGGAATAACTCTGCAGGCTCAAGTACACTGCCAGGGGGGAAGCCACGTTAATGTATGGGAAATGTCTGCTCCGCCTATCACCTTTCAGATCACACATCCGTGCAGACACATTTTAGTAGCGTCCAGTGAGAAGCTCGAGAAAAGTCTTCAGGGGATGTGTCAGTGTGCTCCTGAGAAAGACGAGGGAAAAAAGAAGAGACACGCTAGGTCTGCCAAAATGTCACGAGTCAACTGCCGAGTTCTGGAGCAGAAGGGAGGTCCGTGGAGGAGGTAGAGAACCCAGTGACCTGGGATCACACCGCTTCAGATTATCTGCAGTGCCACAGTTAAACTTGTATCTGGCTTTAGGACTCTATGGCGCAAATACAGCTTGATTAAAGACTCATTAGACTCAAATGAAGTGGTCGGATACATGCAGCTCAATGGAGACATCAAAATGATCAAAGTGTCACTTGTTTGATTTGGCCGGAGGGAACAAAAGAAGGTCTAGTGCGCCATCAATCTCTCTGTGGCGTAAAATAGAATCTTCATCCTGTTCTCTGCCTCTGCCAACCATCCATGTACGTAAAGAAAGTCAGAGAACTACGTCAGGATCTCCCTGTAATGTAAAATAAACAATAACATGACAGGTGGGGGAATTTAGATCTCATGCAACTTCTAAATGCACAGCTTGGAACTGTGAATCATTCAATGAAGCTAGAATACACATGTCTATTTTATACCTTAATATATTTTCATATTTTCTGCCAAAATCTTGTTGTTGAGATTTAAGGTCTCATTACATTTTATGATGTTTTTTTCGGTCTTCAAGATTTATTAAAGTCACCATTCTTTGGTGAATGATGTCACTGATCTTCGGAACAATTGTTAATGTTATCTTATAAAATATTTATCTGATGTTTGTTCCCACCTTTGTTTTGCATATCAAACATACCTTACATAACATTTGTTCATAACTAAATAATCATTGACACAAGTTAAACACTTAACACTTAACAAAAGAAAAAAGAAAAATAATGACACTTCCATGGAACAAAAGCTTGAATTTGTTTAGTCAGTTCAGGTTTGGGTTTTCTGTAAAAGAAAGAATGGAGTGCTTGATTTCCTGCGGTTGCAGATCATAAATCAGGAACGAACATTTATCACATAAATGAGTTTAGCTGCTGTCATGATAAAATCTTCAGTCCAATTCTGCTTTCCATCCCAAACCAGAGACAAAGGTTACGATAAGACCCGGTCTACTGAACTGCACATGGACAAGGTTAGACTTAGGCTGCAGGTAGAAGTAATGAGTACCTGTAAACATACTGATGTATGCACATACTGCTTTGAGTCCTGTATAAGTACTGTACTACAAAATTAGCACTGAAAAATGGCATGTTATGGTCGGGCCATTCTGCAAGTGGACGTCAAGCTGCTGCTCTTACACAACACCAGAGAACTGAGCGTAAGGATTTTAAGATCAGGCCAGTAGGTTAACTGGACTGGTCTCCCATGACTCAGAATGTGTGAGAACCATTTCACTGAACAGAAAGAACCTTGTCAGAGCTACAACATGGGCACTCTCTCTATATATGCCACTTGAATTTTCTCATGTTCCCAGTTTGTCAGCAGAACAGTTCATCATCGATCAATAAAGAGAAGCACAGACTACCAGTATTGTGCTGGTGATCAGAAAAAAATAATAGTAGTAAAAGTTACTGCCAAGTTGTAACCAAAAAATATAATATCTACACTTATATATCAACACTTCCATTTCATTCAGTGCTGTAAACCGTACTTCAACCATGATTGTAACTTCAACGTCGATCACATGAAGACCTCTTCAGAAAATGTCTAGTTTGCTTAGGTTACATAGGGTTCTTAGACATTTTACCACTGGTCAATACAGAGGAGGACTCAAGCACTCTCCCAAAGTCACAACACTGGGACACATCAAAGCAGTTTGAAATGAATTGTCAGTAGCTAAATATTAAGAGGCAAAAAAAGACAAAAAACAAATGGTTGACCAAATATAACATAGAAATTCTCTTTTGCAGCATTATTTCACTTAATGAGGAGACTCATGCCTGTGTTGTCAGTGTTAAAGTACCTTTTTAAAAGTTAATAACAATTTTCCCCACATCCTAATTATCATTACAATTAAATTTAATTCCAATTTCTTGCTGAAATTAGGCACTTTATTTGGAATTAATTAATCAAAACTCACTGTTTGACTCAAGTACGTATTTGCTTCACTTTGCAAGGTTGTTCGAGGTGAAAGACAAACACCCAAACAAGAAAATCAAAGTAACACAATATTCAGAGCTTACATGAGCCGCTGGCCAGTAAAGTGTAGATTTCCTCCTCTGTGTCTGATGCTGTCCTCCCCGGCTGCTGGATTCACTGTCAAACAGTGTCTGTCCTGGTCTCCTGCAGCATCTACAGCATCGCTGTACGCCGGACACACAGGGGAGCGGAGCAGGGAGGGCGGACCACTGCGGGAGGGGTGGTGGGTGGGTGGGCGAGCTGGAACGCTGCAGGACGGATTGAGAAAGGACACTGAACCACTGTGTGGACCCTCCTGTCAGGACTGGATCACATGGGGGGGGACATGACTCCTCTGTTTCGTAGAAATGTGGATTTCTGCTTTTCTAATCTTCATCATGGGTGACAGGTGTAGGCTTATGTTTATGTAACCCACAATTCTACACCCAGGGACTAACTCCCACATTTTAAACCAAACTAGATAACTGTTATCTCAATGGAGTCCTACCAGCTGCTAGATATATTTGACATTTCATTTTTATATTGAAACCCTGTTGGGAAACTTCCTCCGGAAGTTGGAGACGCAGTTAAATTCCTGAGAGTTTTTGTGGATGGGACAATTGACCAACAAGCCCCCACATGAGGTGCATATCTGTGACTGAGCACACAGACACGTGAGGCTGGCAAGTTCAGACCTGAGATTGTACAAATACATACAATAGACCCCTTGTCTGTCATCTCTGACACACACCTGGAGTCAAACAAGGATGATGGCACACACACAGGTCGTGGCACAGGGTCGTCAACATGAAATTAAAAATTCAAGACACACACTCACACTGTGAGTCCCATTCCAACACTCTGAGAGACAAAGGTTGGATCCCAACCTCAACAAAGGTGTGAGCTGTCTGCGGTGTTCACACACACCTTTGGTTTCTATCTATCTATCTATTGACAGAACCTAGGAGTGCAAATATGTTTTATATTGCATAACCCGAAGGTGACATTGGAAAACAGTATCGGGAAAACACATCAGCCCTTGTCACTGTGTAAACAGTGATGACTGGAATAAAGCGGTTGACAGCGTTCGTCTGCTCAGTCCACCACACACCAGCCTTGATGATGGTGAAGCCTGCTCTCCACTGTGCAGCTCTGCTGCTGCTGCTGCTGCTTCCTGGGACTCTGGCTGCCGGTAAGCCTTGAAATTCCAATTTCATCTTTCAATTTCTTCAAATAATTGTTATAAAGATTGAATATGATTCCAGTTTCTCCTGCTGTTTTTCAGAGAATAAGATGATTCCTTTTGACCTGGTGGTGAAGAACCTTCTTTGCAGCGACCCTCTGTTGACCTACAACACTTCTGTGGTTGAAGAAGGGATCCTACTGGGTGGAATGAGAAGACTCATGGACGCCACACCAGACTTTAAGTAAGATCATGACAACAGGCTCTCCCTGATGGCAAACAACAGACAGACAGCTTCTGTATTAGCTTCTCCATAACAATTCGTTTACCACATGGCTAAATACCAATCCAGGTGAATACGCTGGAGTGACGCTAACAATAGCACAGTGCTTGTTCTTTTTGTTGTTGCAATGGTTTTTGGGAAGAACGAGCTTATGTATGAGCAGAAGAACGGCTCTAGTTTCTCCATCTTTGAAACGGGAGCCTAGCATAGCCTAGCAATGTGTCCATTGGTGGACACATGGACACAGTAGGAGCTCAGATTGCACTTGAGGTTGAACCTGCCAAAGACTGTGGTTCTGTCAGTGCTCCGCAGCTTATGGGGGTCCTACAGTTCCTCAAAGGCTTCTCAGAGGTCGCTAGAGATCTCATGCTTACCCTTGATGATCAGAATACTTCTGGACATGCTCAATTTGATCTTTATCCAAGCCAGCTTCGTGTCCTGACCTGCCTTTGTTCCAAGAACCTACTTGGCTGGATGGGAATTGAGAAGATAATTTGACAGCAGCCCCTGGTTGTCTCATGAAACTGTCTTATAGCATGTTGATTGTTCATGTGTTTGGCCCTGCAGATTTACCTACACAGACAATCTCAACTTTGGCCCATTCCTGGAGAGTGTGAATGGTGTGGCTGGAAGTCCTAAAGACAGCACATACTGGCGGATATTGACTGAGGCTCCAAATGGCACAATCACACCAATTGCTCGTGGTAAGTCCACTATTAAAATATCAGATGACCAGCCAACATCACTGTGAATCAGGTTCATTATAAGCCAAATGTTTCTTGTTTGTAGGCATCGGGTGTTACATTCCCAAGAAAAACGAGAAAATAATTCTGAATTTTACAAGGTATTGAAGATCCAGAACCCAATATCCATCAACACAGGATCAGAGCCCGTCATGGAATTGTCTGTATGTCTGTGTATTTCACAATTGCACAACTAAACCACATTTCTCCATATTCAATGTTGACTCCTGAGTGATGAACCTGAATAAAGGATTCTTATGCTACATGCGTTGTAATTGAGTGGTGGTAAATGGCATTTTTTTGTACAGCACCTATGTATTCCAGTGCACCTGTGGAGTTATGTAGTATTAAAAAGACACAGTGCTAAAAATATTAATCATGTCATTGTTCATCACATCTTGGCAGATAGCTCCTCGGCTAGTTCTACCCTGATAAAAAAGACTGGAAAACTGAGCAAACCAGCTTTATGCAGCGCAAACATGTCAAAGCTCTCAACAAAATTAATATAAAGATGTCTTATTTATTAAACATCTACATCTCACACCATCCATTAGCCTCCTTTAACTCCTTACACACCCCAACGTCACTTTCATCTACAACACTAGGTTTATAGGATAGAGGCATTCCACTCATCAATAAAAATCTGCTGACATTTACAATTTCTCACTTCACTGCAGACCTGTTTGGTCCCTCTCAGGCTCCTGTAGATTGGTGCCTTTGGGTTTCCAGGATTTGGGACTGTAGCTGCTGTTTTCTTGAGCAGCCTCAGATCTCTGAGCTTAGCAACTCCAGAAAGTTAAAATTGGAAAACTAAAACTGCAAGTTTGACCTGAGGCAACAGATCCAGCTTCAGAGGACAATGCTCAGGCTGAGCAGAAAACCTGTGAGCTTCCACTGAGCATGTAACAGGTCTCCTCTCATTGACATCATTAAATAAGGAGATAGGATGTGGTAACCTCGTGGACCCACAGCAGCTGGAGCGGGACACTCGTCAAAGTGAAGTGGTGAGTTTTGTATTTTAAGTATTGTTGTCGAACTTAAAGATCATCACTAGACAAAAATAGGCTAGCTGGCTAGCTGTCCAACATTTCATTTGTCTCTTTTCCCTCTGGATAAATATTTTTCCGGACAGGGTGTCTGAAGATAACTCCGGCCCCCTTCCCCTCTTCATGGGATGGAAGCAGCTTTATGTTTACACTGTCAGACACAAGCTTCCTCAGACAGCTCAACAGGCCTGAATACATTTCAATACGATAACGATCATAGCCATTAATAAAGCACATCAATGCAGCATAAAGTTGTGGACATGTAGCTAATAGTCTGATTAAAGAAATGTTCTCTGTGGAGAATGTCTGAGCCATACTTTAATCCCCAACATCCAATAAGTCCAGTAGTACTTTCTCATGTTATCGACTGTAGTGCTGAGTCCAAATGGTCCGATAACCTTCTCCGTGTGATGACAGGAGTGTCTCTTAATAGAGCGCCGATTGATGTCGGCTGCTTGCATGTGAGTCTCTCCCCAACAAAGAGCATCTTTGATGACAATGTATTTCTTTTTCTCAAGGTCGGATCGATTGAAGTGTGGGTTTTGTCTTGGAAATCTATTCACTCCATTCTCGCTGTGCTGCAGGATGCAGGCTATAAAAGACGAGCTGGTGTGATTGTGCTGCTCAGAGCTGCGGTCCTGGTTCCACCAGAGGAATTCAGAAGCCTCCAGAACCTCCTGCTAGATGACTTGCTAGCGAGCAGGTAGGTCCCGGCTGCTCGGACTTCACCCGGACTGATGAAACTAGCACAGTGTTATCTGAGATCACTTCACGTGATCCCATTGTAGATTTATGATTAGACTACAGAACAGAACAGTTGGCAACCTGTGATAAGAAACACTAAAATGCTACTAAGAGAGGAGCCCCAGATGGTTTCTGATGTGCATATTATAATAATTATATAGCTGATCCCAGGGGTCAGCTGCTTTACTTTGCTTTAATAATAAATAAATGAATCCTTTGAGCTTTTTAAATTAAAATGCCAACCACTTCCTTGTCCTTGTCTATAATGGAGATTTTATATAATAAGAAACGATAACAACACTATTTTAGGGTAATAGACTGTCTGATAATAAAAACAAATGTCCGTTTTTGACAGTGTGACCATGACAACAACCATTCAACCATTTCAAGAGTATTTTTTTTTTATCCTTATTGTTTTTTTTTTTTATCTTACTTAAACGGATTCTCCTTTCACTGAGCTACTGTAAATATGTGTTTACCCCATGGGGGAGGAATAAAGACGTTCTATTCTATTCTATTCTATTCACTATCATCACACTCAATATTAAATATTTGTACATAGATTAACTGAACACCTCTGGCTAAAGGAAGTGGGCTTTAAGAACTCTGAAAGGATCCAACTAATCCTGAACGTCAATCATCACGTCCCTTTGTTTCCTATTAAATGTCAAAACTTCCCAGTTCCAAGTGACATTGTAATCTAGAATCTAGAATCTCTGAGACCTGATACTCCTTGATAATAGCATGTTGTTTTTTATTGTGACTGTTTTTCACAACATCCTCTTCAGGCTGAGCCACCACAGTCAGAAGCTATTAAAACTTTTTCTCTTGATCACACTAGACTCTAAACATCTGAGGGATCGAGCTTGATCTGGATTTAGGACAACTTTAATGTGCCTGTTAAAGAAGCCACAGGATTTTCGGCATTGATCCCTTGATCGACCAACTGCAGTATGATTTCCATACAAAGGGTGGCGCTAGTGCTGCATCCAAGGGTGCCCTGTCCACCAGCCTCTGCCAAACACAAGAGGGAACTCTTGAGCTGCCGGCCGCTTTGTTTCATGGCCTGCAACATGTTTTACATGCTCACTGGTCTCAACATACCCTGTCCCTGACACTGTCCCTGCAGACAAGCCTGTGTCTTAAGAGCGGCCCTGTGTTACAGCTGGAGAGCTTTACAAAATGGCTGTTCCAACAACAGTTGCTGATGATTCTTTGAGCTTCTAACCATATCCTGCAGAGACCAGCAACTCTAGATCAATACATGTGATTGTGAAATCCATTAATTGTTTTATCAATGGATGGCGGTGAAAGATGATTATGAACTTTTCTCATCTGCTCACAATTAGTCCGGTCTGGACGATGTCAGCTCTCTTCCTGTTCTTTTTGCTCGGCACGTTCAGGAGATGCTTCCTACCAGCTCAACATTACAATTTAAAATCTGAACAGTTATACAGTTGTGGTGATGCATGCAACATTGATTCTAAAGGACGAAGAAGAAAAACTGCAACTTGAGGATCGCCTCGGGACACATTCAGTCCAGTTTATCTATTGGTACAGGGGCTTAATGGTCATTTCTAAGCTGATAGGTCAGTCTTAAGTGGTAGGTAGTGACCTCATTATGGACATCAATTAATTTCTTATTCTACATGAGTAAGGTCGGATCAATGGAAGACAGTATAACCTACAGGCACCAACTTCAACATTGACTGAGAGAATGAAGAAAAGAAACAACTGCCTTTCCGCCATTATTAGTCTCCACCTCCCCTCAGTGTTGCGTCTAGTGTTGGCTCACTGCAGTTCACCCCACAACTCTGTGTTTGCACAGGAGCACTTGTGTTGCCTGTAAACAGCTCGCCATTCCCCGCCAAGTTCAGGTGGCAGGTCAGGGAGGCGGTGGTCGATGATGGGGTTAAACTTTACGAGAAATGCGTTGTTTGCCTGACCCACTTCATCGAGTCCTCTGCAGGCTGCTGGGGGCTGCATGTTGTGGCTGAGGGGAGCAGCCAAGCCAGATATAATGACAAGTCTTTGTTGAGAGCTGAGGCTCCCACCAGGATAGGCTCAGGCCAGACAATAGCTGAGGTCACAGGTCCTCAGATGCCAGGATGAGCAGGCTAATGAGCCAGTATTGAGCTCGGAGCAGCAGGCCAGTGTGGTCTGCAGCCGCCGGCTCAGATGGTTCTGACACGGCCAAGGCTAATTTGTCTGTTTTGTTCCTGACAGTGGAGCCTCCTGACAGGAGTTGCCAAGAGTTAAGTGGAGAGCTGCACGGCTAGAGGCCTGTTAATCAGAGGTCCTCTGGAGTCCGAGAGGGTTGGATCAAAACAGACCCACTTAAAGTCTACATGTATACATTGAAAAGAGAGACTCCAGGCGAGTCAGACCTCGTCCAGCATTCACATGCACACTGGCAGCAGAATCAAGAGCCATACATTCAACAGAAATTGCAGGAACATCACATGAGTGTGATGTGGTCGGATCTGATGGCACGACCGCTCTGATCCTCTTGGATATTAGACATTTGACACCCAGACCCAACACCCTCAGCAGCGCAGTGGGACCCTACCCAACTGGAATGGAGTGTAGTGCAGGTCCTGGGTCAAGTCTTGGTCAGTGAGAACTGAGTGGGTTTGGACCACTGGTTTGGCTAGTTTCTCACATCAGCTTGGGTCTAAGGTTGATCATTCTAAAGCACTGCACCATCAGCAGTATGTCGTCCTTGGTGAAACTGTCAAAACAACATAAAATTTCCTATTGCCTCTACTAAATGTCTTTTTACAAATACACCTTTTCCTCTTGCACCCAATTTATCCTTGAGAGAGGCCAGGTCCTGCTTAAAAAAAGCAAAAGTTGTGGAGCTGACGTTTCTGAATGGCCGGTCGCCTCCTTTGTTCAATCCTGCAGCTTTTCATTTTGACCTCTTTACACTTTCCTGCCACTCCCCATCGCTCCATCAACCCCTGCGACCCAGACACATGCGGCTCTGGCTTATCCCGTGATGGCATTGACCTCTCATTTTCATATTGACCCGCTGCTTCCCATGACCCCTGACCTGTCAGGGTCGAGCCTCCAGCCGTCTGGACCTCTTCCTCCTTGACCCGGCCCTGCACGCCACACTTTGGAAGGTCCAGATGGATTGTGGCTCTGTGCTCGGGGTGACCACAGATTACATTGTTGTCTCGCGTCCACCTCGCCCGAGCAGCTGCTCCGGCCGCAGAATTACTCTGGTGATTATATTAGTTTTTCCCCAAAGCCCTGAATTTGGCCTGATGTGTTTTGTCATTTCAAAGCTTTTCTTTAAAGCACAATCCCTCCCTTTTGACGGTGAGAACCACAATACAAACGCCCGTGGAACTTTCCCTGCCTGGATTTCTTTCTCCCTCTGTCTGTCACCCTCTGAACTTGTTGTCCTCATTCCGTTGCCTGGGTTTGATACATAGTGTCCTGATAGTGTGCTGGGGAGAATCTGGGTCAGCTGAGCCTGAGATAGCACAGACACCAGGCTGACGTCACACACGTCACACAGACCGGAGGACGCGGCGCTTGGTTGTTCCTGCATCTGCTTTAGGTTCAGCCACATCCCGTGTTTATTGGTGGGATCTGTAATAAGGCGCAACGCAGCCCCGCCCAGGCACACTTTAAATAGAATCTAGATTATATTTTTATCTCTCTCAGGCAGATGATGCAGGAAAGTGTTCACTTGAGCACATTTCATAATCAGAATTTATTGCCTTGCCATCGGGGTGACATGTCCATCAGTTCTGGATTAAATGTGACATCGCTGAGGCCCAGAGAGCCGTCTAAATTGCACATGACTGAATTACTTGGCCTGAAAATGCGCAGCACACAGCAATAATAGTGTTTTTGGCAGGGAGGCCGAGTTTGTGTTTGAAATGATGTTACTCAGCAAAAATATTGTCTTTGTAATTTTATCTTAAATCACATTGCGCTGTTTATTTTTTGACGTAGGTCCAAGCAGCATTACTAATCCCTGCTGTACTGAGACCTGCAAGGAGGGGAGGGGGGAGGGAGGGAGGGACGGAGGGAGGGAGGACCGGGGTTGGGAAGGGAGGGAGAGAAAGAGCCGTGAGGGAGGAGGGAGAACACAAGAACAAGAGGAAGTGAGTGTTCATTACAAATGAACTTGTGTGCTCAGTTGTGGGCATGCCCAGTAGAGTTTGCCTTGCAGCCTGAAAAGCAGCCTCTAAATTTGAACAGGAGGGAGACAAGGTGACTGAGACTTTTGTTGCTGCTCTCTCTCTCTCCCTCTCTCCCGCTCTCTCTCTATTATGTGCTTTTTCTCCTCCTCTCCCAGCAGTGTGTATCTGTCTGCTCTTTTTTTATTTTATTTTTATGCAATGGAGGAGCAAGAGGAGTTGCAGATTTTTAGCTAGTGGAGAATCAAGGGGAAGTAAATAGACTTGAGAAGAAGAAGAAGAGGAGGAAGAGGAGGAAAAAAAGGCAAGAGACAAAGACTTCACCTCATCTCCTTGCTTCCCTCCTCTGTCAACGACTTTTACCTCACAAACGGCGAAGGGACCAACTTCAAAAGGCGGCCAGGAGGGAGCTGGAGTGTGAAATCTGAGAGGAGCAGCAGGATGAGAGGCTGACCGGCGCTGTGTGTGCTCTGCCGTCCAGGTCAGTGCCCAGGAAAGACCCAACTGCTCCTCAATCCATTTCCTTTTCTTGCTTTATTCACTGTCTCCAAACTCCAGTTTAGTTTGGGTACAGTGTGCATGCGGCCCTTGTTTTATGACTTGGATCAAACTGTGTGTGTGTGTACTGCCATGGTTTGAGAAAGTGAATGAGACGCTGTGCATCTCAGCATCTCCTCTCAGCAGTGTCCGTCAGCAGAGTGAAAACAGAAACTCCAGCTGCTGTCATCCCTGTATGGAAACTATAAGGAAGGTGATCTCAAGCGTGTGTGCGTGTGTTGAGGGAGGACGAGGCGCATGAATGCTGCTGACACGTGGTTCAGATAGGGGAGAAATCATAGAGACGCACTGTAGCCTGGCTGTTCACTTGTGTGTGTGTGTGTGTGTGTGTGTGTGTGTGTGTGTGTGTGTGTAGGGGTTGTGACAGAGGGTGTGATTCAATTTCAAGTTCTTTGGCGCGGTCTTGGTTGCATTAGTCCCAGAACATCGTCCGTGTGTTGGATGTTTACTAGTTTGCTTTGTTGCCTGTACGTATTTCCTCATCTTTAAAAAAACATATTTAATCAAAGTTACAATTATCCTCTAATCATGTTTTTTAAATCCAACTCAATTTAGCTTTTAAGTCCACAAAGGTGGGAAGGGTATTGAGCCCAACTGACAGCTCACCTGTCTGTGACTGTCTTCCATCTGAGGGCCCCCCGAGGGCCTGTCCCATTAGCCATCCCAGCATGCTTTGCCACTGACAACTAAGTGTCAGCAGAGGCCTCCCAGGAGACTTGTTTTTGACAGGTTTATTATTCCAGAGCTGTGGAAGTGGGGCACACCATGGACACTGGGTAATTCTAAATAGCTCATATTATTGTTATTATTAGAATTATCGTTTTCTTCTGCTTCTTAATATATGAATATTATTAATAATTATTATTATTATATTCAAAGAATATTGTAGATTGTGTGTGTATGTGTGTCTTCAATATTTTTTAAAATCTTTTATCCCTTATATATATATATTTTTTTTTACTTTTTGAGGTAATTTGTGCTTACAGCAGAATTTTCTAATAATTCTTTCTATTTTCAGATTAAATTGCTGCTCATTTTCATGATTCATATAAATTTTTAGTAAAATGTCCAATGTGTGATAAACACAATAATTTCTTAAATCCCGAGGCTGCTTTTGTTAATAAAAAAAATCAGGAGACAGTTGACAAAGAGCAGCAACTGTTTCCAGACAGTTAGACGCTCATTCTTAAATTCTGCTTTAAAAATTTGATTATTTGATTATTCTATGCAGATGCTGATACATTTTCAGATTCAGATTTTTTAAATGAACAAATACCTTGCACATACATTTTCATACAACTACCACAAATACATACGTTATGTTAGTAGTAAGGGTGTTGATGAAGAAAAGATTAGGACTCAAGAATATGTGTAAGTTTTTTTGTTGGCAGTTTTATAACTTATAAGAGAGCCTTTGGCTGCAGTATTTCAATTTATTTTTGATGTCATTCATTTTAATTTCACACAGTTAATAACATTACTCACAAAGATAGTCGATTCAGTTATTTTTTCAAATGAAAATAAACGTAGTTTGATTTTGAAATTTCCCTCTAAGCCTCAGAAATAATATCTGCATCCTTAACATCTGCTGAACCACCTTTTTTGTGGTGTGAGATTAAATTTCATATTTATTTAATTACATTAGACATAATTTGATTCTTATTCAAGTTTTTCCTGAAGCCAACGCATCATGAGTAGCAGAATAATACATGTTCAGTGTGAGACTTTAAAGGGGCACTTCGCTGATTTTTTCACACGCTGTGAAAGTCAGTGTAGTCGTCACAGTTAATAATATTTAGCCTTGGAAACCAAACATTATCCATGTTATCTCTGGTTGGTCTTTGATACAGAAATCTGAATTCCAAATTTGAATTGTGAAGGACAACGGTCTGATGAAAGATGACGCTCGACTCCCTGCAAGTTTGGATTCCTCTTCGTCATCATCCTTTATTTATACTTGAGGGACTAATTAAGGAAAGGAATTTCATCAGAAGAGGAAATGAATAGAGCGAGAAATCTCAACCTCTGCTGTTTGAAATGGATCAGTCTCCTACAGCCGCTGTGTGGGAGATAAAGACACAACGTTTCTGTGAGTGCCCCTTTAAAATAAAAAGCTTTATTAGGTTTGGCTCGTTTTGTCAGTTTCAGTTGAACGCCACTGCTGTGAGGCCTCACCTTTTCAGTTCAACAGTGTTAATTCATTTTTCTTCGTTTGTTGTCAGAATACACGTGAATATGTTCAGAAAAAAGCTGCTTATATCACAACCATCAGGAGTTCATTTGTTTAACTGTCAGGATGACTCCCTTCTTTCTGGGGGGGGGGGGGCGGGTTTCCATGGGGGGGGGGGGCAGGTTTCCATGTGTTCCTCCTCGAGTCCCACCCCTGACGGCCCAATCTGAGGCTCCATGATCCATCACACAGCGGGCCGCCATGTTTTGTGAAAGGCCTGTGAACTTGTTACCTCCCTCGGCCCGCCTGACTGAATGTCAGACCCATTTCTCTTTTCTTGCACTCCCCATTTCCCAGGACTGCTGGTGTATTGAAATAATTGGGCAGCATTCAGTGCGAGCATGTTGCCGGTGCACCTCCGGAACAGAGATATCAAGTGTGGTGCCGCCATTTGCCTCTGACCTCCCTTTCGCCGCTCCTTCCTCCGCCTGCCCACTTCCCTGCGAGGTTGTGACGGGTCATCATCATGACTCCAGCCTCCCAGTACAATGACACAACACCAATGGTACATTATCTACAGTGGGTCCGCTGGTCTGGAGCTCTGTCTATAGACCTTTCTTCGATGCCCCATTGTCTCTGGGATCTCTGGATCAAGCCTGTTCAACATGGCTCACATTCAAAATGGCAACCTCAAGGGGCTTTTATTCCTCCAGCAGAATTCAATCACTTTTGTCTCTCCTCTCTACTGAGTTATTCAGAGTTTAATGAGGAAGGGAAATAAAGGAAGGCTTATGGTTTGCTGGATGATGGAGAGGCTGCCATTTTCTTTCTGTCGGAGGAGCCACACAGTGTTCATGTGAAATGAGTTTTTTTTTTTTTTTTTTTTTTCTTGAAGCAGTGCGGAGGGTGATTGAGATGTCTGAGAAAGAGCCAGGGAGTCTGGAGACGCTGGGGTCATTAAAGTGTCAGAGGAAGAAGCAGCAGCTCCTCAAATATTCTCCTGTATTTTAGACAGTCCAGTTTGGGGTTTTGTCAGTGGAGGAGTTTCCTGCATGGCGCTGCGAGGTGTTATGGCCATCAAACATTAATGCAGTGATTTCACCAAAGACATCAAATAGTTATGTGTTGTGCATCATTTTAATGACTACAGAGGATTATCCCCTTACATAACCGAGCGTGGGCGGTTTGGAGACAGCTCCTGGCAACGTGGGACGGCATGAGACCGAACCCGAGGAAGTGCCGGGCTGCCGCCGGATGACGGGGCTGTTGTTGCAGGGTTCATGGCGGGTCGCAGTCCGTGCCGTGCATCAGCTGTCAGAGTGTTTCGCTTAGTGGCTGCACTGGCGTCAGCAGTGATGCAAGGCTCTTCTGTCTGACATCAGAAACGCCGCTCAGGTGGAGAGGTAGACGAGTTCAGCTGGCTTACGTTTTCCTTTCGCCATCTCTTCCTCTCTCATGTGGACGCGCAATAAACCTTGGGTCACCGAGGTCAGAGCTGGTCATTCATCACCTTTCCCCCTGAGCAGTTGTACCAGTCAGCTGCAGGCATGCAAAAACAACCCCACACAGGTCTGTGGTAGGAAAAGACAGCTTTATTGCATAAACCCAACAAAGAAGAAGAAATTAGAAGAAGACAACGACACTGTAGATTTTAATAAGAGACAGCCTTGTGAGGACACAGAATGTTATCAGACCTCCCTCCACCATTCTGCACGACAGGTTTTTGTAAAGAGGTTTGGTGAAATGAGTTTTGCAACAGAAAAATGAATTGGAACCATTCCATGCACAAATCTTCCTGTCCTTAAAACATAAACCTCACACCCCCTTTATGTCTCAGCATCATAGTGTGTTCATTATTAATATTTCAGAAAGGGTGGTATAAATTTACAGTAGGTAGAACCTTAACATAGTTCTGTTTATCGCTGCAGTACATTTTTCAAAAGTGATATTAGCAACTAATGCAAATGTGATGGGATAGTAATTTATAAAAATATGAGACAAGGCTCAATTATTTCAACATATAAAAAAAGTAATAAAAATAACTTGTAAATATGAATTTGAATATTTAACAAACATACATTTAGACTGCACACAATTATAGCAATAGCCATTTAACAAAAAACAATCATGATTATAAGTATCTTTGTATAAAACATTACCATATAAAAACCATAATGAATACAAAAGCTCCATTTACATCAACAAATGCAGTCATAGGTTCTCCATATTGGTTTGGTGCAACCAATAAAAACGGTGTCCCTCAAGGTTCAAATTTTGGTCCTCATTAATTCTAACTCTCACTTAAAATGTTTTCTCTTGTTTCCACTCGCTACTGGCAGACATATTATTCCCACTATGGTAAACATACTGGCAGCCTGTTCAATACAGAATCCAAATTCTACTCTTCTTGTACTTGCTTATAAAGCTCTGGAAGGTTGTGCCCCTCATTATTCCACAGATCTCCTGATAGCTCACTCTGCCCCTAGGTCACTTAGGTCATCCTCACAAGAACTCTCCCCAAGGACACCCCTCTTTCTCTCTGTCCCTTCACCCTGGAATAATGTCCCATCCTCCGTCAGGTTGCATTCAAGTCTACCCTCTCTGAGTATCTATAAACTACTGACATCCACTATTTGTTCATGGAAGATTCCATTTATGTTGTAGAGTACTTCAAAGACAACACAATACTACTAAATTAAGATTTATCGAGGAACCCAGCAGTTAACTGGCAGAAAAACCCTGGAACCAGAGTGAACCAAAGGAACTAATCAAGCAAGTGAGGGTGTAAATGAGTGAAATATGGGAAGAAGCATGGCGAATGTTGTAGGGTAGGATCAGGGCGTGAGGGTTTAATCTCTCTTTTTAACTCTACATCTCTGTCTGTCTGTCTCCCGCTTCCCTCAGTCAATTTCATACCCCTCTGTTCGCTCTCGCCAGGGGTGCGAGGTACAGGTTGACAGCCGTGCAGGTCTCCTCATTATGCCGCGTCTGAGCCAGCAGAGATTTATAGAGATGATAAAAGCGGTCTGGAGGGCAGTAATGACCACAGGCTCTGATGCAGGAGGAGGGAGGTGGGGGGGGCGGCGGTGGGCCGAGGCTCTGTCTGGTCACTCATTTGAGATGAAACAACTCGATATACAGTCTGTGTATATATGACAAAGCTTTTTTTGCGACCAACATAACAACTTTCTTGTTACTTCAGAAGTTGTTGGACTTGGATGTGTGAAGTCCTCAGGATGCCGACCCCACCTCTAGCCTTTAATTTTTAACATGGCCGTACTCGTAGTTTGGAAACAGAAACACAGACTCACTGCAGACAGTGTCTTCTATCCCAAAGCAAGCAGCAGAGCCACGATACCTCAACTCACTGACCCTGCTGTAGGTGTGAAGATCACTATAATTTAAAGGCTAGTGAAGAGCAAGATCATAACTCTGAGGTGGCAGATTCCATTTTGCACCTCCAAGTCAGACATGTTGGTCATTTTCAAACCAAACCATGCTCCAAAAAAGATGGTGTGAGTCAGACCATGAATCGGGAGAATTTTTACACGACTAGCGCCCATTATGATCATTAGTACGTAGCCATTAAAATGAACCAGGTCCCAACACAATGGATGCATGAGATGAACTTGACTGGATCTTGACTTGTGTTGACTAAATATAAGAGAAACTCAAAATGAAGTGATGCAGCAGAGAACGGACGCCGTCGATGGTCTGTCCCTTAAACTAGAGAAGATATGAACATGTGGCGTGTTCACTGTTTACATTTCTGTCTTTTATTTCAGTTACAGTGACTCCAACTTTAGTATCTGCACTAGATTTCTGTTAAATGTTAAACCTTCAGGTGATCACAGCAACGCAGCATAGCATATAACAAAGAAATGAACCGTTATGCCTCAACGTGCTCTCTCCTGTCTTAGTCCCTTCGCCCTGAGTTCCATTTTCTGCTGGATTGTTATGGTAATAGGGGTCAGAAGATGAGGGGGTTCTCACGTTCAATGTGAAACCTAGCCCTTTGTGTCTGTGTGGCTCAAGCTGCTGCGACAGAGGCCAGAGGTGAAATTGAATTCAGCTGAAATTCCCCAGTGAGTCTGGCCCTGGGGCTGGACTGTGCCAGACTGGACCAGTGGCTCTGCTGCAGGGGACCGACCACAGCACTCAGTTCACGGGTGTTAGGAGATTCTGGCTTAGGAAAACCTGAAGATGAGCAATGGCTGAGAGAGAAACTGAGCTGGTCATGAAGTCTAGATTGTAAAAAAAAAAAAAAAAACAGCCACTTGTTTTTGTGAACACTGTCTCTTATGGTTATATCATGTTCCAAGGTTGATATCTTGTCCCACAACAAATGCATTTCACTTTGCTTTTATACCCAGATCTTTGTGACACGTAGATGCAATTTGTCGATTTAAGAATAATGCTTTTTACTTTTTGCCCTTGAGCTGCCAGTCAGAGTAATAAAGTGTTTTCTAGCACACAGGCTTTCAAACGGAACTTTTGTGTTTTGTTCACCACAAACCACAGAGTCTTGTTTTACCTTTTTTTTTTTTTTTTTTTTTATCAAATAACACAAAACTACTTTGACTCAAGGCACCAGGAAAAAAATGACCGCTTTGTTTTGCGCTGTCTTGTAAAGAGAGGAAAGAAAAATTCTCCTTCTCGATATAATCTTTTTCATTTTCGCGTGTTTCTCTCCAGCTCTGTCCAGCGCGACTTGGGAAACGCCATTAAACCCCGTTTTTATGTTCTGCAATCAAAGGCAATTTCATGAATTTATGTCATGATTATGCATCTCTATACAAACAATGTGAAATTTCAAGCCAAGTAATTGGGCTGGAGTGGTCGGCTGCTGAAGGTTAGCAGGTCGATAATTTAGCAGTAATTTTAAGAATGGCCTAACAGCGTTTTTTTATGAGCAGACTCCGTTCTCTGTGTGTATAACCTTGAGTAGCAGTGAGAGTAATTTCTCTCTTTGTGAACTCAAACCTGCCATCCTCGCTCAGAAAATTCCATTTGTGTCCTTCAAGCTTGGGCCAGACATCCATTTATCAAATTTTATTTCTGCAACACCAACATTAGCTGCCATGTCATGTTTCCAACATGCCGAGCGAAAAGGTTACGGGGACGTAAATGCTGGTGTGCCAAAAAAAAAAAATACAATCAAAAGCTCCCAATAATAAAAAACCTGGGGGGTGATCAGAGAAGCCCCCCCCCCCCCCCCCCCCCCCCCCCCCCCCCCCCCCCCCCCCCCCCCCCCCCGACTGAAGCGTATAAATCCATAAACTCCAGTGACCTGTCGCACTCTTTTCCTGTCCTTGTCCTGTTTCAGAAAGGAAACTTTTGAACTGCTTTCGGCAGACACCCATGGCGGCTGAAAAAGTAGAGACGGTGTGTTCCAGCTCAGCTAATGTTATTAAAGGGTTCGGAGAGGAGAACCATCCTCACGCTGATAATTAAGACCGAAGGGTGTTGGGAATGGCTTTTGGCGCCTCGTGTCATAATTCACATTTGTTTATTTCTCAGTGAAGGGAGTTCTGGCGTGGGCAGAATCCGTCAAGCCTCTCAAAGCATTCCTCAGAGACACACACGTTTACATATGAGGTGTCGGGCAGGGAGCGTGGAGGGAGAATGGGGTTCAGACAAAAATCCTTCACAATAGGAGCCAGTTTGAGGAGTCTGAGCAAAATAACAGCACCTGCATCTAAATATGACTGACCTGTGAGACTTAGAGGATGTCCTCACGAATTTCCCAGCTGAGCTGCGAGTTACTCATAACACCCCTCAAATCAAAGAGTTTCTTGCTCATTAGCCATTTAAAAAAACTGTGAAGTTAAACTCATCAATCATTAAAGACTTCAACTCAAACCCTGGTTTTAAAATTACACCCACACTCCTTCAGTTAACAAATTTAGAAAATTGTAAGTGAATGCATTTTAGGAAAATCTATGAAACATTAAAACAGGAGTTCACAAAGAGGAGTCCATCCCTGGCGGTTCTGTGGGGCACAGTAATGGTCTGAGCTCATCCTGTATCTTGTGTTTAACGCCGTTCTTCTTCTTCTTCGCTGGTGAGGAGACATGAATCTATTTCTTATTCCTTGCTGTTTTCCATTGAGTGCTGCTGTGGGGCCAGAACCACAGACAAAGTATATTTTGTCATGAGGCATGTGAGAGGTGCACGTGAGCATTCTCCTCTGCATTCCTCCGATCTTCAGCCCCCTCAAGTGTTTCCTTCTGCAGGACCCGGACCTGACAGCTCAGGAATGCTGCTGTTCGCCAGATTGTCCAAAGAACATTTGGCTCAAAGTGCGATCTTTGCATTTGAGAGCAGGACTTTTTTTTAAACTTCTGCTTCAAGCTATTCGCGTGCACTCAGATATTTTGCTGCTCGTACAGATTTCCTGTGCCTCAACTATTCTTCTTCTTGCACACACACTGCGTCTTTTGCAACAAGTCTGTCAAAGTTCCCCAACCAATGAAAAGACAGACATAGTGATGGGGCCAGGGAGGCAGGGTTTTGAGTAAAATCTCTTCACTGTAGAATCAATGAAAGGTTTTGACCACAGATTTGAAAACTGTTACTCCAGTAAATATTATTCATTAAGGTTTTTACACCAAACACGTTCTCTCTTACTGTTAGCTGATATTACTGGCAGTAAAAGATGTGACTTAATGGCAATGCGGTGATACTGCTGTCAATAGACTCCTTTTACATTTGTGTTATTGAATGTGTGGACATTCAGGAGTATGTGTGGAGTAACCAGGCAACAAGCTAAGCACAGTGACTGACATTGTCAACATCGTTTGTGAACTAATTTTGAATCAATTAAACAATTAAACTGTGTATTGGCCACACAGTTTAATTGTTTAGCCGGATGTTCCGGCAGAACCATCAGTTCTAGCTTGTTTTAAAGACGGGAGGAGACCCGTCCTGTGGTCTCTGGCCCTCCTGTCCACCCGACTTTTTGCCCGTAGCTTCTCCAGCGTTCTCGTGTAATCTCCTCGGCCTCAGACAGATGATTGACAGGTGGTAATGAATTGTGGTGAAATGTGAGAGACCAGCGCAGCGAGGGGAAGTGAAACGAGGGAGTACAGCTGAATGAGAGTCCAGTAATTTAAGCAGCGCACGAGAGGGAGGGCTAAGTACACTATCCCCAAGACTGCTTCATTCCATGGTGTAAAAAATCTCAGATTCTCACCACAAACTCTTGCCCCTGTGTGACAGGTAATTATTTTGGCAGCCAGAAAGCATTTCCAAAGCTTTGCTGCCAGCCCGATGTCTCAACCTCTCTCAGGGGCCCATCTGTGCTCAGCTACCCAAGATAAGTGAGAGGAATGTAGGGCAGCCATGCTGTGATGTGAGGGGCTTGCCTCGAGCTTAGATCCTGGAGGCTGGGGCTCCACCCGGACTTGGTGCATAATGGCACAATGGAGCGGGAAGGGTTTAGGAGGGCGTGGCGGACAGCGGGAGGGCTGCTGGGGAGGCTGGCCGAAGGTGGGTGCTGAGAGCTGTGCCCGCCACTCCTCTTCCAGCTTGTTTGTTGTTGAGGCAACAGCGGCGTTCACAGCTGATCAGAGGGCGTGGCTTTCCCAAAACACACAGTCTAAACAGTCCACCGGTAACAGCAGGTTACAGGGTGGGGTGACCAATCAGAGTGAAAAATGAAATCCACATTAACCATCAAACTAACAGGTAAAACGTTAAAGATAAAAAAAACTCTGGACGTAATAACTCTCATGGTTTACACTTCACTTTTCAAACGCTGTGATATATATTACGTTGCAGTCCGTCCTCCTCGGAGCGTATTAACACTTTTAATTTCATGCACGGCTCAAGTGAAGTGTGAAGATTAACTTTCCCCTCGCAGGGTTATCTCATTCATGCACACGCACGCCGGCGAAACCCGCCGCCACATAATCACCGCAGGTGACAATGCGAACGTTTCCAGCAGCCATTCTTTCACCGGTTAAGATTTAACAGGGTCCATTAGTTACACTAGTTTAATAATCGCGACAGGAAAGGGTTGTAATTGTTCTCCGGGAGCCTGTGTTTGTTTGAGCGTCCCTGCACGGAGCGTCTGAGCAGGGAGAGGAAGCTGCTCTGTAAATACGCAGGTTTTGCCACAGTGGGTTTCAGGGAGGAAAGTCTTCTGTGGAGTGTGCGTGGTTTCACATCGACCGTACACACGGCATATCTTTGTCTTTGTTTGCCATTGTTAGCTCGGGAACATGGAAGTGCAAACAGACAACCGCAGACACGCTGGACGTTGAGATATATTTTCACACGTGACATAAGACACGTGTTCATTTCATCGTACTGAGCGTGTGTCACAAGTAAATGCAGCCCGACGTGGGACCAACACCTCACTATGACAATATTGAGGATGACTTGAGTTATTAATGAATTAATGGGAAATGTGAATACTGTATTATTCTATACTATACTATACTGAAATAGCCAATTAATTTCTGAATGAGATGAAGTAAAATTAACAGCCAATGTTCGATTATTATTATTACTGTCTAAATAAACACAATGGTCTAACGGACAGGCTCTTTCATTCATCTACTCACAGCACTTCAAGTTTTTACTGACTCACACCAGCATAGCTCCACACCGGACTGGTCCCATTACCCACTATTGTGGTCCCATGACCCCCCCGGCAGCAGAGATTGAGTTGTGATGTTGGTGTCGCAGCAGCTGAGCTGTCAGTGTTTCCCTCGCCGATGACGTCTAGAGATGAAATACACGTTGGCATCTTTTTTTTTTTTTAATCGCAAACACCAAAGCTTCTGAGAGCTTTTTCATTTGTTTCTGTCGTTGCCATTTTGATGCAGCGAGCGTGATGTCATCAGTGACAGCTGATCTGAGCTGACGCGAGGCTGGCTTTCACAATAAAACCCATCCTCGCAACTGACGAGCCTTCACGTTGGATTTCTCCAATTTTTTCCATTAGTCCTCATCAGCTGCCCACCTCAGTGTATTTAATGTCAACAGGTGTGTGGACCTCCAAGCTTTAATACCTTTTTTGCATGTTAATTGAAACCAGGTCCCGGTGCAGGAAACTGTTCAGCTAATTTGCCGGTGTGTGAAAGAACTGGACTGAATCTGGTGCTGGGATGTTGAAATGTTACACATGTTCATGACTTTTACAGCTGTATGAAGGCCATTTTACACGCCAGGTGAATTTAGAAAACTCCTAGTGACGATAAAACAATTGAAATCAAAGCGCACGACAGTCCCTCCCACAGGAGACGGAAGCGTTGTGTAACTCCACCAAAGTCCACATGCTAACAAGCTAACAGGCTAACAGGCTAACAGTCAGAATCTGGTCCAAAAACAAACCAGCGTCGGCCCCCACACACTGAAACACCTCAGCTCAAATACTGCACATCTGTATCAGATCCAGTGTTCGGTCGTCAGCAGGATTTCGCTAAAAATACTTGAACATTTGGCACCAAACACACCCAGTTCTGTTTCTGAAGATTTTTAACAAAAACAGCTGAACAGATTTGACCAACATTGGGGTCTGGATCTTGATCAGCGTTTGAACCGGGGAATAAATCCTGGATCTTGAAGGGGCCTGGACATTGATCTGTGTCTGTCTCAGACTTCTGCATTACATACTGTTCTTTGCTGAATGCAACTTCCCTTTGACCATTCAATACTATGACTTCCTCTTATCGCAGACGGCAAACAAAGATCCTATAATGGAGAGACCATTTGCTCGGGTTCAGCGGGTTCACTCTGTCGCGTTGTTCAGTTTTCTCTCCTGGGCCACCTTCTCTATTTATTTAACCGCTTTCAGTGGAAAACGTCTCTCCTGCCCGACTGCTTGTGTTCACACACACACACACACACTTCCTCTCGGCTTCCTCTCTGCTGAGCCGTTAAGAAACAGACGGCGCTGTTGATTATGTGCCCCAGCAGAAGGAGCCGTATAGTGCGGTGACTATAGCAACTTATGAGTTATGGCTCTGAGAAGGAGCCTCGAGCTGGCACACACTCGCAGGAAGGGCTGGGGAGGGCGTGTCGTCTGTCAGCGGTGTATTAGAGGAGGGGACACTGTGCACCCTGTGAGTGTGTACAATATCAGTACAGGATACTATAGGTCCCCATTCACATGTCCACCGTCAGGCTGTGCTCATTAATCTCACGTCTGATAAATTGATCTTCACCATGAGGTCAAACCTTGAACACCAAAATCGATTGTTTTCATGGAACCAAGTTCGAATACTTGTTTGGCACCTGAACATGCAGTACACCATTCAGTCGTTTATCGACCAGAAAACGAGGCGTCGCCCGTCTGCAACAGGTGCACGCTCTTGCTTCTTTGTTGTTTGAAGAGACTGATCTCTTTTTGCCTCTTCAGCGAATCGGTCCAGGCTTTTTAAAGGAAACGCGTTGTGGCATGTTACAATGACCATGCACGTGATGAACTGAGAGCTCAAGCACAAGCCTTTTTAAACTGTGTAGCAGGTGCTGGGACTTTTTTCTACATTTAAACGAACAATGGTTTGAGGGAGGACAACAAACTAGAGGCCAAGATTTAAAAATGTCTCTGTTGCTTCATGTATAACATGTATAGCTATTTTATAGCTTCCGTTGTATTGCTGCTTATCTTTTAAACACTAGATCATGTGGTACTTGTCTCCAGGAACAAGCTGACCCTCTGCATTAGCTCCACTTTTGACCTCACACTGTTGTTGCTCTCGAAGTGGAAGTAAGAGCAGCATGGCTGGATGGGAGCAAGGGAACTTTAGATGATGTAACTGGGCTGTAAAGCAGGAAGTAGAAAATCCAACAAGGAAACAACATCACCTGACCCTCCTCTCCTCTCCTCTCCTCTCCTCTCCTCTCCTCTCGTCTCCGACTGCACCAGACACGACAGATGGTGGGTTTTTTTGCGAGGGGAGGGGCACATTGCAGTTGTGGCGAAAAGTCGATTGAATAATGAAAAATTTCGTGATCATCACGCCGTGGGTGTTCACAGCCTTCAAATGAAAATATTTTTGCTTCATTACGTGTAAAAAAAAAACAAAAAAACAAAAGGAAAATGAATGACACTCAGTGTCGGACTCTTGGACAAAAGGTGAGCATGGTTTGCCGATCTTACCCTTTCAATTCATCTATCGCTCCCTTGCTCAACCCCCCCCCCCCCCCCCCCCCCCCCCCCCCCCCCCCCCCCTCCTGCACCCCCCCCGTCCCCACCCCCCCCCCCCCCCCACCCCTCCACCGACCGCTCTGTCATGCTCTGTCCCCTCCGTGCACTTGCCTTTGTCTGGGTCCGGCCAGAGTCTGGCGGACACGAACAAAAGAATGCCGCCTGTCATGGAGATGGACCAAAGGTTTTCAGCTCTCCGGAGGGGAGGAGGAGGTGGTCGGGTCTCAGGGTCGGAAAGGCATTGTCAACGCTGTGGCTATCCATTGTTGTTTCTGATCCGACACCGACCTCACCCATCTCTTCTGTCTCCAATTTCCTTCTTCCTTCTGTCCACTCATTCCTCAGGCCTCTGGGTTTCTCCACAGCGAGGGATGGGAGCGTAGGGACACGGTGGAAATGCAACAGATGTCCGACATGAAGCTGTTTATGGGCATGGCTGCTCCAGGCGCGGCGGTGCACCGCACCGTCTGCTGCTCCGCTTGTGGTGCCGGTTGTTAATAACTCCGCAGGAGGTGCTGGTGCCTGCAGCGGGAGCGCTAACTTTCAGTAGCTACTTTCAGTGGGTGCAGTGCTTTCCAACAGGCTTCTGGCACATTAGGAGGCTCGGAGTGGAGGACCCTCCCTCTCTAGAGAGGCTTTATTTGTTTTTTGAGTGATGCAACCTTGAAAATCTGAGAATTAGATCACCAGACTGGAAATCAGTAGAATAAATGACCTAAATGTACATTAAGGTGTACAACAGGAAAAATGCTGCCTAGCCTGAAGAAATACTTAACGCTAATGAGGAAATGCAATAAAGCCATTTTCAGTCGTGAACTCTGGAGAAAGGTCACACAGTTGGACAGTCTCAGACCAGCTCATGGCTCTCTAGAGCGTTCAGGTGAGGGTGAGGCGGCAATGAGAGCAGAGGTGTAACGTTTGTCTTCTACTCGTGTGGCATCACTCTTTCTTCCTTTATTACCTCATGGTTTGTTCGGACATTTCCCAAAAATCTTTCTAGAGGGTTGACTTGTGAATCTCAAGAGAAAGACTAGAAGCTCTCATGCAGACATTTGGGGTTTTTGCTATTAGCAATATTCCAGTCCATCTGTACCTGCAGAGTACTACAATATGAATGCAAGTTTAACTCCCCTGATCTCGAAATAGTATATAATTCTCTTGGACGAGGTTGTGAAAGGGTATTTTCTGCTTCAAGTGCGTAGTTGTGGAACATTTTCGGGAACCCCTGGTTAAATGCCCGTCATCAAACCACCGCCTGCCCTCAGAGACCGAGCCTCAGAGTTCAGGCCGTGACTCAGCCTGTCTGAGATCTGAGTGGAGCCCACGAACCCGAGTCGACAGCCGGTGTCAGTGTGTAGTTGACCCGCTCTCTGTGTGAATGATTAGTAGAATATTGAATGTGAAGCCGTTGTTTTTCAACACAAGGAGCCGAGGACCAAAGGTCTCAGACTTCAATCGACGTAATGATTCTCACCTCACCTAAACTTTACTCTGCTGCCTCTGCATAGTTTGCTCTTCTTTTTTTTCACATGGAGTGTTGCTATGCAGCAGTCTGGGGACAAATTGATTATTCAGTCTGGAGCCCAGACAGCCAATTGTCTCCTGCTCTGCTTTGATTCACTGAAATGTCACTCTGACTGATGCCACCGTTGATAATTTCCTCAATGGCACAGTAAACACTCAATATTTACTGGGGCTGAATAGTCACCGGCCAAATCTGATTCAGATGGCTTCTCAAAGTCGTCTGGGTAATAATTGTCTGGTGCATAATGTGGCATGCAAATGGAAGAACGTCGAGCATTTAAGACGGAGGACTGCGGTTTTAAAGAACGGCTTTGATCTTTGTGTTCACCGCATTGTCATCGATTTACAAACCTCTGCAATAAAACTACAGCCTTTAGCCATTCTGTGTAAAATTGACGGTGTATTTACTATTGTAAATGTCACATTCTCATTTATGCTCCTTGTTTTTAAAACTTCAGACGTCTCGTGTCTCTGTGGTGATGGTCTCCATGTGTGCGGTCCCTGCGTCTCCTGCAGTTTCCTTCTCGTACCAGCAGATGGGGAAAGGAATCGTGTTTGTGGGATGGAGGAGAGAATGTGCAGCAGCAGGGGGAGAGGGCTCATGCTCAGGGCTCACACTCTCAGCCACTTTGTTCGATGCATCAAAACTGTCGCTTGTGTGGCTTCAGGTCGACACTGAGCAGATTTAAATCTCACTACAACGCATCCGTGCCCAGGATTGTCCTTGTTTGTGATCCAGCTGCAGCTACAGTGTGGAGAAAAAAATAGAATTAAAATATTTTATTTTGTTATAGGCAACAAAGGTTTTCTACAAAGGTGTTTCTTCTAAACATTTCTGGATTTGGATATATTATTTATACTTATATGTAGTTTCAAATATTATAAAATATACATTTACTACTTCATCATCTGAGGCTAGTTATGGAAGTATTTTAATTTGATTGATCTAAATCTACATTAATCCAAATTGTAATAGAATTTATTTAATGCTCATGATTCGTAACAAACACTCATTGTTTGTACCGCTATCTGAGTGAGGACATTCCCTAGCCCCTTAGTGTAACCTTAAACATCCACTCTAACCTTATTCTAACACTACCCTCAATCTTACCCTAACCCTAAACCTCAGCCTAACCTGAAACTAACCCTAATTCAAACCCTAATCTTGAAACCAAGTCTTACCCCTTTGAAGAGGTGAGGACCGGTCAGAATGTCCTCACTTTCCATCAGTGTCCTGGAAGGTCCATGCTTAACATGGTGCCCATAAAGATACAAGTATAGGATTTCTCTCTCTCTCCCGCCCGGAGAGGAGTGTGTCGGGGAGATGATTTCCTTCCCTGCCCGTCGTCCCCCTCGCACCCCCGCCCGCCCCCTCCCTGCTACGCAGTGTAAACACAGTGTTCCAGAGGAATGTTGGACTCCCTGACCTCTGCTGCAGTTCACTCGGTTCAGCCTGGCCGCGCTGTGCTCCGGCATCGGCAGCAGCAGCAGCGCCGCCCTCCCCCCTCCAGAGCCCCCTCACTCCACTTACTCTGCTCCCCGCCTTGCCTCACTCCTTTTTCCTCATGCCGCCTCTCCTCCCCCTTCTCTCTCCTGTACCTCCCCCTCCCCGTGCTCTATTCTCCTCCCTACCCATTTCATTTCTTTTGAATCATTTTTAGATTTAGCCTACTGAGTACTGAGAGAGAGAGAGAGAGAGAGAGAGATGGTTTTCTACCTCAGTAACATACAAAAATATCTTTCATTCAATTTGACAAAAGGCTCCCTTACTTAGTAGTGGAAATACTTAAAGCACGAGTACCCCAAACACTGCAGTAGTCGAGTAACAATCCATCAATTGGGGCATTATACTATAATACTTTATTCAAATTCAAACGGATGATGTTGTTTGTATGATTTGGGTGAAAGGGATCTATTGGCAAAAAGTACATTAATCTTTAGAATTGTTTCATCTAAATTGTATCAACTGTAATTTTCTTTGCTTTTATATTAACATCAGGAGCAGGTCCTGTCTGCAGAGGCCGCCATGTTTTCTTGCACAGATTTAAAGGGGGGGGGTATTTTTAGCCTTCACCACTAGATGTCACTAAATTCCACACACTGAACCTTTAAATATGCAGGACGTGAAAAGGTGAGGCGAGTCTGAGAGAGGAGAAGTGTTACTCCTTGAGAGAAACACATCCTAAATGTATTTAAAACTTGAGACTGTGAGATGAGGACATGGACTTGTCACCATTTTGAATCTACTGGATCCTTAAGACTCTCTTTTATGGAAGGCAGTGGATCGAAATGTGCTGACCTGGCGACCTCAAAGTTTCAGAGAGTCTTTTATATGCCACAGCTTTGGGTTGACTCCTGTGGATCCCCTGACTCAGAGTTCACGCTTCATGGTTTGAAACAATCTTTGAATGAAAAATACATAGAAAGATGAGTTCAACATATTGAGTTGAGTTTTCCATCCTCCTCATCACCATCATCTGTCTGTGGGGTTTTTTAATGTTGTTTTTGTGTTAATGATGTTGAACACACACTGTGCCCATGTGTCTGTCCCTCTGTCTGTACACGTGTCTGTCTGTCTGCTCCTCCTCCATTTTGCCTCCTTCCGTCCCTGCGTTGGCCCCAGCTGTATTTATTTGCCCACATAGATCCCCACCCACCGTCTAATCAACCAGTTCCTATATACATGTAATTATGAATTCATTTGTCACTAAAACGTGTGAGTGTTGCAGCGAGCATTCGGGGGGTGGGGGCTCACAGATGATGAGAGCGATGCTGGTGCAGGAGCATGTGGTTGATGTGCTCATTATGCTGACAGGGAAGAGGAACTTGGCTGACCTCTGCTGGGCTCTGACAGGCAGTGTGGCAGATGTTGATGTGCTAATGATTTGATCCAGGATGAATGCGTGCTCTCCAGGCTTCCTCTGGCTGCCGTGAACCACCGAGCGCCTTCAGGAGACTCTCTGACGCTTCCTGCTGTTGCAGGGCAAAGACTGAGCAGTTTAGAAGCAGTGGAGGTGTCATTTCCAAAGAAACATCTACAGAAAGTTTAGAATCCCTCGTCATTAAAAACCCCTTATGTAAATTAATCTTAATTTGACCCCGAAACACGAGACTCTGATGATGTCATTGGCCAGAATCAGGCTCAGCGAATGGTCAAAGCTTTAAGTATTAAAAACTGATTTGTTTTTAAACGCGATTTATGTGAACCCCCATCACAAACTATAATCCAGCATAGAATCTTTAGTGAGAAAGGATAAGAGGAACGAGTGAGTGAGTGAGTGTGTGAATGAGCAAGAGAGGGAAGCAGATGGCTGGAAATATAGCCTGCTAAATTATTCATCTGGACTGGAGTCTGGAGATAGATAGATGGATAGGAGCTGGCATGGACACTTTTATTAGGATTCTGAGAGCTGTGAGGAGAGTGCTTCAAAAACACTGTGATTGCCTTCTGAGACCAAGAAAAGTAATTGCATCAGGTCTGGGAACAGCTATTTGCTGGAAGGATTAAATCTATGTCCCACAATGAGGGTGTGAAACGAGGACACACCTCTGCATGCGCTAGAGCTGTGGAGTATACACTGTGTGATCTTTACATTCATTTGAAATAATCAACAAATTGTGAGTACCGACACAAAGAGATAAAGAGATGGAGGATGCTGTGGTTTAAAAATCGCCTGGAGACCAAACTTCCCTGGAAACATGGGTTTTGAAATGACTTCCAGTGAGGCTGAATAAAAATGAATAATGGAATAACATAAAGACCCAGGCATGAATATGTACAGGGGGGCTCCTGGGGGAGGCGAGGGCTTTCAGGGTCTCTGAGCTCCAGAAGAATGAATGAAGCTTGCTTTAATTTACCTGAAGAGGATGTACCTATTAAAACACTTCAAAAATAACATATTTAACCCTGTGACATGTATGTTAAATATTTGAAGAGGCAACGTTTATTTGCCTCAAGACCGGTATTGTATGCGTTACCCCCGTCGGACATGTGCAGACAGTAAATAAGCTCTCTCTCCTCTCTTATTTTTCCATTTAGCTTTGTGCATCATATTTGACTCACACACACACACACACACACACACTTACGCACACACATTCACAGATGCACATATAGTCCTGAGTGGAGGGCTCCGGGGAAATAGAGCAGAGAGGAAACTACGTGCCTTCGCCAAGCGAGGGCTGTCTGGTGTCATGGCAACCGGTGCAGATTACCCCACCCTCGATCAGTCAGAGAGAGGAGAGGAGGAGAATGAGGGATGGGCACGCACACTCTGAAACACCGGCTCATATAAATGTCTGCACACAACATATCCAATACTCTTATAGAGGTTTCATATTCAGAATAAGCAGCTAAATTGCGAATGCTCTTGATTAGAAAGAATGTTGTCTGCATGTGGACAGGTGAGCACAAGATGGTGGAGGGAAAAGATATGAGGAAGGAGGAGGAGGGAAGGGTGGAAGAGGAGAGCTGTGATGGGATGTGGTGCAGCGAGAGGTTGAGAGGAGCAGAACGGGCCCATCAACATACAGTAAGGGGGGGGGGGGGGGATCTGAAGCAGCTCTGCTGTGGAGGTGGACAGTTTGGTATCTGATGAGCAGCTCTGCTGTGGAGGTGGACAGTTTGCAGCTTGCATGTAAACACGTCTCACGCTTCCAGAGCCTGATTGAAGTGAGCTATTACTGTGTTTGGGTGTGAAGGTTAGAGAGAGAGAGAGAGAGAGAGGAGGGATGATGCTGGGCTGGAGGGGAGGCGAGGCAGTGGTGCATGGACGAGCTGACAACGAGAGAAAGACGGAGGAGAGGAGGAAAGAGGAGGCGAGGGGATGATATTAGAATGTGCATGAAGGGTAGCTGCAGATTTTGGCGCCGGGGAAAATAGCCGAGACAGACAGGGTGTGGATGAGATAAATGGCATCACCACGAGGAGAGGAGAGAAAAAACAGCGAGAGGGAAGGAGGGAGGGAGGGAGACAAAGGAGGGAGGCAGACACAGAAAGAGGAGGGGGGGGGGATGCTGAGGTTGTATGAGGACACTGAATCCTAAATTGACTGCGGCACAGCCATCGTCCACAGTTACATCACAGCCGAGCTCAAACTCGGGATGAACCTCTCTCTCTGTAAAGGGCTTCAAAGCCGGGAGTAGACGGGGCACGTGTGATGGCGTGTTTGTAATGCAGCGCACAGCGGCAGGATGCAGCTTGGCCACAGTGTTGAGGTACACATGGCCGTGTCCTCCTCGGAACGGCCCATTAGAAACCAAACATGGCACGACGGTGGAACACGGAATCATCGAACCACTCCATGTCAGACGGCCCCTGACTCTTGTTTTTTTTTTTTTTTTTTTTTTTATAACATCGTAAATAAAACTGTGAACTCTGACTAAACGCCTGCTGTTTCCCAGCAGCACTCCTCCTCAGTTGCCCCCCCCCCGTGCCACCGCAGTCTGCACCGTCGGGGGTTCAGCGCCTGGTTGAAGGGCACCTTGAAAGCACTTGCTAATGCATGAGGCGCACACGCTTACCTTCCTTACTCACACATGCATCATACATGTGTATGGGGATTTGCTGAAATCATCGTCAGCCATCTTTTTTTTTTTTTTTTTTTTTTTAAGGATGTCTTTTTCTGCCTTCACTTCAGTGTGAGGGCACACACGAGGTTGAAATCCTACTAGATTTCAATAGAGGAATAAAATGCAAAGAATGGCTATATGATAAAGGGTTCATTTGTACCTTCGTCTTTCAGGCAGACAACTCAGCCCGTCTCACAGCGGTTTGTCCTCGTTTGCACCCTGCACTAATGTTCCTCCTGTATCTGTTTATCGCAGTGAGATGAGGAAAACTGCATATTAATGTGAGTGTAAATGCACACACATGCATCCCAATCTAAATGCCATCAGATCGGCTCGACAGCATCCGGAGGTGGTCTGGCTCGTGTTAGGATCAGATGGTCCCCCTGCCAGGTGTAATCGCGATCTGTACTTTGTGACCACCTTCTTACAAACACCAAACTGAAAGGTCGCCAAACTCTCAGGGCTCTCGGTTCCTTTTAATCCCTGACCATTCCCACCAAAACGCGCGTACTGCTAGAATACACTATCACAAGTTGTCGGCAGTTTTAGTTCAGTTTAGTTAAGTTTGTCCAAAAATCAATGTACGCTGCTTCGTACAAAGACGGCAAACAGCTCCACCCTCGATCTCCGCAGCGTAGAATCCAGAAACCCTTGTAGACGCTCTGGTGTCACGATGGTTTGCTCAGGACGGCTTTACCTGCTCGACCTCCATTTTGGTATCACAGGTTGATTTCACTGGTCAAGAGGCCATGCCTAAGGTCAGGCTGACAGTGATCGCCCTCTGCTGGATCAGGAGTCCAAGTACTCCAGTGGGCTGAATCGCCTCCAGACTAAGATTTGATTCAAACAGGTCAGAACAGGTCCAAAATGACATCGATAGGAATAGTAAACGTTAAAGAGGCTTTTTGCGTAGCATAACAACCTTAGCATTAGCAGGCATTCTCCTCGAGCTCAGGCCGTGTATACAATAATCAGTTGTTCATTGATGGTAATAATCAAGGGTTTGAGTTGAAACCATAGTCAGATAAAACTTACATGGTGCACTTTTAAGTTATTTATAGTACCAGAGTTCTGGAGTCATGAACATAGCGATAATGGTGTGTGTTGACTGCTACACCACATGGGACAGAGACGTTTTTAACATTATCATTTGCACCTGTGAAACGGCTCTTATGTGTTAAGTGACTGTAATTTTAAGCAGGACCATCCTTTTTAAAATTCTTTCCTCATTAGACACAGAGAAGCTTGAAGGTTAAAGGTTGAAGCTCAACATTTACATTTCTGCCACGATGCATTCAGGGACAATCCATCAGAGTATGTCCTTCCATTTGGCTCAGCAGAATCCCGACGCTCATTTACGTATTAATCTGCTTTCTCTTTTCCGCAGGAGCAGCCAGACGACCAGAACCTGACCACGGCACTGGCCGTTCATCAGTGAGTACTGACACCGTGGTGCTGTGTGTGGGTTAGGGTGGTGATGTGGTGAATCTTTATACCTGTCGGGTAGTTAAAGACATGGTTCTCTACTATGACCTCACATAAATACAGCACAGTCAGTTGCATTTTTGGCACTTTTCAGAATTTGGCATTGACCAAAGTGCAGAATAATAAAGGTATTAATAACCATTGGCTCGTTTAGTGTGGTGGTGTCAGGACACAGGTGAAAAAAAATATAAGAGCATCTTCACCATAAAATGTTAGGCCTAGAATTCAGTTAAAATATTTTATTGTCATTGCAGGATGTAAAACTTTACAAAATCTTGTCATTGATGTTATTAATCAATACATGTAAAAATATCTATAAGTGCATTAACATACGACGACCAAAAGGTTTTAAATCCTAACCTGAAAATAACATTTTTTGAATTATTATTCTTGCAATTTTTCTGTTTTAAAACCTGATCCTGGTCAGTTTGGTGGACATGTCCCATAAAGCTCCTCTGCTGTCTTAGCAGCACGTTGTTTGTTGTCTGACAAGACAGTTCATGTAAAATCTGTGCCACACTCACTCAGGCAGAATGGAGGAGGTGAGTGTTGAACATGTCCGGCGTCCTCTCTGTCTCGGCCGCGCGTGATGCAGCTGTTAGCGTTCGATGGCCGTCTCCCTATAAATACTGCAGCTGACTGATGGATCCTGCAGCAGCTGTCGGACACAACATTTACTCACACATGCCAAGTATGTGTTTGTTGTTAGTTTAATAACTCCTCCTCTGAGGACATGGTTTCTTTCTCTCCGTCTTTCTTTTGCATCAGTGAACATAATAATGGCATTAATTTGGTGTGATTACATGAAATCCAGTGAAAATCCCTCATATTTGTGTCCTTGTCGTGGATGAAAATACATATTTACACATATTTACTCAGTATTATTCCAATAATATCCTTAATAGTAAGTTTATTGATACAGTACTATAACAAGCACATTTAGGATGTAGATGAGAGTTATTAGTTTAATTGACCCTCATACAAAACTCTGTGTCACTAAATCTTAGTGGGAGATGAAGTAGTCATAGATGGAGACGTCCAGAGTCTGTCCCCTCTCTGCCTCATACACATGATGAGTGAAAGCCTCATGTGGACAGAGAGGACCCCCGGTGAGGTCAGGGGGAGGACTGTGTGGGATGAGTGTTTAAGTCAGGGGAGGAGGAAGAGAGAGAAAAGGAGTAAAAAGGAGTCTGAGCTGTTTTGTGTCATTTTTTAAAATCAGTTCATATATTTAAATTATATTTAGTCAATGGTGTAGTTTTCTAATTTGCTGGTAATTTATTCCTGACAATATCTTACTGAATATTAAAAATAAAACCAGTAATCTAATGAGTGACTAAAAGAATTACATTTTGGGGACCTGGTGTTGCTTCACGGAAATGACACGATAGTTCATTTGGAGCCACAGAAACCGTCCTGCTGCGGTAAATACTCATGACAACAACAAATCTCCTTTAATCCACAACAAATGCACTGTTTCCCTCATTTGGGATAAAAAACAACAATGACCAGCTGTTTATTTATTTTTTTTCTTTTTGTGGCCCATTTATGTCGAGGGAGTGTTTTATCAGAGACGTGTATCTTCTCCATAGCACCTGAAGTAAAACAGCCCCTCAGAGCTGATCCTCTGATAAATACAAAGCATCGACTGTTAATGGGATTCTTTTATAATATGAAAAAAAGGTCATTATGCAGTTAAGGAAGCAGAACCTGCTGCTGGCATCTAGCTTTTCAAAAAATAAATAAAAGAAATGTAAACCATCAGTCATTAATGGGATTGTATTAAAATAAGAAGAAATAGATGATGATGATGATTATTATTATTATTAACAATACCCTTTGTACTGATTAAGAAAAAGGCACATATACAATTATGGAACCAGAACCTGTCGGCATCTAGCTTTTAAAAACAAGGAATAACACTCACACTATGTAGATATGTTTAATCAACAGTTAATCAATCTTTAAAATTACTGAGCTTCATCTTCTTCTGTTTCTTTGCTACCAATCATAATGTTATGTTTTACTTCATGGCAGCTTCAGGCATCTGTGTGTGTGTGTGTGTGTGTGTGCGTTTGTTTTTTAATATCTGAGCTCTTCTGTGACCTTCAGAAAGCGTTTTCTTGCCATGCTTAAAATCCCTTTGTGGAAAGCTGGGTGTTGTCATCTGCAGAGGAGTGGCGGACACATGTGGACACATTTAAGAGAGACGACGTTTTAGAAATTCAGATTTCCACGGCTTGTCTGCGTGAATGTGCTTGTGCTCTCCCTGCTGGTCCCGGTGCGTCTGAAGGTCACGCCATCCCAGCGCTCGGCCTCATGGAGAGCTGCCAGTGCTGATGGCTGCAGCTCTGGGTGCTGCCCCGTGTGTCTGGCACTTGCTTCCCTCACTACAGGGCATTGATTAAGTGGCACAGCCATGCCTCACCTGCTGGAAACAGCCAATGCCGATACAGCTGCAGCTCTAGCCAGCCAATGCCAGCGCAGGGAGAGGTTTGGAGAGGCTGGAGACAAACTGGCAGCCAGAAGACAAGCGTTGTTGTTTTCTTCCCCTGGTGGAAAAAAAAAAAAAAACAGAAAAATATCACGGAGGAGGAGGAGTGGAAGAAAGAGTAATATGATGGTGGGTTAAGAAGGATGGGGGTTGGGGGTACGGGGATTCAAAGAGAGAAAAAAAGAAGAACTGCTTTTGAAATGGCGACAAGGATGAGGAGGCTTGAGGGAAATAGGCGAGGAGACTGTAGTCGTTTCCCCACGCACACACACTCACGCATGCACACACACAATATTTTCATCCTTTTCGGGCTGCCTTAGTGAAGCTGTCAAGATGAAAAATGAGCAAGTCAGATCTAATAACACGAGAAGTTAAGAAGCAAACTTTTCATGCCGAGCCGCAGAGGAAAGTGTTGATGAGTGCGAACAGAGGAGATGTGTGGTGTTTGTCGGGAGCTGAAGCGTTGATCCTTTGGCTTTGGTGCAGTGAAAGTACAGAAAAGGATTTACCGCCACTTCTATTGGTTTGCTGCCTAAACTGACGCGTCACGACGTCGTCAGTGAACCGCCATCAGACTGCACGGTGACCCAACGAATCGCCCACTATTGTGCACATGAAAATTGCATCATGAAAAAAAGGCTTTTATCTTAATGTAAAATAAGAATAACCTTGGCTTCAAGTACTAGAAGTGATATAAAGTTCTACAGCTGGAGTGGTAACCAGCCGGTGGCGCTGTGCACTGAGAAACTCCCTCACCTCTTCGTATACGTTCTTCAGATGCTAGCTTTTAGCCTCCTGGCTAGCACACCTCAGTGCACGACAGTTGCACGATCTCTTGCAAAACTGGGTTTATCCCAACGATGCGCTCCTCGAAGTCTTCAGCGTAGACTGGCTCCTCCTCAGGATTCACCGGTGGAGGCCCACTGACGGCTACCCACATCCGTTCAAGATCCCAACCCAATCCCTTCTCATATTAATGTGCACAGTGCAAATGAATAGATGACGGGTGTCACCATAGAAATGGATGCACCTCCAGGTGACTCACGTCCACACAAAGAGCTTTGAGTAAACAAGGTAAGAATGCCTGACAGGGTAATGGCTTCCTTGACACCATGTGTTATGTAGAGGCCTGTAAAATCAAAGCCCCTCACCTGCTTCTCCTGCCACATTGCTGAAGGTTCCTTCACTCTCAGAGAGTAACTGACACTCCCAAACGTATTATCTCATCTGCATTCTAAGTGACGCAGGCATGCTTGAGCTATTTTCATGCGTCATCAGGGGAATAACAGCTCGTGTGATTTGATGTGCATCTCTTTCTAAAAGTCTGACGTTGCTTATATATTTACAGTTTGCTTCAGTAGCGGTTGAGTGGTTTGAAGGTGAGCTGAGACGTGCTTTAATAGCCGTCTGTGCAGAGCATCGAAAAATGTTAAGAATCAAGTTTTTCGTTCTCATGAGGGAGGGAAGCTCCATTAAACACTAGATCAATTATGATCTAAAAGAGAGACTGGTAAATCTTATTAGAGGTTTAAGTGAGCAGATTTAAAAAAAAAAAAAATACTACTTGGATGGTTTTTGCTAAAAGGGAAAAGAAGGAGGGCCTGTGTTTCCATTTTGATATGGGGCATATTGCTGAATCCTGATGTGTTTGCACAGACATGTGAGCAGGGTGGAGGAGGGGTGAGGGCTGCCAGACTGATACACTGACACAGAGAGACACTTCTCTCCAAACAGTTCATCCTCACCTCCTGACAGAACCTGCTGGTGAGGATGACCTGACCCACATACAGCAGCGGCATGCTCTCGCTCTCTCCCTGCACGCGCTCCACGCCGACACACAGAGCAGCTTACATTGACTTCAATTTGTGTCAAGGAGATTTCGCTTTCTCTCCAAAAATATCTTTTTTTTGTGTGTGCACGCTCTGTTAACCTGCATGGAGACATGTTCCCTATCTCGATGGGCTGCACTTAATCACAATTAAGTTAGCCTGTGTGCTGCATGAACCTTATATTAACATGCCTTCATCGTTAAGGCACAAAGTCGCAAATCTTATGCGTAAATGATTTGGAGAATAATTGCTGTATATTCCCAATCAACATCTCCATGCTCAGCTGCACCTCACTGTAAACATAGACGCAATGGGCCAACTCGATTTGCAGCGTCTGTTATATATCATTTGTCTCCCTGCACAGAGCAGTGCAGCCCGGGGACCAGCCCCATGTGCAGGACTGGAGTACTGCTTCCTGTCCCCAGTTTCTGACTTTAAAAGAAGCAGTGGCCTTTTTAAGATCTGAAATACGTTTGATACACATCTTATTCATCTCTCATATGTCCTATTAGTGTCTCCTCGTCAACATTAGAAACATGCAGCAACAAAGCCCAAGAACAGCTTTATATGGCCTGAGTTCACATAAACAGTTTGGACAGGATCGAATCAACAGACTATATTGGTGGTGTCCTCCCTAACATCAGCTCGGCATCAGCTAACCGGTGCTCAAACGACACGTTACGTCCTGCCTGACCCTGCTGCAACACTCCTCACCTGAATCCCGCACAACACGCACACACACACACACACACACACCCATCAGTGTACTTGAAACTTAAGATGCATGCGCAAGACGATCGGCAGTGCAGCGGCCCTAGAGAGATACAAAACTGATGTACGAGACAGATGCAACTTTCAGACCTCAACAGTCCCCAACAGCCTTGAACCTGCAGCCTTGCTCTGTCTGGTATGCATGGAGCATACACGTGTGTGTGTGTGTGTGTGTGTGTGCGTGTGTGGAGCAGTAAGGGAACAAAGGATCCTTTTTGTACAACAGGCCCGTGGCGGCAAAGTCTCCTCCACAAACACATTGTGTGCTGCTTGTATTTTCATGTATGTTCATGAGAGCTGTCCACATGTGTGTCTCCTCGCTCCGTGTTTATCAGGAGGGTGTTGTAGTTCGGTGTGTTTGCATCCCTGTGGAGTGCAGCTCCCGCCCCGGGCGCGGCTGACTTTAGGCCTCCTGCTTTTTGTCAGACCCCACTCGCCTCTCTGTCCTCTGGCTATGATCTGCTAGACTTGTGCTGCAGCTAATGGTAATCCTTATCCTGACAACTCCCCGAAAAAACAGCTACGCTCCTGTTGTCGTTGCTTTTCAGATGCGGTCGGAGATAAACAAAGAAAACGCTGAAATGATCTGACGCTTAGAATTTGGTTTAAACTGTCCGACTATTTCTTGGACAATACGAAACAATAATGAGACTTACTACTACTACAAAACATGTCTATTGAAAGAAGAAATGGGAGACGCATGGACACTTTTTGAGCAGAAAGGTAACAGGGGCATCTGTATGCAGCGCGCCTTGTTTGAGAACTGTGTTTATCACAGTGATGAATATTCCGATACATGGGATGTAAAGTCAGAGGCAGCAGCAGGCATGTTCCCTCTGGTCTGTCTTGGCCACGCCGGCTCAAATGAGGCTCAATTCAGACGGGTTATTTGTAAAAAGGAAACAAACCCATCTGTAACGATCGTCTCTGTGAACAAACAGCAGCATTAACGTCACACCTTCAGTTTACTGGAGTTGTGTTTTTCTGAGCCGGGTCACGACATCTCAAAGTCCCCCAGCCACCGGACTTTACCAAAGTTTCGCTTTCTGGAAAGAGAGTGAGCATGGTTTGGTATCTCCCATCATGCTGGTCTTCTTCATCTCACACATTGATGGGGGAGAGAAACTATAGCGTGACGGGACCTGCTCTGAAACTTTCATCGTGGACTCCAGTACTTCAGTGTGTTTGTCAGTGCTGTCTTTGTTTGGACGCGGAGAGCCAAGCCCTGAGAACAGCAGGCTGTTAGGGCCGGCTGCAGAGTGTGATACTGATGGCTACGGATACCATATGGCCCTGGAAACTAGATACAGCACAAACAAACACGGGACTCAGGGATGAGCAGACACAGACGATGGGATTACATAGGCAGTATTCCATATGTGAGTGTGTGTGTGTGTGTGTTTCTGATCCTGCACAGTTATAGGTACATGTGTCTGGACAGTCTGGTATGCGTGTGTGTGTGTGTGTGTGTGTGTGTGGGGGCACTGGAGCATGTGCCACAGCATGTGCGTTCTCCACCAAACATCAGATCAATGATTACTTTAATGACCACGTCCGTCTGAAACTCCAGTGATCGTCACATCTGTAAAAGGATTTTACCTGGAGGGCCAAGAGATTCATTTTCTTTGTTACATCCTTGAAAAGATCAACCAGTCACTCATCATCAGTTAACTGAAATATCCTCCTCCCTCAACCTGCAAGGACAGAGATGAGAGTCTTCCCCCCACTTGACCAGCTGACCGTCCTGAGGAGGAGATCCCAGCCTCTGCAGAACATTCCTTCAAGATGATCCATAACAACACTTGACAGTGGGCAACAGGTCCTGAGGTGCCTGTCAGCATCAGCAACTTTTCAACACCTAGAACCTCAACACTCCCCGTGATAGGTGCTCTATTAGGGCTAGGTCAGGGGAAGGCGAGGGACAGTCGGTGGTGTCACTGCCTACATCATCAGGTGCTCAGATCCGATCCGATAGCGATCTGCTGCCGGGTCGCCGCCCTCCTTCGACCCTGTTCATCTCTCCTCGTGTTTCTCCTCATGTCTCCTTCATGCTCCTGAGACACATCAAACCTTGCTACCACATGCATGGGCTGTAGGCATCAACTCATGCTTGGGACAAGGACACAGAGCTAGAGAGGACAGGAAGGATAGAGAGCGAGTGTCGTGGCCACCACACATAAAATTGTTCCCTTTGTGGAGGTCATCTCGCTTTCGTCTCTCCATCACACAAACGCAGGTGGAACTGATTCAGAATCTCTTGAGCCTCTCACGTGGACAGGAACGTTTCTCTGCGAGAGGTGTCTTCTTTTGTAGTAGTTTTGAAAGTTCTGGTTGATGGTCCTAAAAGCAGCTTGTAATCGCTGCAGCAACTTGTTTAGAAATAAAAAAAAAAAATAAAAGAATTGCACAGCCTCTTGCTGCTGTCCTAGAAATGCTCTTCCAACTGCGGCGGTGGATCCTGTTTGAAGCCGAGGCTTGACAGCTTCATTTGTGAAGTGTCTCAATTAGGCAGAATATTTCTGCTGACATATCTCGACGCCCAGACTGCCTGACTGGAACATGAAAGCCCAGACTTAAGGAAGTCATCACACACCTCGGCAGAGAGAGACAGACACACGCACACACACACGCGCACCAACCCTAAAAATAGAGGAAGCTATCCTGCTAACGCTAGTTAATGCTCCTCACCCCAGACAGCTGGATTTGCATATCTTTAATGTGCTGTTTCTCTCCTCTCTCCTGCCCTCCTCTGCGTTGCTTCTCTTCCTCTGTCCATCTCTCTGTTCTGTATGAATCTCAGGAGGGTTTGCAGCCGAGCATTTTGTGTCAGAACAGCGAGAAAAAAGCAGACTGAATTTTTTTTTTTTTTTTTTTTTTTAAAACAATTGTGGCAATTAGACACCCCCCACCCCTCGACCACACGGTGTCTCAGGTCTTTTCGACCACTGCAATCGCCTCTATCTGCTCTGAGAGGAGGGAAGAGAAAGATATGAAGTACCTGGGCTGTGTAGGAAAGCCATCTGGGCTGGGCCACTCCGGCTGTCTCCTAACAGACCCACGGACCGGCCCGATGGCCCCGGCTACATGCCATGAACCCGTGTCTGTAGCAATAACAGCTATAGATCCTGGCCTCGCCTGCCCCCATTAAGCCCCCCCGACTCTTCCAATAGTCAGTGTTGCGGCGGTCAGTTAATAGGCTGTGTCACGCTGCGAGCCAGTTGGAGCAGCACCAGTTGGAGTTAAGCTGAAATCCAGCGTATTTATTAAGCTCAGGGGACATGTTTGTCCTTCTTCCTGTCAGGCCTCCATCACCAGAATCCAACCGTGACCCTGACATCAGCCGTAATGAGAGCGTATCGTGAGGGTAAAGCCTGGACTTGAGGTTTTCCAAATACTTCAAACGGACAATGAAAAATTTCATTTTTTGTCACTTGAAACCCAATATTTTAAATGTATCACTTGTAATGGAGAATATTAGCTGAAGAAGGCTATCAGGGATGAGATTAGCGGGGTCTTTAAAAAAAATATATATATAATTGGGGCGGGATTAAGAAAGGATTGTTCTATTGGCTGAAATGAATTTATTAAGATTTGGAAGTGAGTAGAGCTTGTTTAAAGAAGTAGTGTCCTTTTCTGAATTCTGTAAAAAAGTTTTTTACCTTTTTGTACAATTTGAATATTTTTTAATTCTTTTAATGCTGTTTTCACTCAGAAGTGTTATGGCTGTAATAACTGCTTTTTAAAGAGGCTGCTTTATTATGGTTGTGGTTCATATTGATAAAGAAATCCATTGCTTCTATTGTAAGCAAAATCTAATTATTTTTTCAGTGCACAAACATTAATAAACACAATATAGAACCCAATATAAAAGCTTAAAAACTTTCATAATTAAACTGCCTGTTGTCAATTGTTGTTCCATCTAAACTTTTGACATCAGACACCTCGGCAAACATCATCTTAATTACACAAGCTGTAATTTGTTTTGTCACTTCAAAATTAATTGGCAGAAATTTGTTTTTTATTTTGGCCTCAAACAAAAATGGTCACCTAAACTGGGGTCTCACCAACAGCACCCTCAAATCAACATCAGAGTACAGTTGTTAATGAGGCTGTCGCATTGTTCACTGGATATATTATCACCTATATTCATAATAATTGTATTATTCAATATATAATCACATCTGCTCTGAGTCACTTCTCTTTCCTTGTGTTTCAGTTCATTCAACCCGCACTGCTCAGGCTCGTGGTTTTCATCTAATGAGCAGACTGGAGATGAAGCCCTGTAGTAACAGATGTAAACTCTTGACCAGACCACTTGAACCATGTTGAACTAAACACAAAACAGAGTCTAAGACTCTGAGCTTCTGCTGTTTATTTGTTAAATAACCCAGAGTGAGTTGAAACGTCTGATAATCCAAACACAGCCTTAAAACAGGCCGTCCACAAAGAGCCAACTGTGTACAGTAGATTCAGCCGTGTGATTTTAAATAAAGTGTCCTGTCCTCCGAAAATGATTTTTAAATAAAGTTGTGTCCCTGGTAGTATTTGTAGCAGACTAAACCCATTCAGGTTCTGTAAACATGCTGCGTTTACACTCGGGGAAGAAGGGAGTTCCTGGAGTGTCGCCCTGCCGTTGCAGAGCTCTCTCCGTGGTTTTAATAATCTCCTTTGAATCACAGAACTACAAAAATTAATGAGACAACAATATCCAGCTCCTCGGTGTCTGAATTATTCTGACCAATGACTAATGTCTCAGGTTTATAAAATGTTTAACCTCTTGTTTTGAAGACAGTTTTTGCTAAAAGGTTATTCAATTATATATGTTTTGAATAATAATGGAACCACAGAGAATAATCAGTGGTTCCTCTCGGCTCTACAGAGCCGGTCGGTCACTTCTTTGGTTTCTGGTCACCACTCAAATGATATTTAGTTATCCAGCAAGCAGCTGTTCTCTGTTAAAAGAAAAATAAAAAATCCCATAAATCAGCAGGTTGCTGGTGTGTTTCCAATTAATTCCTTAGACTGTGGCCACGAGCCATATTCTAAATTGTCCAGCCACAGTTTCATAATGAACCAAATTCCTTTTGAACACTTCTCTTGATATCATAACTTTGCTCAGGTGCTGCTCACGCTGCGGTCCACAAACTTTTCAAACATTTGTTTTTTTTTTTTTATCATGTCTTTTCGGTTCCCTCTTGATTCCAGTCCAGACTGATTGAACGGAACATTTCAAAATGTTGCTGTGCTGCTGTGCCAGTCTGCACTGATTAAGATAATAACTGGACCACGAAGAACATTCATGTCAATGCTAGAAGGTAAATGTTCTGATCTCACAGCAGCCACATCATTGCCGGTTCTGCTTCTGCTTGATGTGAGCCATACCGTCTTCCTGGAGATAAATCAGTCGGCTGTCATCGCAACCATCACGGTCCTCTACCGACACATTGGCTTTCGTGGGATCTCAGTTGGATGGATGCTTGTTTGCTGTGTATGGGTCATGCTCAGTATCAGGACATCTTGTAGTTCGACACCAGCAGAGAAGCGCCACGTCATAAACCTGCTCTACCAAGAGAGGAAAACAATCTATCATCTGTCAGTCTTCCTCTCTACCACAGATGGACGAACATGGATCCTTGCATGTGTCCAGTGTCTTCTAGTGAAAATTACGGGTGCACTTCTAACGAGGTTATGACTTTAACTTTATCTATCAGGGTATTTAGTTCTGTAATTTTCAACGTTTGTCTCTCCTCTTTCCTGCAACATGTCCCCCCTGTCGTACCTACAATCCATCCTCAGCTGCGTCCCACCCAGCTTGTCTGTCACTGACCGTCACCTCCTCGCTGCCTTTGCCTTTGCCTTTGGCCTTTGTGCGTGTCCAGCGTGTTGGACGCTGCCCCGCTCTGTCTCTCTGTCTGCGGTCTGTCGCCCCTGATGTCCCTCTCTGACTCCCAGCAGTGATCTAAGCTATACGGCCGCTCGGCCAGTGGAAGAACGCTGGGCCCGGTGCCAGTCAGCCGGCCGGGGCGCCAGTTGGGCACTCCGTCAGTAGCATTAAAGACATGTTATCCACCCAAGTGGATCCGCCTGGCCCTGATCACCTGTCCGTCCCCTGTCCCCACGCTGGCCCCCGACTAGCACAGGGACCCCGGGTAGAGCGCACACGGCCCCTGTCTTGCTTTATCAGCACGGCTCCCAGGCATCCAGCCTGCTGCTTTAGGTCTCTTAAAACACATACACAAATAAATGAGGAGGCTGCTGGAAATAACTACCTTCTCATCTCCAGCCAAGGTGCTCTGCCGGTCAGGTCATTGTCTTTAAAGGGACACGGGTCTAGAAAAAGCAGACCGCTGCTGACCTCTGTTTTTTTTTTTCCGTAAAGAATACAAAGTCAGCAAAGTTAATTCAGTCCTCCTGTAATGCAAAATAGATTAGATGTTCTCCAGAGGCTTAAAAGGACTATTTGTTTCCTGTTGTGACTTGGTGCTTTTATCATCGCAGCTAAAAATACTGCTGTTGCTCTGCTGGTTCAAAATACCGATTTACACTGTGTCTTGTCCTCATTTAATCGGCTTAAATATAACAGTCGCTGGTGTAAGGATCTGCTGATTCTATGGTTTTGAGTGGCACCACAATTCTAAAGCAGAATTTCTGCAGCTTTTAACCTTTGGTACACATACACCAGCTCGAGCACTTTCCCATGTCGGTCTTATTTTCAATCCAGACCTCGAAAGCACTCTGAAAAATGCGAGAGCAACACAAGGCACAGTCACAGATATCCAGAATGCGTAAGTACGTGTACTCCGCTGCCATGCGACCCTGGCTAACATTAGCAGTGGAAAATAAGGGTTTTAAATTTCAATCAATGCGGACATAACTGTCACAGTGGTGTCCACATTCTGGCCCTGAAATACTCAGCATATGGCAGCAATCATTAAAGAAAAGACACAAGTAGCAGAGCGGAGTCTGAGCCGAGAGCACGCGGTGACAGACGACGTAACAGCATCTGACAGAGCGCCGCGACCGACTGATGGGTCGACACTTTGAGCTATGAGTGCTCAGCGAGGATTTGTAGAGGACAGGTATGGACTTACTTCCTGTCAAACACTCGACACACACACAGACAAAATTATTTCAGACTGGATTGATGAGGATGTTGTTCTTTTTCCAAATACTTCTTCCAGTATTACATCTAGTTTATAGGTTCTAATGTCCAACATATGCATCTGGAATAAATAAAATAAAAAAATAAATATAACCAGCCACTGATGTGAAAGCTTGAACTGGCTACAAGATCTCCCCCAAAAATTCAGAAATTATGGCAAAAAAACCCCCAAACTTTCTTTTCGTCTTTCTGAGCCTTGTGAAATTGAAGTCCTTATTCTTCGACATCACCGATCTCTTGGGTTTCACTACAGGTGAATATGAAGTAAATTCTCAATAATAGGCCATGACTCCTGCACACACAGCAGCTGTGGAGAGGAGAGCTCACCTTGCAAAGTACTTCAGCATTGAAGAGTTCCTCCGGTGTCATTATTGGTGGCAGCTGAAGCGGCTTTGATGAGAGACCGTGTCTGCTGGTCTGTTGAACCTGTTCAGAAATTATCATATGAGCTGGATCTCTGCCGAGCGGCTGAAGGTCAGGAAGCTTTGAACAGATTAAAGGTTTAACCCAAAGAGTCACGTTGAATTTGTTCCTCAGAAAGCCCGAAGTTTCCTTCCACGTGACTTAATGAGCGAGTGTCAGATTGTATGGTGACGTATTTAAACAGCCATTGTTTCTGTTCACAGCAGTGACGGAGGACGGCTCACCTGTTGAAGGCTGGAGGTCGTGAATGGGACCTGCGCAAGGTAAGGCGATGACCTTCACCATCGCTGATGGTCAGTCAGCCCTGACAGCTCACACCTCATCCACCAGCATGGAGGCGCTCATCTTATAACGAACAATGTTCACTCTAACTTTTCTTCACCTCCATCATCATCATTTCAGAATCAGGATGAATTTCTAGCGGTCCTCTGCTGGCCTAAACATCATTTTCACTTTCATTTTTTCATATAGCCTCTCACCAAAACCAACTTCCTGGTCACAGTTACTACTTCCTGTCTCCATGATAATTTATCATAATGAAGCGCAAAGGGACTGTGCCGCTCACTTTGACCACAGCTTTGTCTGTTACCTTGAACATCTCTGACTTTGAATATCGCTTAACCTTTATCATACATTTATTTGACAGTGGGCGTCACATGCTCTGCACTAAGCCGATCGCTGTCATCACTCAACTGCCTCAATGAGAGTTCAAGTTAATCTAAATGCACTGGGGTATGCTTCATCCATCCTTCCTTGCCAAACACCTCTCGGTGGTATTGTGTGTGTGACGGTGCGCTGCAGCAGTTTTACAGGAAGGAGTCATTGTTGTGCTTGAGGGCTTAAAGAGCTCAAGGAAGTCATTGACAGCACGTCCCCTTCCTTTCCTTCCTTCTTCTCCTCACTGTTATCATCAGTCTGTATGAACGTACATCACAATATTCCCACATGGCGACATACACCAGAGGACTCGAGTGCTCTGCATGATAAATGATTCACGTTGTTGAGCCCTCTCCTCTGATACGTTTAGTTTCGATATGGGTCTTTTTTTAACAGCGCAGACCGTGTGGATGGTCTTTTATTTGGAAATTATCGGAGTGATTTGGTTTCATCGATTACATATTTACAGTGATGTAGAATTGATGACTCTTTGTCTATAAGCGCAGGATGATGGATTGCATCATTCTGTGTGCTCGACTGAGATGATGCATAGTTTTGGCTGGACTCCCCCGACTATTGGACTCCCATTTTGCTGACAACTGTGGTCAGCCAGCTCTTGTGAAGAAGCATCGCTAGAAGCCATTTGCTCTGGATTCTATAACTTGCGAACGAAAAACCTGTTCTTTAAAAAATGATATAATTTGCAGGGATTCTCTTCATCGCTGCATCGCTTCTCCATTTCCCTTCTCCTTGCAGAGCCCCTCCCTCTATTACTGCCCCTTTCCCTATTCTCCTCATGTTCCTCACAGAGCGAATAGACCAGTTTATATTGTTCAGTGCAGCAAATGTTTGAGAGAATATTTGCCATTCATATATTCATGACATTACAAAACAAAGGCTGAATGTTGACCAAAAATTATATTTCACCAACATCACCAGAAATCTGTCCTCTTTTCTCTCATATACCCTTTTCACTGACCTGTGCAGATGTCTACCAGCTTTTCAGGCCCAGTAACACCCACATGTTATAAAAAAAAAAAGTCTCCTTTGTTCTGTTTAGCAACGGCTACCCCTTTGCTGTAATGACAGCCTGCTAGCACATCCTGTGGCCCTCTGCCATTCAGTCGAGTTGGGAGGGCGTCCTGGCAGCACTTGAGTCAAGCCTCCCATCTGTATTGAGCTGTAGGACAGTTTGATCAAAGCAGACCTGATCTGGGCCTGTTCTCATTACCAGGGCATTTACAGTTAACTATGCACTGGTAACTGTCAGAGTGGATTCAACAACTCCTGTGACTCTTCACTGGACATCATGTGACGACTGTATGTAGTTTGATCCTCGGTGTTGGTTCTCTTCAAACTTCTGCCTGAACCATCACGCATGCAGCAAGCACGCATGACTCGGCTCATTTTGAAGTGGGGTTGAAGGTATTAGTGTGGGTGCGACTCGGCCTAATTGGGCTGAATTAATCAAGACAGGCACTTGTGATTAAACGATTTACCTCCAATTGATTCATACTTTAGTGTCGGTCATTACTTTGATACAACCTGCAGACCACCCGGATAATTTAGTAAGTGGAGGAATAATGACGTCTGACAGGAACATCTGACTTGTACAACTTTCATCCGAGTTCGGCTTCTTTGTCTGTATCAAGCAGATTCTCTGACAGATAAAATCATTCTTTCAGAAAGCTGCAGATGTTCGTCTGCCCACCAGAACCATTCAGGGCTAAGCGTCTTTCCAAGTGTGTTATGCACTCCCTTACGTATGTGCATCACAGTGAAATACCTGAAATACTGCACCACTAAGTTCAGACAAGGTTATTTTACAATAGCTGATAGAACAAATGATTTCTTGAGCTCTAAAGGAAGAGCCTGTGCGATCCTCAAATCTTGGTGAGGGGGAGAGTGCTCGACACTCAGTGATTGGCCAGGTGTGCAGGGATGAGATTTAATTTCACTCTCAAGTCCAACTTTTCATTCTCCACTCAGCTACTTCCAACCACTGTGTGTGTCGGAGCCATGAATTCCTATGTGGCGACTGTCTAAGTGTTGCCCTCGTTTCGACAAATCCGTTGATATGACTGCAGGTTTTCTAGGTCGTTAAGTGTGCCCATTGTCTGCCTTCAGACGTGTTCTGATGACGCATCGTACAAACTGCCACAGACCCGGCCAATGTGCCCAGAACCTTCTGCTTTCAAAGAGTTGTTGAGCTCGCCCAGGGTCCTGCAGTGACTCATGAAGCCGTCATGTAAGAGCTGCCTGTACACCTGACTGATTATGAGCTTTGATGACAGACCAGACTACAAATACTTTCCAAAATGTGTGTCACGTTTCTATCTTGTATATACTATATATTCCCTTCGGCCAACAGATGGCATCTGCCAACACTGTTTTAATCTGTGAAAGACTTGATAATGAATGGCGAGTGCAGAGGAAAGGGAAATACTGTAGAAATATGAAATATTTTGTTTAGTAGATGGAAATTCATCAATTTCTGAGGTGTCATGGAAACAGAAGGCAACGGCCCCTGCACACAGTGAAAACGGTCCCTGGACTTTCATCTTGAGCACTTTGTTGTTTCATGTGAGGATTCTTCCTTTGCTGAAAGGCGTGTATCTGGCTCGCTTTATTCTAGCCTTGAAATAACCCCGGTGACGATCAGACTTTTCTCTTTGTGTTTTTGTCTCTGGGTCAATGCCAGACTGCCTCGCTGCTGGCTCTGTGGAATTTTTGTCAGCGTACTTTTAGGGCAAATGTCACATTGTGTTTTCTGAGGAATGTGAATACCACCGATAGTTGACAGTATTTTTTTTCTGCAGTGATTTAGGATGCTTGATGAGGTGTAGCCGTAAATCTGATTAACACACGGCTGTGAGCTCATTCTGTGCAGAAGCATATTTGATTTAAAACATAAAATTTAACACAAGAGCTTTTTTTTTTCTGTTCAATTCACATAGGGCTCTGCAGCAGCATCCAGACAGTGTCTGACAAATGCATGATGGGTATTGGTCTGTGGGGGGGTGGAAGGGAATCGACTGGCAGAGTAATGAATGGCAGGCAGCCAGGTTGTCAGCTCACAGCAGCTGTCCTTCATGAGGGGACTGGTACATGAAAACAACAGAAAGACAGAAAGAAGGAGAACGAGGGGACGAAGGAGAAGGATGGCAGAGCTCCTGCTTACAGGTCAAACACGAAGCTTGTTCACAACATCATGAATAAAAAAAAAAAAAATCAGGTTAGCTTCTCCAGCAATTTTCAGACCTGTAAGGGTAGTAAAAAAAAGTTTTTGAGATGCATCAGCCTCACGTTGATTTGGTTACACTCTTGGATGGTCGTGGTTATTGAATGGTTTTCTACCGTTCAATAACTCAACTAAAAATACTACCAGACATAAGGATGTAAAGGAGGGGGCGCCATTGTATTAGTTTGTTATCTCATTAAAAGAATTAAACTGTAATCAAACACTAGCTCAAATCTCGTTTCGCCTGACCTCCAGTGGTTGATGTGAAGTCAGGGTGTGGTCAGTAAAGTCTGACATCACTGCTGACAGCCACAGAGGTGGTGGTAGATCAGACATATAAAGCTGAAATCTGATTGAAGGAACTTCAAAGTACTTCGAGTATGTAAGTAAGAAAAAATATAACGTTTTGCCAATAACGGTTTTTCTCACTCTGTGTTAAAAGCTGAAAGCCTGGTTGAAAGAGATTATAGCTGCTGCTTTGTTGCAATTACTATTTAAATAATAAAGTGTTCCCTCGTTAGTACAGTGGATGCCGCCTTCAAGCGGAAGACCGGGGTTCGATTCCCCGACGAGGAACCACCTCCAGTAGGCTCACCACCCGCAGGAGGTCTCAGGTTACTGGTGCAATGTGATTTGGGTGCAGTCATGCTACCCCCGCGACCCGGTAACGGATAAGCGGTTGGAAAATGACATGACATGACATAATAAAGTGTTGAGTTGTGAAGCGTTTTGCGATCTAAAACATTTGTTTAATTTTGAAGCAAACTCTTGCATCTTGATTTTTTCTTAATCGGTTTGAAAGGCTTCCATTTAGCGTTTCAGCTTTTGGAGGGCCTCCAATTGTCGTCGCTCTTTTATTTCTGATGTGTGAAGGTTTTTTACTTACCAAAATGTCTTCAAGAGAAATTCTGCCATTCAGCATTCATCATTCCTCCTCTCAATGTTGTCGCAATGTGCAAACTTAACTGTTGGAAGGCCTTCAAACGCACAAGGGATGTTCAACAACTTGTCCTTTAATCAAAAAAACTGGAGTTGGATGCATCCAGTGGCAGCTATGAACGGGATGGTCGACAGCAAGGGAAAGACCTTATGACGGCAAGGACAGACAGACCTCACTGTGACTGCCATGGATCAGCTAGCTATAGTGCTGAGTCTATGGGAGTGGGGGCAAAAGACCACATGGCTCATGACCCTGGAGGGTAAATGACAAAGAGGAAGGCACAGTTGAGACAAAGGTGGAGAGGATGGGTGACATCATCATCTACGACGACAGGGTGGAACATTTTGGACCGATAACACCTGCGCTAATATTATCCTTTATTCCCATTTTACCAATCTATCAGAAGTGAGAATTCTCTGTTGGTTGATTTGTTCCTTATAAAAAAAAAAATCCATGATTTGATGTAGTGATTTACTTTACTACTATTAATGTATTTCCTTTTGCAGAATTCCTAATGTCTCTCCTCCATCCCTCCTGGAGCCCCTCAGCTCCATTGATTGTCAATAAACGGAGTAATTGTGATTTAAAATCATCCTTTACTACACCTTATAGAAAAAAGATCCACAGACCGGAGCCGGTAATGTGCCCTGACAGGCATGGCTGAGCACCAAATGAAGCCTGGGCAGGGTTTAGTTCAGCTGCAGCTTTTATTCTCATCATGAATTTACCACTTCCTTTGAGAATAAAAGCGATCTTCCAACATTACAATCCCATTAGGAGCACAGGACAATGTTTTACATTAGAATCGCCTGTATCTGTGGGCATGAATGTCATTAACTGCGCTTGGCCCATTAAATATCACATCTGAGCGTACTTTTTTAACGTATACTCAAAGTCATCATTGCGTATTGATGAGCACCGCATTGAGAAATAGCTGTGAACGTGCGCTTTTCTTTTGGTTTTGCTCCGTTGCATTCACTCAGTTTATCGGCAGCTGGCTCAGTGAGCCATCGCTGCGGCGCTGTCCGCTGCAGAAACGCCCTCCCTCTCTCCTCCCCTGGTTTTTATTGACTCAGGATTGGACGTTGTGGACAACAAATGGCCCCTCTCCTCTTATCCCCACTTTGTGTTGTTCTTTAAGGAATTAGCTGACATGTTTATGTGTTGTCTTTGTATCTTATTATGTGTAATTTCTTCCCATTTCTTGCAGGGCGAATAAAATAAGGTTTAAACTATCCCCCGCGGCCGGGGAGGAGAACAAAAAAGATTCAACACAGAGAATTCGGGCCTACAGGAAATAATCTGAGAAATTGGGCTAATACCATTATGAAGACGTGTCTCTCAGACAAACAGGCAGAAAGAGGGGACAGGAGACGGTGGCAGTAATGGCATTCAGCTTTCAGCAGCAGCAGCAGCACCAGCTGTGCCCGATCCAAATGGGCACCGGCAGCGATTCAGGCCAGGCAGGGTCAGATGAGGACACAAACACAGAGGGGCGGAGGGTGGTGGTGGTGTGGGGGGGGGGAGGCGTGCAGAGAGATGGAAGGAGGAGGAAGAAAGGCAAGGAACGCAAAACGGGATTGTGAGGAAGGGGGGAGGGATTTCGGAGGACAGGAGAGAACGAGGGAGCGTTTGGCATAACGGCAGAAACAAAAGGACAGCGAGAAAGCAAACAAAAGATTGGGCGTCGCGTCAGACAGATGGATGTGTTTGCCGTTACAAGCACCATAATGACGTTTGGGTAAACACTGTCATCGTGAGGTCGGATTATTTATCGGATTCCAATCGCTCATTTCAGATTACACTGAAGGTCAAACACTCGTTATGACTTATTATACGTTGAAAACTCAGCTCATCTGTTCTTCAAGAAAATGAAATATTAGCTTTCTTCCTTTTAAGCTGCGGATATTTGAAACCTGTGAAATCTCTCTTGGGAAATAACCAGTGCATCAAACATCAGCAGAAAAATCTCAGTTCAACTTAAATGAAATCAGTCCATAATCCTCAGGACCGACTTCTAATGTGGAGGCTCAGCACCAATGCAGGTAGCAGTCAGCAGTTTGGGTGGAGAGCTGCGTAGAATGGGTGAATGGGGGTGAAATGGCATTTATTGAGTCTGACTCTCTGGGGTTTTGTTTGAAATTGGCATTCCTGTCAATTGCATTTTTTTATTTATATAATTTTGTGTGATATAGATTTGCAGTTTTGATTTATGAGCTGTGTCCTACCAGCATTTGTTTAAGATACAGATGTTTCAAATGCTGAGGTTTACTACAACTCCCCAGACCTTTGGATAACCCTGGATTTCATTCAGTGACATTTAATACGTTGAAATTATATGGGCATATACCCTTGGTATAGGGGAGGTAAGGGAAAAGTCATAGGTGTGGGAAAAGAAAAAACAGTTATGGTTTGGTTGGAGTAAAGCAGCTGGTATATGGGTGGGAGGGATCTGGATCCGCCCTCATAATCACATCTCAATAAAATAAAACTTACTTATTGCTGAGCTCTGAATGAACTTTCATTCAACACAAAGACGTTCATTCTACTTTCTATCTACACCTCCCATCACGTCTGCCTGCAGCTCTGAATTCAATCCTCTTAGCTTTGTCTTCTCCCAGCACAACAGAAAGATTCCCAAGACCAGAGCCAAACAAGATCACAGATAAACGTTAAAACCCTTATGAGGAAAACACTGTCAAAGGGGGGACTACACGTCCAAGCCAACAGATACTGATTAGTGGCTTTTGCGGAGGGTCTTTTTTTTTCCTTGTTGTCCACTGCCAAGGACTAAATTAGAGAGCATGCCATAAATTAGCAGCACAAGAATGTTAAGACGAGAGAGCTTGGCATCCCAGCAAAGATGATTTCAACAATTGATAAGTTCATCCTGTGGCGGCCCCCAGCAGATGCCCCTCTGCAATTATGATTAACTCCTGTGATCCTCTTTTAAAAGTGCTTGTTGTTTCGGACTCCTCAGCAGCAGAATCTTTACAGCACTTGATTTCCAACCCTTCTTGGATCGTTTCACGAGTCCTGAACAAACAGGCGCCATTAACGATATGCAACCAAGAGATACGCCCGCATCCATCAGAGCACAGTGTTTGGAGAGTCTGTGTCTTTTCCAATCAGAGCCCATTTGTTTCATTGTGAGACTTGTTCCAAAGATGGTTTTCTGCTCATCACAGTGGTAGAGAGCCTAGAGAGAGCAATCTGAATCAGCTCTGTCCTTAACAAAGTGCTCTCAGTAAAAACATGGCTGTCTGCTGTTTAAATGAACCTGAATATCAGCTTGTGACATGTATCTGTTTGGATTTACTGTATGTGTTGTGTTGCTGCCACTTAATTAGCTGACTGGGTAATTGCATGAATAAGCATGTGTACAGGTGCTTCTGATAGCCTGGTGGGATACACGTTGTTAATATGCACTGCTATAAAAGTATAGCAGTATAAAATTACAGTTTTTCAGGAGGCCTTTCTCTGCTGTGTTTCTTATCGTTCCTTTGGTCACCACAGTTCTACTCTGGGTGCTTCACATTCTGATATTTTGAGGCTGTTTGTTTTTTGTATGTTGGGATTTGTTGTTTCAGTGGAAGCAAATAATTTCTTGTCCATTCAAAGACATAAAGCAGACAATTCTCACTCATGGTTCAGCTTGAGCAAAAAAAAACCTACAACTGTTGTGCAGGGAAGCTTAAAATAATGTCATCATGTCTAAATTGACTCTAAAAAAAAATAGCTACATATAATAATAAATCTTTTTCCAGTATATGTAAAAAAAAAAAAAAAGAACAATCGAGATGCAGAATTATATGACTGAAGCCTGTTTTCTCCTCATCAGAGTACAGGCTGTTAGAGTTGACAGGTTTTTGTGAGCTGGGATCGCACTAGTTGGATTAATGGGATCTGGGCCTTATACGTGGGCCTACTTAGGCTTCGGCAACATGAAAATGTTTCAGCTATTCTGATCTAAAACCTCAAAAAAAAAAAAAAAAACTGAGCTGGAGTGTAGCTCTGCTCTCTAAAGCTGGAGGAACAGCCAGCATTGGTTGGTTACGGTGCCGCCATTTTATGTCAAATGGGCTCTGAGGAAGATTAGGAGATACTTTTGTCAGACAGGCCCTGGCTGAATAGAGAGAAAGAAAGGGGCAGAGCAAATGAAACTGGACGATGAAGAGCCATGGGGAGACCGGGTGAAAGAAAAGGGGCTGAAGAGGGAGGGAGAGGTAAGCGATAGAGAGAAGGCCAAATGTGTCTGGGAAAGTTTTGGAGCTGAGGTACATTGTAGGAGACCAGACTGTGTGTCTGGGGGGTCTGAGGTGTGGATTATTGCCAGCGATTGGAGGAGGGCTGCCGCAGTTGTGCGTGACCAGAATATCAGGCAGAGGGAGAAGAGAGAGAAGAGAGGAGAGAAGATGGAAAGAGTAAAGACGCTGAATTTTGGAAAGGGGTGACATTGTGTGCCTGAACACACTTAAAGACAAGCACCTAATTTTGTATGAAAGGAAAGTGGTGGTAAACTTAAAAAAAAAAAAAAAACGCACAGTTGTGTGGCGTGGAACTTTTTAAGGAGTTTGGATGAAAAGTTGGAGGAGGATTAATGGAATCTCGAAGAGGGAGGACAAGACGGGGGAGAGAAGGGGTTAATTAATTTTTATGCCATATTCCCCCTCATTTAAAGTAGTGGCTCTGCTACAGTCTCACCAGTTACAGTCCGGCATAGAAAACTCACGTCCAGGTTCACCAGGTTTGTTTGAGGCACAGCCGCAATCCATCATCTTTGAAATGACACAAAGCACCTTTTAATTTTGGAGTTAGAGGCAATGTGAAGGGATTATGGAGACTGAACCCTGACTCATGCCAAAACCTTGAACAGTCAAATTTAATTAAGGAATTTGTTTGTCTTTGTCGTTCCCTGGAGGAAACTTTGGGATAGTTCTCTTTGTGCTCAAGGCTGTGTTGAAACCAGAACAAGTACCAACACGGATTTGCCTTGAGCCTCTTGATTTTTTTTTTTTTTTTCATGGTTTGGTCTTCACACATCTCTACTTTTTTGTGGATGTAATAATTCAGACTTCATTATCTTTTACAATTTCAAACTGTATTCTGGTGATTCATTCTCTGGTTCAGAAAAAATATTGGACGTGAAGAATGATAATTGAAACATATCCTGAGATAAAAGCATCTCTTATTTTTAGATTTTCAAAAAAAAGTTCTAGCATTTGGTTATTTCATGGGCATTGAGCATACGAGACACAAGCCCTCATGTGCAGCCAGAGGAATAGCCAGTAAAAACTCGACAGATTTTCTTCAGCAGTGGCTCACGTCGGATTTACCCCAGGAAACTTTATGGCCAATACAACACCAACATAGTGATTCTCTGTCTGGGTGTGTCCCAGAGCAACCGCTAATAATCACCAAACACCTACGTGCTTCCACACAGGCAGAAGGAAGGCAGCTACATTCTGTGCTTCAATGCAGAGACCCAGGAAACATTATTTATCTTTTAATAAATGGAGGCGATGCCTTCTGCAAACAGCAGTGACGCCCCACCAACTGTTTTCACAGGCTTTCTTAGAGAGCGTGTAACTGACCACCACATGACTACACTACCGATTTCATACCGGGCAAACACTGGGTCCCACGCTGGCAGATATGTTGTTATTTTGATCAGTTAATTTAAAATAGTAAACCGCAGCACAACTCTGTTAGATGTTGGTTATGGTTCGGTAAAGCTTTGGAGAAGTTGCAATTAGGGCAAGAATGCAGGCTTGGCATTGGCCTTGGACTATATCTGCAATGGGATCCATAATTATCCAGATGAGTACTGTAGTACATTTTATTTTTGGGTGATCCATTCCATAGATGTGAATGCCCAAAATTCCTATAAAGTGATGTCAGCATGTCCCCGTTTCCATAACGAGCCGAGTACTACAAAAAAACAAGGTGAATTTGCAGCACCTTAGTGTTTTATTGATTCACTGGGCACACACTGATGTCCGACGGTGGACCACAGCTCATGTGCTGTCATGAGTGTTTAAAAAAAAAAACACACGGCAATATGTTTTAATCCCGAAAGGGGAAAGAACCAGAACTGGCAAGTCCAGCATTTCTGGTTTTGCCGAATATCAGACACTCTCACGGTGCTATTGCAGGAGCTGGTTGTTATCAAAAGGTATCAGTGACGGAGGATGTTTTTCACCGCATTATGATACGGTGAAATCTGGAGCTGCTCCGGAGCTGTGAAAGGCAGGCATATGGGGAAATGGTCTGTATCTGTTCCTCTGCTAAACCAGAGCCAAGTCCCAAACTGACTCCTTCTTTTCTATTCGCAGCTGAGGCTAACTAAAGATTGGTATTTGTTTTGGTGCAGGGAAGCTTTCCAAGAAATGTGTGAGTGTGTGCGAGTGTGTGTGTGTGTGTGTGTGTGTGTGTGTGTGTGTGTATGTATTTCTGTATTTGCACTTTTGTTAGTGTATCCACGAGTGTGTACGTGCAAGTCTGCTTCTGGCTGTGTGGGACGCTTTGGGAGACGAGGATACAAGTGCGTGGGTCCAAGTGTTTATGTGTCGGAGTAATGGGGCGTTTTGGGAAGAGAAGGACTCAGCGAGTAGTAGCCATACCTGAACTGGACTGTCCCTATTGCATACGAGGGGGTGGGAGGGTGGAGTGGCAGAAGAAGAAGAAGAAGAAGAAGAAGAAGAAGAAGAAGAAGAGGAGGAAGAGGGAGTGTGCAGGGAGTGGGGGTTTGTGGGGGGAGAAAGGAAGGGTAGCGATTCAGGGGTGACAGGAGGACGGCTTCATGGCTGCATTTTCTCTTCGCTGAATTTCCTCTCTCCCCTTTCTCCTCTCTGTTTTGCCTTATTCAGCAGAGCGAAGCAAACAGACAGGGAGAGTTTGCAGTTCAAGACTGAAAAAGCGAGAAACTCAAGCCAATTTTTTCCCTTTTTTTTAAGGCTGGGATTTTGGGTGTCTTACAAACAGATGTTGCTTGTCATTTGCTCGTAGTGCAGGAAAGCAGCTTGTAGAATGCAGAGGTTTTACAGGCTGATAGATTGCCTCTCGCTCGTTTCTTTATAGTTATTATTACTACTTGCGCGCGGTAAACCGAAATTGTAAAAAACACCACAAAAACTAGCCTGTTTTTCTGTTATCATTTACTCTTTTCCTCCCCTCTCCCGTTCTCTGCCCCCACCACTTCTCTCCCTCTTTCCCTTTGCTTTTCCCTTTTGTCTCCCTCTTTCCCACCCAGCTGCCTTTCGGGGTGATTTTGTTACTGTAGTTTTTTTTTTTTTTTTTTTTTTTTTGGGGGGGGCCACAGTGGACATGACTGCCTGTACTTTCTGCCAAGCACCGTAGGCCCTGCAGAGTAGAGAAAAGAAACATTCGGAAGCTAAACATAAAGGCGAAAATGGGTAAGTCACCACGCTACCTATGTGCTCCGAGCTCTGCTTCTTGTTTCCACTTCTCGTCTTTGCTGTGTGGCTTTTCATATTCAACAGTGTGGTTTGTTGTTTTATTGTCCTGTGGCGGCACATTTCTGATGTTTACTGTACATTAGCTGCGGTGAAAAGGGCCTAAACTTAACGCTACCTGTTTGGCTAGCCGGGGCTATCTGTTTACACTGCTCGGTATTATGATGTGCTAACGACATGTCACATCCTCGACACACACATCTTCAACCCCATTGAACCCCTCCTTCCTTCTTCTAAAATCCACACACACACACATTTACTACCTCTGTTGCTGGGTAGATTTGGGCAAGTAGGGCGGGTAGCGCCGCTGGGTTTGGCCGCTGGCGCTATTCAGCGTCGAACTATGCAGGTGGTGGCCTTTAGCTGGTCTTAGCTTTGTCGGTGCTCTCAAAGTCCTCCTCACACACACACACACACACGATGGTTCAGCGGTGGAGGCATTGGCTGGCAGGGTGCTGTGGACCCCGCTGACCTCTTTGTTCAGCCAATCTCAAGGTGTCTTTCAGCGAACTGGCAAAGACCCACTGACATACTTTAAGCAACTTGGCGACAGCTTCAAAGTCAGACGTCTCATTTAAATTCAGGCAGAGGGAAGAGAAGGAGAAGTTCAGATGGAGTCTGGAAGTTGAAATTGGACCTTATTCATCCCAGCACAGCAACGACTTTATTCACATGAAACAGGAATGTGTTTGAATTTAATTTGAACTTTCCATGGTTTTGAAATTTGATAAAAATGAGCGTGGATTGGTGTTTTTTATTTTCAGTGTGAGACCTGTGATGCAAATATAGGGATTGTGGAGTAATTCTTTATAATATATTTATAATATTTTTTTTCATTCCTTGCCATTGCTATGAATATGAAGGTTTTTATTTAGGAAACTCCTGCTCTCCAGTTTTATGGTTAAAAAAAAAATGACCCAATTTTTAATTCAATATTTAGCATTAATTTTTTCTGATTTTGGCACAATTATATGGCTGAAATAAATCTGTTCTCTATTCCAAAATTCTAAGAAGTCACTTACACCCACATAGAAATAAAAAAGTTGAAATTTTGTTCAGCATGTCCAACATGTCCGTGTTGTTTGACCTTTGAAGATGTAAGACTTTAGTCCATGTAATCCAAAATAAGACTTTTGTAAACAACATGTAATGATTATGACAAATATTTCCCATTTTCATTTCATTATTTCCGAAAAAGCAACAGTCTGCAATCTGTAATTTGTTTTATTATCGTCCAAGATAATGTTGTCTTTCAAACCAGTAAATTTTGAAAGAGGTGGAATGAAAAACTTTTTAAATTAGGTTAAAATAATTGTATTTTTTTAGAGTTTGTCAGATGAATAGTAATGATGTCTTTAAATCTATTTAACTGGCATTATAAATTATTTTTGTTGTCCTTTGTAGGACACTCTGACATGCTGCAATCTCCAACACACACACTCTCTCTCTCTCTCTCTGTCTTAAAGACTTTAAGCATAAAACGGTTTAAGGTTTTCTTTATTTGTCATCATGCTGATGGATATGTGAAGTCATCTGCTCGCAGCCCCGAACCCGTAGATCCGAACTTGTGTTAACACTCACCACAAGCTTGTATCTACAGGTCTGTGTCTGTGCAGCTTCAACAGCCTGAGCAGCATCAGCACGGTACAGCAGGGGCTGCTCACCAGCTCCCACCAACTTTATTAACCACGTCTGTGTCACAATCTCGAGCAGCACTGCCCTGCTCTGCCCAGAGGGATGATGGCCACTGGGGAAGTTTTCCTGGAAGCAAACAGAACCTTAGGTTCTGTTAGAATTCACAGTCTAACAAAATAAAGATGTTCCCTCATCTGGGAAACCTGGAAAAATATAGCCTCCAAAATCTCCAGTCAGGACCGTTAAGCTGCGAGAAGTTGGGTCTCTTACAGGTCTCGACTTTGATGGGTTAAAACGTTTTTTCAGTTAAAAAAAAGTAATATATAAGAATCACTAACTCATTGTGTATATTTCAAAAGTTAACTTGTAGAAAACTGATGAGGGGGCGGAACTCTTTCTGTCATGTCACTGCAGTTTGGCCTTTCCAGTGTTAATGAAGCAGACGTCGGCCCAATTAGAGAATGCAAAAGAACGATTGACATGATTGTTCCCGAGCAAATGGCCACTACCTCCCACGTGTTAGCCTTTTCCTTCGAGGGAGAAAATGTGATTGAAACTTTATCTGGATGAGTCAGACATGTGTATTTGCTTTGTATCCAAGATGTGCTAATTCCCTGGGAGATTGGATTCAAGTTTGCTCCCTCATTCTTTTTATTCACCAGACTCCTGAGCCATGAAGTGTTCAGGTCTGCTTTCTCCCAGGCTGAGGTAGTAGGTTGTATAGTTGAGAATTACACCACAGGAGATAACTGTACAACCTCCTAGCTTTCCCTGAGGTATGCATGGCACTCTGCACAACTGGATCAATGTACAGTGATTGCTGCACAAGTCACACCCAAAAAAAAGGAAAGAAATCAAGCTGACTGCCTGATTCCACTCACTCCACGTGGCTGATGGAGTAGCGGGGGAGTAAAAGCCTTGCTTCCCGCTTTTGGGATAGACGTGCTGGAGTGTGTGTCAGTGTTGTGTGTTTTTGTGCATTATTGATGCTGTGTCATTAATAGGAGACCTTTTTTCTGGTCTGTAAAAAATAATTCCCGCTATTGTTTTTCCGGTGGTGACGTCTTTAAACAACTCATTTCTGGATGTTGTGTTCATGTTTGATCAGTTGGAGTTGAACTGTATGTGGTATTTTCTTTTGAAATTTCATTATTGACATCTCAGCATATTAATTATTATTTCTGCTTTGTTTGAATATAATCATCGTATTGTTTGATGATGTAGGGTCTGCGTAATTCAGGTGGACAGCTATAGCTGGTAGATGTCTGTTTATTATTACTTGAGGTCAGGACGTGTTAATGTTCTACTTTGACATATAAGATGTGTAGTGCCTGATTCCAGGTCAGAATCGTTGCTGTGTGTTCAGCAGACAGGTGGAGAGAGTGTCGCACTGTCGCAGAGCGTTTGAAAGCTTCAGTTCCTCTATACGCTGAGGTGACGTTTTGTTATTCGCTCAGTGATAACCTCATTAATGGTGATGGCTGTGAGCATGAAGTCCCTCGGCTTCGCTCGTGCTGGCTGTGTAGTGACAGATCCACAGTTGTAAAGGATATCAGACACAAAAGGAGAAAACAGTGAAGCCTCCGACATCAGCATCTCGGTCCATTTACAAGCAGCGAAATCAACTGTCACCACAAACAATTATTGTCACAATGTTTCCAATCAGCAGACGCACGCTGCTGAGTAAATATCAGACTGGGAAGGACTGTGACACCCAGTCAGGAAAACGTCTCATAAGTCGTCAGAGAACACTTGAGGAGAGAGCTGCTGCTGCTCGTGGTGGGCCATTCCTGCTCAACCCATTCTCTCTGCAGCTTTTCTTCCGTATCCAGCTGACATTTTACATTTGCCTCATTTTCAGTTTAATCAAAGCAAACCCCTTCATTCCCTCTGCTCGCTGCAATATTAAAATGTACATGAGGTTTCATGGTTTTGGCAGCAGAGAAGGGAGCTGCTAACTCTCTGAGCCTCAGCCCTGACGCCATTTACACTGTATGTATGACGCCAGCCAGTTGTCAACCTCAACATCCACCAGTACGTCTGGCGTGTGCATGTGTGTGCAGCTGAGGTAAAAGGTAGCAGAGCAAAAGACTGCCCCCTGTTGGTGGACTCTGGGAAGTGTCCAGCTGTGGGTTAGCTCTGATTTTGTGACTTTGCAAATTGTGGAAAATGAAACATATGGATTCCATAGGACATGTGGACAGCGAGATGTGTGTGTGGCTTTCCATGCATGCACATATTGTATTTCCTGTGTCTGTGTGTGTGCATGCGTGCACGTGTTTGTGTGTTGTTGTGTGTGTAAGGCACGACGCAATAATCCAAACCACAGCTTTGTGGTCTGTGTTCTCCTGGGTCATCCTCCTTCTTTCAGATGTACATACTGTGAGTAACACCGTGTGTCATTAAATACCATTATAAACTTTTTTCAGTTCCACTGTTTGTTTCCTATATTTTTCGTGTGTATTGGTGGGAAATAGAATTGCATTTAAAAATGCTGAATTCTGCCTGTTTGCAGATATTTCACTTCTTCTCTGGATTTAAGAACATTCTCTACGAAACAGCAAAGATTAAAACATGATATTAGATAAAATATAGATAATATATTGTACTTAAAGAGAGCAAAATGGAATCAATAAATCAATGCAAAGAGCCACCATTCAACACAATATCAAGTTATCCTCCCCTCCCTTGTGCACCACAATTAATTTATGCATTTAAATCTCACAGCCATGAAATCTCTCTTCCCATGTGCAGAGCTGCTGTACTCACACAGCACCTGTCTCTGCATGTTCATGCGTGTGCATATTATGCACACGTGTGTGTGTGCAAGCGTGTGTGTAAGCCTTTGTCTGCCTGCTGCAGACTCTCTCTATCAAAGCAGGCTAATATTAGCACCTCGCTGAAGACCGTCTCTATCTGGACACAAAGCTGGTGATAAACGAGGGTAGGAGTGTGTGTGTGTGTGTGTGTGTGTGCGCGCATATACATGCTTTTCCGGGTTGGGGGTGTAAATGGAGGAGCATGTTGTAGATCCAAATGCAGGTTTTTCTGCAGCTGTATATAATGCTCCTTCTGCCAGCAGAAAGGATTGAGATTAGCTGGGCTGCAGACACAGTTGGTTGATCAGTCATTCGAGGAGGGAGGGAGCAGAAGAAAAGCAAGAGGGCAGTGTGGTCTCAGAGATTTTCCTTTTTTCTCCTCTCCAGTCTCTCTGGGCCCCGTCGCTGATTTGAGCCTACGGTCGGTTGTACGTCGTCACTCTCCTTCTATGCTCCATCTGTTCCTCCCCCCATCATCTCTCCTCTTTCTCTCTTTCCTCCCTCCCTGACACTCATTCTCTCTCTCGTTCTCACTCACTCTCTCTGTCTCTCCATACCAAAGCCTGGGGGAGCAGTGGAGATTAAATGTAGCCTCTATAAGCCAAATCACATCATATAGCAATGTTTCTATAGCCCCCTCTCTCTCTCTCTCTCTGCCTCCAGACTTTCTGAAGGGATAGTATGAATGATGGCAGCTCATGTGAGACTTTTGTTTTTGCATGCATGCAGAAGACACGCAGAGAGAAAGAACACTGGATTTATTTTTTTGGTGGAAAACGGACACTGACAAGGTGGAAAAAACAACGAAAGGAGGACTACTTTCTCTCGCTGCCCCCCACCCTCAAAACTCTCTTTCGCTCTCTTTCTCTCTCGCTCGAAAAGAGGGCCTCTGGCTGTAAGCGAATACAGCTGTGAGGCAAATTAATGGATGATATTTCTCTCCCCCTTTCTCCTTTTTTTGTTTTTCTTTTCTTGTTTTTGTGCTTTTTCTCCAAGGGAAGATAATGAGCCGGGGTGGGGGGGGGGGGGGACAGGAACGGGGGGGGAGTACAGGAACGACTGAGAGGAAAAGGAAGAATACATATTGGAGAGAATGAGAGGGGTGAGAAAAAGAGGGGAGAAGGGGGGAGGTGTTGGGGGATGTCATGTTTTTTTTTCCTTCCTACCCTCTTTTCCAGCTCTGCGTGTGATTGAAAGAGGGAGAAAACAATGTGAGGGAAGAGGGCAAAGACGAGAGAAAGCGGAGCGAGACAAGAGATCAGCAGGCGCATTCGTTTTAACTTGGATTTGTGCAAGAGAGAGAGAGTCTGTGTGTGTGTGTGTGTGTGTGAGAGAGAGAGAGAGAGAGACAGTGTGCATGTGACTAAGTGTGTGTGAAAGTGTGTGTGTGGATTTTTCCTTCTCCCGCCAACCTGCCTCAGACCTGCAGGTTTGGATACAAAGTGAGTTGAGGCTAAGGAAAAGGTGCAAGGAAAGGCAAAGGAGTGTGTGTGTGTGTGTGTGTGCGCTCCCCTATCCTCGACACCCTCCCTCCCTTCAGTGAGGCAGCATACTGGTATGCTTCTGGCACTGTGGCCCTGGCTGCCCGCTCTGATTCCGTGGCTCGATGCTGGCTCGTTGGATTCAGCCTTCTCCCCCTCTTCCTGCTTTTCCTCCGCTCTCTCTGGATTTCTCTCGGTTGCCCGCTTGCCACCTACCTGTTCTATCCAACCGTCTCAGTGTTTCATTTTCTGGGAAGAGGAATTGTCTCGCTGACTCTCTCTCTCTCTCTTGCGACTCTCCTCCCCAGACTGCTCACTCTCACTCTTGTGCTTGTGTGTGTGTGTCGGTGTGTGTGTAAAGAGAGGGAGAGGGAGAGAGCGGAGAGATAGAGGGAAAGAGAGCGTGCAAATGGTTCATTACAGCTTGGTTCTACCACCCATCCTCATGCTTTCTCTTTTCTCTGTCAGTGTCTCTCTTGCCATGTCGCCTGATTCTGAGCGGCCACCTCATCTTTGCGTCGTGAGCATAACTGGAAACCTTGTTGCTGTGCTGTGAGTTTAAATCTGAGCTTTCTGTTTCTCTCTCTGTCTCCTATTTCTTCCCCTCCTGAGCAGGCTAGAAGAACAACGAGTGAGGGGAACATCCTGGATCCAAAAGGGAGGGTGAGTCGGTACCAGCAAATACTCTTCCCCTCCACTCCCCTCTAAGCTCCCCATCTGTTTCCTAAGCTTAGACCACCATGGTAGCACGACGGAGCCGTAGAGCTTTGTTATCTTGCTCGTCTTTTTCTCTGAGCAGACTCTCCAGAGGATTCAGGATATTAACGATCAAGCAGGGCAGGAGAGATTTCATGAAGAGTGCAAGATGTGACAGTCAGAGCATGCAAGTCATCGTGTCAGATGGATTGTTTGACGCTGTGCGGTCCTAGCTTCGGATTTAAATGGTCTAATCGACGCGGCCACAAAGGGCTTTTGTCTTGCACATCCGTGGTGATGATTAGAAATTATCGGCTGGTTGATTGCCGCCGAGACAGCGGGAGATCTTTGGGCATACTCTACAGCAGCAGGCTCTGTACCTGATAGCAGGAGGCATTTTTCAAAGTGCGGTATTGTTCAGCTGAGATGGGGGAGGGGGCAAGGGAGAAACAGAAAGAGAGAGTGATACAGCGAGAGAGAGTGGGGGGGGGGGAGGACTGGCCAATGTTGTGTCTGGCTGAGGTTTGCACTTGCATGTTCACAGATCTACATGCGGGCAGTGGACATTGCAGTGAGTGTGCTCAGTACATGTATGTAATTTCTGAACGTGTGATTGAATGATGTGTTGCTGCACGTCTGTAACCGGCAGAGTTCATTCTGCATGCAGGAGATCCTCGCACACTCCCGAGTCCTCGTTTGACTCAAAGACAAGTTCAGCACACGGACGCTCGCTGGCTCGGGATCATGCGGGGTTGCCGTTAATGCCAAAGCAGAAAACAAAGGGATCCAGAGAGGGCTGAATTCAGCCGTGTGAGGTAGAAGATGTGTCTCTCTCCGTCCCTGAGACCCTAACTTGTGACGTTGTGCGTTCATGTCCACGGGTTAGGCTCTCGGGAGCTGGGAGGGATGCATGGCCAGCACTATCTACCGCACGTTGCTGAATCGAACAATGGCGATCAGAGGAGGAAGGCCGTGGCGCAGTGAGCTAAGGCGTTCACCGCGCACACTCACCATGGTAGCATTTCTCAGCATGGCTCACATGCTGCTGCTCTTGCATGTCACCTGGGCCTCTTGTGTCCCTACGCTACAGCCATACAGATGATGGAATGTGGATTAAGCAGATACCGTGGACGGTCTGGTCTGTGGGGGTGCGGAGGATGGGGAGACTGTGGCACGCCGTTTTAAGGGTCACGTGACAAAGTTAAGGCAGTATAAGATAAGATGATGTTTCTGAAAAGCTGAATGAAGGCTATCATCTTTTAGCTCAGTTCTGACCCATGACACGAGGTCTGCGCTAATTATTTGCTTTTGCCCATTACTTGAGTTTAAACATCGATTGTCAGTCAGTACTGTTCAGCCCTAATGTGATAATGCCTGTCTGACAGTATTTAATGTGGTCTCGTGCTGATATACTACTGTATTGTGATACAATTTCCCACATGAATGTCTTTTATGCTTCTTTTTAATGGCGACATACCACAACTATACCAGCCTCAAGTGGTAATGCTAACTCTATAGCACTGCCTGTTATCTGGCAAAGTAACTGCTAAACAGCTGGTTAGCATGTGTAGCTTATTGAGAGATCATGGTAATGCTGAGGTGATGGCATTAACCTCTTCATGCACCATTAAACAGTGTTAGGTAAAGCAACATCTGTTGGTGAGATAGCTCTTTGTTTCCACCGCAGGCCAGACTGTCGTACGTCTGTGTGTGTGTGTGTATGCGCGCGCGTTTGCACCTTTATGGCTTGAGAGCAGCACAGAGTAATGTTGAGCGTGACGATAACAGCTCTGTACATTATGTGCTTGACCTCAGTGAACCCCCAGCGATGTTAATGCTCACTCACTCGTGCTAACCCAAACGTAAAGATGGCCGGACGAACACACTCACAGAGCAGCAGACTGAGAATGACCCGCGGAGCCTTGTTGCCGCTAGGCGACACGGTTACATCCTGTGATCCACGTAGATAGTGCTTCCTTGAATGCGACAATTGGATTTTGGCGTCGGGCTACGACCACAGAGATGGCACACTTTGTCATCAGTAGTAACAAGCAATCCCACTCACTGACTTTGCTACTACGACCAGACAAATTGTTATACAAAACAGCACATGGTGGCCCACGTTCTCTTCTGTCTATGCCTGCGTGTTCTCTTCTTCCTCTGGGTTGTTGAAGGCCTAGTTTGCCGTGTCATCCTCCCATGCTCGCAGCGGTTTAAACTCTGGAGGCCATCACTATCACTCTCCTGAGACTCATTTCCAGGAGCAGATCATCGATGTTTGACTTAGCAACTAATATCAGATTTGAGTGTTTGTGTGAATATTTGTCTTTATTACCTTTTTAATGCTTAACTCCAAACACTTGTTGATTTCAGATTTGAACAAATGGTGCCAGGGGTGAGTCATTAGTCCTGATAGAGATTAGTTCATAGGCCTTTCTGCTGATTTAAAGTGCTCTTTATTACAGGGTGTTTGAAGACATTTGTGCACATGCTCTGCTTGAGACTGCTTTGCTACATGTTCTGTGTGTTTAACAGAGAATATGGCTGAAGTTTCCAATCATTATGTTAATCGCAGATTATTTTTTATTTTGACCTTCTGCAGTGTATTTGAAGCGCCCCCGCCCCCTGTGAAATCCACTCAGCCAACAGTGGCTGGGCACGTTGTGTGCTGTGGCAGGTGTCACCTCAGACGGTGTGGATTGGCTGAGATGTTTCCATGTTAATGAACTAATATGGATTTTAACACCCCCCACTCCCCTCCAAACCATTTTCACTAGAAATCTGCTGCTCAAGCAATTCTCTTATGTAATCCCTCTGTCTGTCTCCCTCTCCCTCTTTTTCTACTAAATCGTTTTTTTTATTATTTGTTCGGTTTGGTGAACAAACACTAACCTGGAGCGACTCAGCGTCTAGCCGGTAAGCTCGAAAAGGGCTGCAGGCGTGCTCTCCATTGTTCGGCTGCTCCACGCACTGTCTGTACACTGTGTCCCCTTGGCTGAGGCAGACATGGAGGACAGGCAGACAGACCGACTGGTGTAGAATGTTATTTATTTGTTTATTTTTTTCCCCTGAATGGATCTTGGCCAACTGACAAGATACGGATGATACAGATAGCATCTGGAAGGGCTGTGACTGTGAATACATATAATTCGATGAGGACCGATTCGCTAAACGTAATATAACTGCTTTTGTGGTTCTTAATACCGGCTGTTCCTGTTCATGTGCTGTACTTTTGTTGAGGTGGACTATCTTCATGCAGCGGCTGGCATAAACCAGGTCGGCAAACCTTTTAAGGTGCGGGGCACTACAGGCAGGGTTTTCGCCCACGACCACTTCAAGAAAATGTTCAAGGTTCCTGCTCGATCAAAGTCCAATTATTGATCAGGAGGATCAGTCCATCCACTTTGAAACTAATCAAACAATTTGACAGACGATACAGCGGTGGGGGGGGGTGACTGTACTGGAGCGTTCTGCAGTTGTTTTTTTTCTGCCACTCCCTCCAACATACAGCCGTCTCTCGGCTGCAGGCGGGTGAAACATCAGTAATCAGAGCTGGTCAGTGTACGTGTGTGTGTGTGTGTGCTTCCTACAGTGGCTGTCATGTGTTTAGCAGTGCCTCACACTGCAGAGGGGTTCACCACCCCCTCCTTTCAGGCTGGCGGTGCATGAACCAACATGGCGTTGCTGCACCACCTGCCCCCTCATGCTGGCTAACGCCCGCTACCAATGGCTGAGAAAAGCCAGGAGGTCATTTTTTGAATAGTTGCACACCTGTGGCCTATTTACTTGCCACATAGCTGGAATCGCTGAGGCATTTCTCAGTACTGCAGCTTGGCCGATTTTACCAGATTTAGAATTTGGGGCAGCTCCAGCTACTTTCATCGTTTTTTTTTTTCTTGTATGTTTTTTCCACTGTCTGTTTCAGCTGCCAAACGGTTCGCTGTTTCAACTGCAGTCTGAGCAGTTTCTAACGTGCTGCCGGGGCGGACCAGTCTGTCGTGTGTGTGTTTGTCCTTCCTCACTCTGGATGAAGCCAGATTTAAGGAGCTCGGGAATTGTGCACGCAGCCACATCACACCAGCAGATTAACCAGACTACACTAACCTCATTAATCTGAGAGAGACTAATGTCACCAACAATGTGTCAGCGGTCACACACACTAACACACACATGTTCAAAGCTCTTACTTTTGTCTTTATGGAACAGAACGCAAGGTATTGATGACTGGAGGCCAAGGCAGAGCCCGGCCGCTCTTCCTCCCCAGCGGGCCTCAGTATCAGTGTGTAAAGACCGGCTGGAAATCCCCTGATGATTCAGTATTTAACACTTTGCTGCCACACTAACCCAAACGCTGCATATGTTTGAAGGGATGTCTTAAGTACACTGGACATTCTTAATGTTCTGGACTTATTCATTTCTTCTACAGCAAGGCGTGCAGATGCGTACCTGCACGGGGATCAGAGTTGGGTTCTTCTGATTTGTTTTTTTCTTAACAGAGCTGGAGAGGTTTTGCAGGACTCGCTGACCTGCTCTCAGTCCTCTGGGAGATTCTTATTACAGCTTTAGAATCTTGGTGACATTTTGGAAATTACTTTTTCATGAAAGACCTGCTTTTTACAGAAAGTTTTAGACTTTGGTTCAGAGGTGATAAAATACTTCTTTTCCTGAATTGTTGATAGTTTATTTAACAAAAAGCTTTCCTGCTTTCACCAAGAACTACGAACTATTCGTTTGGACGGTTTCTTTTGTATTGTTTCATATTTTCATTGTGTGATTTGTTGTTATTTTACAACAAAATGTCTAATATATACATCAATGTCATTGAAGGAAACGTAGAGTCTGAGTAGAAGTGATACACTTTGCAAATATTGTTTTTATTTGTGATTATTTGATGCATGTGATGTAATCCATATGGCACTAAAATTAATGTTTTTAATGTTTATTTATTTTTGCTTTTATTTTCTTAAATAACTGATCAACCACAACAGGGCAAATACATTTTTTGCCTTTTGTTTGATACATTTCCCTGATGACTAGGGATAAACAACAGCAAGACCGGTGATTACACAACTTTCTGACATTTTATAAAATGATGGCAGTGATGTGAGGGCAGAACAGTGAGTGCAGTGTAAGACAGAGACGTCTGACGGTTGTGTCTAAATAAAGTCTCACTGCTGTCATTTCACATCATTATCAGTTCTTTCCACTGTGGTGCTTATAAATAGCAGCTCAAAATGAATGGTGAGATTTTGCCATTGGACGTGTTTTACATTTTATCTTTGGGGGCATCTTTTATGCCTTTTTAAAAAGCTTGAATCTGTTTCAACAAGATTAAATCCTTGGCATGATGCGTGTTTCTGTGGAGCTGCCAAGATGTATTACAACCCCTCCTCTGCTGACAGCATACATCCAGCAGTAAATGGACCTAAATAAAGACATTCACAAAGTGTCCTGAGAGTTCTCAGAAATCAGTGTGCTCACAGAACAGAGTCCATATGATCTGGAGTGGGACGTAAGCATTTGTGTGTGGTCATTAGTTGAATGGTTTCTAATACTAGAATAATTCATTATTGTCCCTTACATTATTAATGAAAGTGTGTCATGGTAATTACCCACATAAATACAGTAACTAATTCATTAATAATGTAAATTTGATTTGCAGCATACGCAGTATGTTAATAAATGCCTCCCTCGTCCGCACCACATGTTTTTTCATGTGTTCACACTCTTTAAGACGAGAGTTCTGTGTTGGTGCAGTGTGTGTGTGTGTGTGTGTGTGTGTGTGTGTGTGTGTGTGTGGTTAATTGTGCCCATACAGCTCGAACAGCTTTGTCTTTCTCTCACTTACAGCTCATTAAAACAGGTCAGGACATGTCAGGATGGTCCGAGAAAATGAGACGGATATGACACACTGAAACTGGAGCCTCACCTGCCCATTCACACCAAGAACAGGACCTGGATCAGTGCTGATGTGATCGTGATCACTCGTGTCCAGATGAGGAAATCCATTTGTTTCGTTCGGTGTGGATGTCTTCTGTGTAATGTCTTGCTCTTTGTAATAAAAGTTAATGATGATTGAAATGCCTTTCTGTTGTATTATATTTTTAAAAAAGTGAAAGTGCAGTTCTCATATAAGATCATGCATAGCACACTAACACACAAGTGCTTGCTAGTGTTAGCATTAGCAATATCCGGATACGAAACTGAAATCTCCAATATATCTTGTTTAGCTAACACACATCATTATGTTGCGTGTTAGCTAGGTACATGCTAACACTTAAGCACATGGAGGCTAACTCCAGTGCTAGCCCTTTAGCACAAACCCTTGTTTGATCACTTTATGCTAACAGAGTTGATGGTGGCATTAAGACTAGCCTCTTGCTAAGTAAAAGGCCCAATGCTAAAAAAATTTGCTCACACTAGAAGTAAATGTGGAATGCTAATTTAACATTTTAGCATACATTGCATGCATTGTCAACTGGAATTGAGTCAGTCTGATCTTTGTGTGCTTGTGGTTGTGCACAGAGCGAAGCAGTGACAACAGCGTGTTTGGATCGTTTGTTTGTCTCGTCTCAGAAGGAGCTCACCTGAACAGCCGCTGAGATGGAGGTCGTGGAGGAGCACGGAAATGGAGGGCGGCGTAAACTCCTGCCTGCTGCTGGTTGCTGCATCGCTCTGTGTGTGTGTGTAGAATGAAAGAAAGTCGTCTTAAAGCAGATTCTGCCACAGCCCTGTCCACAGCTGCACCGGCATTGGTGCTGACTACCTGTGCAGGAGGTGGATTATATTCATGCAAGATTATAACCTGAATTAGAATCATGCTGGGATGAGACGCGCTGCCTCCTGCACCTCAGCTCTTCCCTCGGATGACTCTTAACAGAGCTCCTGTCCGGACCTGTCACTGGCAGCTCTGGTTTTCTCAGTGGATACAGGGATGACTGGGATTTGGACATTTAGAGCAAGACGGCTGTAATGTCAACAGATGGAGTAATTTAAGAACGCAGATCAACATTCATTTCCTCTCTTCAAAACCCAACATGCCCAACTGCACCAGTTGCCTGAAGCTCAACTGAATTTTTTCTTTTTTAATTCTCTCTGAAATAAATCTTTAGGTTCATTGTATTCCATTTGTTTTTTGCTGTTTGTTTGTTTTTTTCAAAAACTACAATTTCACATATTCAACATATTTAGCATAGCACGTAAACAGGGAAATTGATTCACTGAGCTATTTATTTAACTATACACAAATATTTGATGTAATATAGTACACATAATTCTGACGTGTTTAAAAAGCTTCAATAAAAAGTTCTAAATCTAACATTCTGTTTGTTATTTTTTGTTTCTGTAAAACTGATTTAAACATTATATGCAATCAAAGTACAACAAATAAAATAGTTTTTTGTGTGTTTTCAATTTCAGATCTCCCCGATAACCTAGGTAATTACACTGGCTTACTATAAACATACATTTATTGTATTTCCTGTTGTTTTTGATTTAATAGCAGATTTACAGCCCTCCTGATGAAATCTACTGACACTATTTTTCCTCATGTACAGAAACTAAAGTTTCTTTTACAATGTGATACAGACTCCTTCTATAAATACAAACAATACAAAAAAATCTTATCTAAATCCCAACAAAAATTAATTGTATTTAGTTCTTTTTAATTATCTTCATGTCTTTATTAGTGTGCACAGAAAATAAGTTGTAGATATACTCGACTATAATTATTGTCTCTCTTCCTCTGTAGATCTTCAGATCTTCACCCCTTCTTTATAAATATACTTTATTGATAAAGGAAAACATTAAAAGTTCACAGAGCACCAGATTTAATAAACAGTAATATATACAGTTGGCATTACTTTTTAAAAATATATATTATTTGATTTGCTGTTTGTATAATTTAACATGATGATTTGCTGTATTTGATTTGCACTGAGACTCTTCTGCTGTATAAATCTCCTTATGATGATTATGTACAGAACATTTCCACTTGTTCCCATGGACATTCAATAATTTTCTTTCTTTCAGGTAATTTAGTAGAGTGGTTTATTCTAATATTAATTAATTATTTGATGTTTCAGAGACAAAAGAGGAAGAAGATGATGAGCACAACAGTCATTTATGTTATGGTTGATCTCTGTCTGTGTATAAAGAAGCTGTTCTGAGCTTAATATAGATTTTAGTGACGTGTAGCATTTTGATGTCTTAATTATATTTTTCCTTTTCACTGAAACACGGTTGTTGTGCAGGTTCCTCTCAGGAGGTTTCACATCAAACCCGGCGTCGCCTGCATATGATTGTTGGAATGAAGAGATAAAGACAGAGGGAAGAGTGACAGCACAAAGCTGAGGCGCTCGCCCTCTCCATCCCTCCATCTCTCGCTCGCTCTGCCTGTAAATCCATGCTGAAATTTGGCTCTTGCACTTTGGAGCTCTCTGCAGCCAGAACTGGGCCAAAAGCCATCTGAGGACAGCGCTCAGAGAGAGCGAGGGAGGCCTGGATTTATATTGTTTTAACACCTCTGCTGGTTTTCAGTTTTGGGATGACACCATTCTTCACCATGATAACTGTTGAGATTAACATTTTTATAATGATGTCTATGGTGTGTTATTAAAGCGTGGTGTTTTATTTGAGATAATCACTCTGCAAAGAGCAAAGCATTAAATTTATCTGTATGATGTTGGGGAAAAAGGGTTATTGTGGGAAAGGTTTAAGCATTAATGATAAAACAGTGAAAAGCTGCTAGAAAAGTCTGACCTGTTACAGGGCAGACATTTCACACTTTCACAGGACCAATTTATTTGAAATGGTCTTTGTTTCTCGGGCTTTAACGACAAAATAAAGACAATTCTTACACGAAAACATGACTTTTTGTTTTGATGCAAACTGAAGCAACCTTGTGCGATTCAAATGACATACACAATTATTTATTTGCATTTTTATGCTCTGCCGTGTGTTTGGTCTTGAGGTCACACTTTTGTCTTTATTTATTTTACATTTAAATCATTTTTGTCCACAGTTTGTTTTCCTGAAAGCAACCAAGGTTACACCTTGAGTTAACGAAAGGTCCATACAGCTCTGAACATCATCCTCGCCGCCATCGTCCACCTTTTCTGCATATTTAATAATTGATGTTTAATCATTAACACACACTAAAGCTCACATCAATGTCAGCCCATATCTATCAGAATGAATCAGACTGTATTTACCATAGAAAATATACAACTAGAGTCTGTCAGTGGAACCGGATAAAGAAGAAAATCAACAATAAGTCTTGAAAGCTCTGTTCAGTTCAGATCAATTCAGTTCAGATCAGTTCAGATTCGGATTTCACATTTGTAAATTCTGAATTATTTGTCAAGACTCTGACTTTAGACTTTAGGAACTGAATAAAGGTGTGTTGATTGTTGACTTGTCTCAAATTATTGTAAAAACCAACAGCATCATATCAGGACTTATCTTGAAGTCTGGGATGTTTCCTCATTTTATGTTTCACACCTGAAACATGGTTTGATCGTGGTCGTCGTTTTCTTCTGTTTGATGCCTGAGTGAATCAGCAGTCTGGTCGGCAGGTTTTGGTGAAGAGAGAAGCGAGCAGGCCTCCCTCAGTTTGAGCTGTGAATGACGCACATTCAGCCGTTAGCTAAAGTAAATGTCAGAGAATAGAATAATCTCTCTCTGTCAATTTCAAAAAGTACATGAAAGATCTATAACTGAATCTTTAATCTTTATTATCATGAGACATTCATTTCACCGATCTACCTTAATTAAAAGGCTTCATTTCACTTTGGTAAATGTCAAGAAAACCAGAAGGTTCCAGATTAAACTGTTAAGGTTATATTCATGCAAAATAAGATGTAATACATTTTATTAACTATCTCTAAAAATATTCTGCTTTTCAGATGTTACGTGAGTTCAGATTCAACACATTTATCATTAATTTATAGATAATAAACAATAATAAACTTGTACTGACTTTGCTATTAATTGCAAATTGCATGTTTGTGTATAGGCAGATAATACTTTGAATAATAAGACAAAATTGATCACTTTAAAAAAACATTTGAACCATAATTGATGTTTCCGATATTTATCTTGTGAGAGTGAAACGGGTTGTTTGTCGCTGAGTAATAAAAACACAACTTGAACCCGTGATGATGTCAGAACAGCTCGTGGTGCTGCCGGGCTCCCGGTCGCGGCCTCAGCCTGGGTCGGACCTGGAGCCGATGGAACAGAGTTATTATCCAGAGAATGTTTCCACTAAAGCTTCCAGAGACAATGAGCTCAGCTGGCTCAGCCACTGTTTCTGCTGAAACTCAGCGCTGACACACAGTTAATCAGAGCAGGACCACGCCCACACACACCATTCAGATGAATTTCAATCTGTGAGGTATTTAATTTCACATTTTTTCTTTTTTCATAAGATCGATTGCATGTGTGAGGGCAGCCACGCTCAGAACGCTGGAGGAGGAGTGTTCAACATTTAGTGCCCAACTCTGACTGAAAGCTCTGCCATTTATCACGACTCTTATACTCACACCGAGCCAGGGTCAGGGTCGGACCTCAGCTGTTCTCTTTAAACCCCGCAGTGAGCCACGTGGAAATCAAAACTACAGACACAGTTTATCTCCCATAATCAATTTCTAAGACTATGTCTGTGTGAGTCTTTGTCACTTTGTTAGGTTTATCAGCCTGGTTATGCAACAACACAGCTCCATCAAATGTGATCTCTGGAAAGCTGGAAATAAGACTTTACATTCTGAGATGGATCTAGGATTTTTTTTTTTTTTTCTCTCTTTCTTTAAAAATGGCAGACAGGACAGTTCCACTGATTTCCAAGGATTTCATTTATTGTGGTGCAGCTTGATTGGATTGAAGGGGACTGATGGACCTTGTGGCAGTCTTTTCTAAATCTAATTTTCGTATTAAAATTGTGAACTTTGGTTTGGCTTGGAACACATTCTGCGTTGTTGTCTTACAATTTGTAAAAAAAAAAAAAATTAAAAAAGCTCCCCCACCCTTGTTTTTCTGCCTGTAAAATATTCGGTAATTCACTCTGTGCTCACCCCTGTGAATTCCTTCACAGATGAAAAGCCTTGGGGCTTTTCCTCACCCAGTCTCTCCCGATGTAATTCCTGAAAAGACGTGTGTCTCGCTTCCCTTCGAGGTTCACCTCCCCATTTCTCCTTCTCTCTCTCTCTCTCTCTGCTCTGGCTCCTCTGGACATTAACTGCAGCTTTCATTTCAGCCAGTTCCCGCTGTAATGAAACTGTAATGATGCCCATTCCCTGCCGCTTGCTCTGCCAGAGCAAACCCGGTGACCTGGAGGTGGTGCATGGCATACGGGCCCCATCGCTCCAGTGGTGAGCGCAGGGGCGCCTGAAGCGCACGGCGCTGGACCAGTTCCCTAACCCACTGGGAGAACCACGGGTGAGAGAGAGATAGGAGAGGAGCGGAGAGACGGAAAAACAAGACAGAGGAATATTTCCACATCAGCCCAAACACCTCCCCACCACTCACTGGGTCTCAGTCAGGAACTGAACTCCCCAGACGTTCCGTATGTTCTGTGGAGGAGGCGTGAGGGCAGATATCGGAAGAACAAAAACCCAGACTGACACGATCAGGTCGAACAGCAGAGGAAGACGTTAGCAGGGCCTGCGTGAGGAAAGACGTCACTTCCTGTCCGTGCCGAACGATGCGGAGGATTTGTTGCTGTTGTGAACACGTGCACGAGCACCGTCTCCAGCTTCCATCACAGCTCTCCAGATTTCACCCACAGGTCATGAATTTCTCATCCACTCAGCCCTCTCCGGCCCTCACTTCTCTCTCCTCTCTTCAGAGCAAACATGGACGGACATGTGTACAGTACATTTGTATTTTTACTGCGCGTACAGTGCAGATACCTGAGGGAGATGTACACCAGGTAACCTGCAGGTGATAGATCAGGACGCAGCGTTTCTGTGCACGTGTATCCATAGGCTGAGGGAGTCACTGTGTACCGTACATTACTTATTGATTCATGCTTTATGTTTTATAGATTACAGGTGCTGTTCTGGGGAAAGAAGGTCTAACTAAGTTATCTTGTCGGAGTATTTGAGAGCAGATGTGGACTCCAGCAGTTTCAGTAGGGGAGTCCATTAGTGGAGTCTGTCATTATTTCAGGAGTTAATAAACTCTCCCCCACAGTCTGTTGGACGTTCACAAACTGCACCTGTTCATTTTGACAGGAATGAGAAGAGAAAACTGTCTTTCATTGGACTTCACACTTCTGTGTCTTCATTGTAAATTGGATTAAATTTCGTTTGTCCAGTAATGACACTGTCATTTCAGATTGCTTCGTTTGTTTTTGTTTAAATATATAACGTCCACGTTCGAATGTTTTTTTAAGACCCAGAGGGATCGAATCACCATCTGATGTGTGCAGCTCAGACAGCTGAGTTACATCAATTTTGACGTAACAGCCGAAGAGTCGTTTCTCAGCCTGTTTCAAGTTGTTGCATCAATCAGGATCTGGTCATGTGATGAGAGGAGGAGGCTGCTATTTGGTGTTGTTGTTTTCTTTTTTTTTTTTTTTTTACCTCATTTGACTTCACAGATCTGTGCTCCCAAAGGTGAGCAGGAGGCCTGACCTCTGTCTCTTTGTCTCTTGTTGAAGTCAGATAATAAAAGAAGGTGGAGAATAATGGTCTTCTGTTGTCATAGAAACCAGATCTTTGCACTACTTCGTTTCTCTCTCTCTCTCTCTCTCTCTCTCTCTCTCTCTCGCTTTCTCTGTTGGAAAATGACAGTCAGACCTGAGCTCTGCGCCCCCCCTGACACCCCCCCACCTCTCTTTTCTCACCCTTTCACAACTGTCCTCTCTTCCCTCTGTGATCCCTCTTTTTTTATCTCTTGCTCTCCGTCCCTCCCCCTCTCTGTGTTCCACCTCAGCCCCCCCCCACACTGCCTCTCTCCTCGGGGCTTAATCTCCGCTCCGCTGAGCCGCCGGCTGCTGCACACGCAGAAAGCAGGGTCACCATGAGTTTAGACTTGTGTTTGGGTGTCGCTCGTCGCCGTCATATCGCAGGAATTTCTCGGCTAGCTGGAAATGTTATGTGATTGTACTGGATGACAATGGAGGACGAGGATATGTCCCCCTCCGCCCCCCCAGCTGCTGATGCTTTTGTGATGTGGATGCTCCTTCTGCTGGTTCCTCCATCCAGAACGGCCTGATCGGGTCCATGTCACTTTTGAGTTTCAGGGGGAACTTTGAGTGTTCTTTCCAGCAGCACATAATGTATCATCAAAGCTGGGATTAGATGGGTTTTTTTTCTCTTTCCTCTCTTTTTTTAATCTGCCCGCACCCAAAGCTGCTGGAAGATTTAAGCTTATTAGCTTAAAGAGCAGGGGAAGGGAGTTTTCAACTGATGTATGGCAGACTTCAAAGATGGTTTAATCTGTCAGTACACATGCCCTGTACAGGCTATTTATACTGGGGAGCCATGTTTTTTTTTTTTCAAATGGCTTCCTTTAGCTTCCCAGCCGCAGCTCAGGGTGTTGCGTTTGTCAGGCGGCTGAGCTGGCTCTTCCTGTGCATTAGCGCCACTTCCCCTGGCTCACACTGTGAATGATGACATTACAATAAGTGCAATGTACGCCACCGTTTTGTGAGATGTGCTCGGCGTGTGTGTGTGTGTGTGTGCGGAGTTCTGAAAGGGAGAAGCAGCAGCTCTGTTCCTCTGCTAATCTTCTGCTTCGTTTCTTTCTTGGTTTGAACCCGTATCTCTGTTACGTAAGAGCCTGATGGTCAAAGACAAACTGGGGTGTAGCCGTGTTCACTTCCTGTTTACTCCTGGTCAACAGAAAAAGCCACATGCTGGGAGATCGTCAGTGATCACCCTCCGTGACCGACGGTAGCGTTCTACGTGAAGGTCGAGGTGCTGCGGTCAGTTCTTGTTTATAAGGACACAGTGTACAACAGTGCCCTGTTGTACACTTCTACACTTCTTTTGTTTTGTCTGAACCTTCAAACGTTTCAGTTTAGTCCAATAAGAAAGGTGTTAAAGGTTTGTCAGACCTGTGAGCAATTAACCAAACTCCGGTCCGACGTGCAGCTGAAGCTGAACCACGGGTCAGTTTGTCTGCAGTGTGAAAACCTTTTCTTGATGGTTCAGACTTTCAGACCAGTTGTGAGAAGCCGAGAAAGAATAATGTTTACACAAAGGCGAGGTTCATTCCACTGGTGTAATATTATTACAGTCAACTGGTTCATTCAGTAAAGATCCTGAAGCCAAATTAGCAGCAAACATGAAAGACGGTGCTCCAGCCTTTCCTGTGTGACCTGCTCCGGCATGCCAGCCCGGTCGGGACCCCTCAGCATCGCTCTTTAAAGCTCTGGGGGGAAACTGACGCATCGTTTTTCATCGTGCAGAGGCAACACATTATTTCACCGCAGGCTTCGGAGACTGGCAGGTGAACAAATTACACGAGTATCACATCAGAGACCAGGATTCTGTCTGAGGTTTGGTTTAGGCAATGCAGACACTTAAACTAAGATTAGACAGATTACATTGTGTGTGTGTGTGTGTGTGTGTGGTACAATACAGTGAAAGCTCAATGGGATTTCAAAGCCCATTAATGTCACGGGGCAGCAGTCTGTCTGACTCATCAGTCAACATTAACTGAAAAATGACTAGAAGGAAACTTTTTCCTCTATCTGCTCTTTTTTTCCCATGATCTTTGTGTGTGCCTGTTTCAGATCACGGTCCCCATTTGTCTGTCAGGCCTGAATAAAGTTTTTTTTTTTTTTTTTTAACTTTAAACTTTATTGATTTCTCTGAATCCCCAGGCTGCTGCTAGGGGGACGAGGCTGTGAGGATTAATGACTTCAACCATGTTTTGTTTTGTTTTTTTACTATTTTTGAAAACTTGATTTGTGAAGAGAAACCCTTTGAAACTTCAGGGTGTCAGCCTCAGTCAAATGTCAGGTCTGTTTAATTGTAATGACTGTGCTCTTTCAGAGCATCTAGCATGTGAACAATGAGTCTTTCAGCTGACACCTCACACTGATCATTGACCCAGACAGAACCTTTGAATCAACAGGAGCAAACTGGAAGGAGGCTTTACAGCAGCACTCTCAGGAGCTGTTTGTCATCGTACCTGTGGTCAGTGTTTGTATAAGCCACTGTGTCTCTGCTGCTCGATCAGTGTGTGAGTAACCTAATAAACAGACGCTCGTCTCAGAGCGTCGTGGCAGCGTGCGTCACTTTAACGTATTTAACATGAAGTGTGACATCGCGATTTCATGCGTCTCACTGTGTGTGTTTGTTATGTTGGCAAAGACGTGACTGCTCCAGAAATAGAGTCCTGTCTTAATTTGCCCCCCACCCCAAACACACACACAGATTATTTAAAAAGCTATGATTACATAAATACTGATGATAAAAATTGCTGTGAGAGAATAAAATAAAAACCGTTCAGTGTTGATGTTAAAGTTAAAGTCTGCTCATCCATTCTACTCAGTCCTAAATCTGTGCAGTCGTCTTAAATGAATATGATCTTCTATCCACCAAATAATAACTCTGCATGCCTCCGTTAGGCTGTGCCCAGCAAACAAGAAGGCATGAATACGAGAATATGACGACCTTGCTATCTGCCAGCATCATGGAGAGCATGATTATACGCAGTATATTTGAAGTCAACAGAAATATTTTTTTTTATAATAGTCCACATTTTGTTGCACAAGCCACTCGAGGACATTGAAGATAATGGGATGTTCTGTTTGAGTGGGCGTGGAGCTGACCGCGGATTATGATACTAGTTACTGCGACATACGATACTTACATTTACTGATAATACTTTTACCATCTCTGTCGGGCATTTTCATGTGTTTAAACACCTCCATGAAATTATCTTGATATCGTTTTTCAGCCTCCCATCTGAACCTGACGCATTGTTTTCAAGGTCTGAAATGGCATCAGGCTCTGAATCTAATATGGACGATGGTCTGTATCTGTGGTCCACATCTCGTGTCCCTGAGGACCGGGGAGCCTGTGGCGTCTCAGAAGTTGTGAGGCCACATTTATCTCATCTCCACATCTGATGGCTGCTCTGCTGGGGTGAGGAGTGTGGACAGAGTGCATTCAGTGTTCAACATGAAGTATAAATTATAGTCCCGGAGCTCTTTAAATATTCCCAGGTCTCTAAACCACATGAAGTCAGAGGAGTTTGATTTTATCGAAATTCTATTCTAATCTATCTTTAACAATTTTAATTAACATTTCACAAAAGGTGAGTAGCGCCTGCTGTAAATCTGTGAAAAATGTTTTTCCTGAATCAATTTATGATTAAATAAATGAAAAGCAACAGTGATAACCTTCAAACAATCAGCCACCGTCTGGGTTTGTTTCTCCAGGCAACAGGTGAAGGCAGCTGAGAGACCAATTTGATTTTGGTGTCGTTAGCCCGAGAGAAACCTTTATAAACCTATATCTGATATTCTTCTACATTTTTGTTTGAGGACTCAGCATGAACCAGGAGTAAAACCATCAGAGGACATAAATAATGTGAAGTATAAATGTGGCTTTATACTTTTTTTTTCCTGGTTAAAGCTTGACTGGTTCAGCGTGTGTGTGTGTGTATGAACCTGCTCTGAGACTATGGCAAAGTATTCAAAGAAATATCTTTTCATTACAGTCGTACAGTTGGGGGAAACTATGTAATGGCTGCACAGCATCTTCTCTTACCTTGGGAAGTTGGAAATAAAGGAAAGGTTTGTGTGTGTGTGTGTGTGTGTGTGTGTGTGTGTGTGTGTGTGGCAATTGGCCTGCTTTGATCTCGCTCTCTCTCTTGTCCTGTTTCAAAAGAATCCATTAAGAAAGATGTGTGTGCTGGAGGGGAAGGGAAAAAGGTAGGAGTACGAAGAAGAAGAGGACGATGAGAAGGAGGTAGAGATGGAGGGAGGGAGGGAGGATGGGGGGGGGCTGACCACTGAAGTGTGAAGAGTGTGCAACTTCCTCCCACTGTCTTTCATAGCTTTCTCAGTCTAAGACGACTATTATGTCTGTGGAAAGTGGGAGAATGAGCAGGCTCTCTCTTTCTCCCTCCCTCCCTCTCTCTCTCCCTCTCTCTCTCTCTCCCTGTGTCTCCCTCCTCGGTTTTCTCAATAAAGGAAGCTCGTTCCCACAGGCTGAACAATACGTCAGCCGAGTGGAGCAGCATTGTGTGATGGGCGGACTGGGTGGAAGTGAAACTATATGACCTTATAGGAACTGTTAATGGTTGTAGGGGACGTGGGAGCTCTATAACACGCATGAAGGCACGGCCGCAACTGCGTTCCCTCAAAGCCGCTGCCGACCCACCTCGGCTCGGGTCGAAGCCGACACTGTCTTCTTCGCAGTTTTGCTGAAAATGTGATTTTTCTTTAAAACAATTCCTCATGGATGATTTTACAGAAAGGAGCTTGAAGCTGCTGAGATGACGTGATAAAAGTAAAATTCGAATTAAATAACAGTAGCTGTGGCTCTGGATGTTCGGCGGTTTGATCCTGGTCGTCTCCACTCTGCCACATTGGGCGACTTATTAACACTGAATCCTATTTCTTCTTTTCACGTTGTTGTTTGTGCATATGATGATTAATAAACATCAGTCTTAACAATGCTGGAGCTGCAGAGAGCTCAGCTACACTCCAAAGGGGGTGACTCCACGGTAAAGTTAATGATGAAATACCCACACAGGAGGAAAAAGATGCTGAGTGTGTCTTAGTTGTTGGTCAGACAGCATGAAGTGGCCTTCAGAGCTTTTACATGTGACAGCCTGGGGTGAACTGCCCTCATGGGCGCCCTCTCTGCGGCCAGAGGACAAATGGGACGGTGCCCTGTGAAGTAGCCCCACCAGTGAGAAATCATGATTTAGACCCTTTTAGTGGAGAAGATAAGGGATCGAGTGCTATGTATGTCTAATGGAGGCAGGCATCTTAAGTGTGTTCCTCCACTCAAGATTCACAGTAGAAGATCAAATAAACACGTGTTTATATCACATACGACTTTTTCAGACATGACCACGAACCAAAACTTCCAAACCAAAGATCATGAGCTCCTCTGAATATCAGCATTACCTGTGTCTCGGTGCCTCTATCACCGGAAGCTCTCTGGGATTCTCCTCTAATCTCTCATCTATAATCAGCTATAAAGGTCAGGTTTGGTTGATTAGAATCAGAGATGAAACAAAGGGGGCGTGGCGTGTGATCAGGGGGAGGGGCCAGGAGGAGGAAATTACACGTGCTATTGACCAAGTTCAAGAACATTCTTCTCGATCTGCCCCCACACCCCACCCCCCCCACACCCCCTTCCCTCCTGTGATTCTTTTTCTCTCCTTCTCGTCTTTTTCTCCTCCGCGCTGCTGCACAAACAGCCATCAGCAAAGGTATGCGCCTCTCCATTCACCACAGCCGACAGGGGTCCCTCACCTCCAATCAGCCCTTCTGTTCAGGGGATTTGACCCCCCCCCCCCCCCCCCCCCCCACCCCCCCCCCCCCCCCCCCCCCCCCCCCCCACACACACACAGACACAAACCCAACTTACCAGCTCACCACCTCAGACATGCACACAACACACAGTGCATGAGCCTGAAGGTTACTGTTTGTCTTTGTGTGTTTTTCTAAAGCACCTAATGGACCAACCTCACACTGCTTCTGTGTGAAGGACAGTAAAAGACACGGAGGACGCGTCCTGGCATCCCTTCAAAAAATATATATTTTTTTTAATTTTCTGCTTTTAATTATCAAAGACTTTAAATATTTTCTGTTATCTCCCAACAACTCAGCATAGTTTAGAAAGGTCGGGCAGTTATATACAATATACTAAACTAAACTAAAAATAAAATGTGCTGTACGAGACCTGAGGGGATTTAAAGGTGACTGAAATCAGCCCAGAGTTAAAACAAAGCACGGGGCTGTGCTGACGGGGGTGGGGTGTGAGGGGTGGGGGGGGGGACTTCAGGTACCAGTGAGACTTAAAATATGATCCAGGAAATCCAGCAGGAGTGACAGATACATGAGTTAAGTTGTCTGAAACCAAACACTGCTCTCACTGCGGCTGCTTTATTACTATGAGACAGGCTTTTACAGCCCTGACAGTTGCAGGATCCTGTTTTATGGCGCAGCTCTGTGATCGCGAGGTTAACAGTGGAAATGCAGCGTTCCCGTTTCACACTATAATCCACCTGGAATGTGAACGTGCATTAGCATTGAATTGTGGCTCGTTCTACAGTAGACACACACTCACACTTACACTCAAACAGAGAAAATACTTAAAGCAACAGTATGTGACGTCAACTGAGCAACAGCGCCCTCTGCAGCCACACACGTTTACACTCCTGATCCCCGGAACCAACCCACCAAACTCTGTCTCTCTGAATATTAAAGAGTCCAGGGCTGTCCACTGACTTCTCTACCTTCTACCTGGTTCACAGCTTCACTCCTGAACTTGAGCTTGACCGTTTCAGCCGCGTCAGTCGGTCACCACACCAGAGTCACGCAGAGGAAGAGCCGACGTTCAGGGCAAAGCGTGGGAATTAACGGCTCCATTTGCCGAGTCAAGGTTCCAACAAACTGAAATACAAAGCAGATATTTTTAGGGTAAAACAACATAAAATATATTTGAAATAGTGTTTTAAAAGTAAATGTCCAAAGAGTTAATGACTCTAAAACAATTACTGGATTAGAAATAACAACAACAAAAACTGTGTGTGTTTTACACTCAAACACACACACACTTCCCTCTGTTCTCCTCTTTGTGAGTTCCATCTTCTTCACCTTCTTCCTCTTTTTTTTTTCCCTCCTCCTCTTCTTCTGGGGGAGTGTGTGAGTGTGTGTGTGTGTGTGTGCGTGGGGGGGGTGGGGGGCACTCCTGTGGCCCTGCAGCTGCACTCTGGGTTTCCTCGCCTGTTCTCAAGGGGCAAATAAAACCCTATTATATATTTGAGGGAGGGCCGCATTCAGGCTGCAGACGCTCAGATGAAACACAGCCGCGGCCGCACAGTCACAAGCCGTGAAGGTATGAATGAGCAGCACCCATTAAAAACCTCACCCCCTCTCAACCCAGCGGCTCCCAAAGCTTTTTTAAAATTTTCTATAAAGAATCTACAGATCGTCGAGCTTGCTGAGTCCAGGGCCGTTTCTGTTCCATGTTGAAGCATGAAGCTAATTATCCTCTGTATTAAGGGTGACATTTCTTTTATATCATCACTTTCCATCAAATTCATTTTAAACCATATGACATTCAATTAGACCTTATTATTGATAATTTGGGAAAAGATTTGACTACCGCCTTTAGAGAGGTTGTCAGATTTTTTTGTTTTATTTCTGTTTGTCATGAGCTGTTGTTTCTATATATTTTCTATGTCCTTCTTTGTTTTGGCTTGGAACATTTTGAATATGGGAATTATATGAAAACTGAAATCAAAATGTCAGGGTGGGCCGCAGCTCGTGTTTTACGCCAAAGACAAAACGTAAAAATAAAAGCAAAGCTGCGAACACGGACTGTTCCATTGCTCCTCTCAGTAGACGGGCCGTGAAGCTCTTTACCTTGAAAGCATTGTAATGTATTCTTTAAACTTTAAACAGCAAAGTTAGCATCTCGACAGAAGGAGTCCTTCGCTCTCCTCTGCCGTCTCGGTTAGCGTCGGAGTTGTGTTGATAGCGGCTGCGCTCGTACGGGCCCGACACACACTGCAGCCGCCTGCTCTAGATTGCAGACACGGACTGTTTTGGTTGCAGAGAGTTGTTGGGGTTATTTAATGCTCGGCTGAACCACGCTGCCTGATACAATCACTGTGTGTGTGTGTGTGTGTGTGTGCGTGTGTGTGTGTGTATGTGTGTGTGTGTGTGTGTGTGTGTGTGCGTGTGTGTGTGTGTATCATGCTATGCCACGAGCAGGGTATTTCCATCTCAACCAAACCGTAAAAGGCTTTTTATTACCAACTATTTACATCCAATTGTGTGGAACTACATAAACAGTTTTCAACCAAAGTGTTTTGCAACTTTTTTTTTTTTTTTCTTTATCTCACCCGCACAACTAAATGTTCCTTTTCATCCCACACACTCTGAGATAAGTACAATCACAGGGCACTTATCAGTCAGCACAGACACTGAGGAAACCCACAGAGGCTTTATCCAAACAGCCATTTGTCTACAACACTCATTATATGTCTGTTTTTCCCATGTCTGCAGATCCACAAACATGTTTCATACTCACTGACTGATTACAGGACTGAGGACTTTTACTACAGATTGAAGCCTGTCAGGATGTAACAGCGTTTATAAATGGGACCGGTCATGTCATCCAGGCAATTTAAGATATTCAAGATGATTAGAGAACAAGAAGTCAGCTCTTTTTAAAGATTATTGGTTTCACTCTGTAACCAGAGGGATAGAGATAACAGTGCAGTGTCTCAGGGAGAGCAGAAGGGTACAGGCCACTTTTTAATTAATTGAATTAAAGAAGAACAATGCACGACAACATTCATCTAAAAATGAGAAGAGATTATTTATGTCACAGTTAGCTATCAGTTCATTTCCTTCTGCCGTCCTGTGTTCACACTAACTCTAAAATTTAAAAAATACTATAATAAAAAAAAACATCAAAGTCTCTATCACGCAACACTTCTATCGACAAATCGTCATATTCCAGCAGGTTCATTAAATATACTGGAAGAAATCCAATTCAACACAAACAAATATCTAACTCACAGCCATCTCTATCTTTACTTAAATAGACAAATCATGCATTTTTATTGTAATTTTTTGAAAATTAACACTAACATTTTTCAAAACATAGAAAATCTCATCTTGTCAGCAATGTAATACAAGTCAAATCTTTTTTCCAATTTGTATTTTGAGTTGGGTTTGTATTTTTTTATATTTCAGGTAAAAAAAAAAGATTGGAAATGTTTTTAGAGTTGAATTTGAACATAACGAAACTTTCAGTGGAAATACTTGATGAAATTTAAAAACCTCGGTGAACTTGGCGTTGATTATCATAACATCATCATCATCATCATCATCACACACACAGGAAGAGCTTACTGGAGAGAAATAGCCAGTTGTGCCAGCGAGCCATACTTAGGGAATGATTATGTTATCTATTCAGACAGATCTCCTGGGGGAAATATTGGAAGCCATAAAACTGCCAGTTATCCCCGTCTGTGTGTGTGTGTGTGTGTGTGAGTCTGGGTCTGGTGACATTGTTGAGCGCAATGAGCCGATGGCATCTGAAGGCTATTAACATGGAGAGAATACATTCCGGAACTGGCTGGCCAATACAAACATTTGGCTCGCCATAATGATGTGTGACTAGACTGCTCCGTTTCCATGGAGACCCCCAACAAGGCGGTGCGGTCCTATCTCTCCCTCTCTCTCTCTCTCCCTCTCTCTTTCCATTTTATTTCCTCCAGACACTTATTTTCTGTGATCCTCATTTTCAGGAAGGGTTGAGTAGACTGCACTTAACTTGCCATGAGCTGGCGTAGCAGCTATCAGTTTGCCAAAATGAAATATTGTCATACACAGCCAAACAGAGAGAGGACGTCAAAAACATAGAGGTTCTGGAGGATGTACCATTTGAGCCACGACCAACCCAACTTCACTGGTTGATTGATTTTATCAGGGGTTGAAGTTTTATCAAGTAAAATCTTTTCATGATGGCTATCGCGGGAGCCCGGCAGGAAGTCACTCTACATCCTGGAGCGTCCAGGGTCAAGTGATTGTTGAGGGAACTGGGATGAATTTTGTCACTTTACAGGGTTGACTGATGTTGACCTGATGACATCAATTAAAAGGCCACGTATAGGGCTTTTCCACCAAGCTGGTGCTAGTGCTAGTTCCGTGCTAGTGCCTAGTTTGGAGTTCAGGGATGGCTCCAACTTGAATCCATGCCATTCGAAGACCAGACTGGTTCTTGGGAAGAACACGATGAGAACCAACTAAGCACTAGCACCGAACTAGCACCTGGTTCTTTTGGTGGAAAAGCCCTCATAGAAAACTCTCCAAAAGAAATTAAATTATGGCAAAATGAAAACTGAGTGAATATCAGCTTTCTTGATTCAAGCTTACTGATGAACTTCATTTAAAATTAAATTAACTTTCGTTCCAAGCGACTCTAATTCCTTAATTTAGGTCCAGCCCTCCAGTATAACTCAGCGACCTCTGGCAGAGAGACACAGACTACATCAGAGCAGGCCAGGCCAGTTAAGGTTGTACTCCGTCAGGTACATTCCACCCTCTTGGCCAGTCTTGTGTTTATTTCTAAGGAGGGCTCTCTTTCCCAGGTCTCTCTTGGCCTCAGAGCGAAGGCTCTTGGCTGAGGTCCACGCTGCACAAAGGGCCCGGGCATTCCAGCTGTCTGCCTTTAATCCAGTGTGTCAGCTCGTGTTAATGTTGCAGCGTGAAATCTGAGGGTGCAAAGCGGCGTGGAATATCTACAAGGAAAAAAAACACCCTAAGAATTCCGTTGGAAAAGGCCACCGAGAATCGAACTGGCCACACCGCAGCCGGCTGGTGGTGGAGTTAATAAAAGGTGGATACAGCGATGTTGAGGATGATTGAACGTGTGTGTGTCAGCCTCGGAGCCAGGCAGGTGGCAGGGAGGAACATTTGGGAGGTATTTCTAAATGGAGCCACCTCACATCCGAGGAGGACGCTGGTCTAAATCAAAAGGAAAAGCGAGGAGAAAGAGGACTCCATGGACTAATGTGAGACTAAATCAGCATTTCCGCTCCTCCTCAGGACCCCCGCGGCCCGCTCTGACACACAATAGAGGAATGACACGCTTCTGTGGACGGTTAATTATCTTAGACACACACACACAGCACACGTGCATGACTACGGACATTAAGGCAGATGCACATATGCATGTTCCCCCAATGCACATACACCCCCACACGTTAGTGCCAATGACACCTATACCCTGTCTGCCCCACCTCACCTGCTGCCGTCCAGCCACCTTCTGTGGCGAGCAGCATCTGCTCCTGTGACTCAGGGGCCGTTTCTCTTTTTTGATTTTATCAGTGAAAGGACCTAAGTCTCCTTCTGGGGATCTGCCTCCCACGTGAAGGTGCCACCCAAGACGCCCTGACACTCTGCCAGCAGCCGCTCTACCCCGCCGCAAAGGCTGCACAGGTTTGGACTTTCTCACTTGATGGAGCCGCTCTCTGATCTGGGGTCTGCGGCTCTTTGATTTAAGCAGAATGTGAATGAAGGTCATTTTTGTTTTCAAGTACCTTTGTGTCCAATCCACTAATGCAGACACTTGCACTTTGTTTCAGAACTAATTCAAACTAATTTCATGTTGTGTCATTTTATTTTTTAATCACTTTTCTTTTCAGCAGTTTTCAACCTCTTCAGCAAAACCCCAGAATTATTCTCTCCTATGAAATCCTGTTATCACAATATATCTTCCAATTAAAGAGCTGTTACATCTAAAGCTACTTTATAGCTTTTTTTCTCACAGTAAATTAAAAGAAAATACAAATGTAGTGCTCAGGGTCATCACATGACACTTAAAAAGACAAAGATATGGAAGAAAAAAGAGAAGTGGTTATTAAATAAAACAATTATACCAGCAGATGAAATACTGAAACAATAAAACAGGCAATAGGAAGCAATCAATATTATTCCGTCTTATTCACACTGTTTGCAAAAGATTCTCTGAGAAAAGCAAGATTTAAAGCAAATAATGAATGTAAATAAATTTACATTATAATATTCATTTTCATTTCATGAAAAACATCAACTCTTTGCAGATAAACCAGGATTGAAGTTATTATGTTGTTGAAGTGTTTGAGCAGGACTCACCGATGAGAAGAACGGATTCTGAAGTCGCTCCAGAGCTTCAGCACAGGACGAGAGACCTCATGAACAGGCAGGTTTAGAATCATATCTGCACGATTAGTTTAATTATCAATAAAAAATAACTGATTGTCCTCAACTCTGTGAGGAAAATGATGTCCTTTAATGCAAGACATTCCATCAAATTTGTATTTACAACTGGTAATTTAATGTTAAAAGTGACATAGAAGTGGCATGTTAAATATATATAACAGGATTCACCTCTGCTCTGATGGTCTAAAGACCAGAGGCTTCGTTTTGGGACTCTGAGCAGTTTGTTACGACACTGAGGGGCTGGATGTGCTGCACCTTGGACTTAGGTATTCTTTAGTTTGTAGACAATGTCGTCTGAAAGTCTGGATCAGTCATCCACTATCAACCAGTGATGAAGAAAGACGAGCTATAATAACCTGAAAACACTAGTTTCTGGCGTCCTCATGCGCTCTGAGCTTCTGCTCTCTGTTTATTTTAAATGGTCTTATCCTTATACTCTGGCGTGTTCCGCTGACACCTTGAATCTGTGCACTCATCTCAGATACTTTCACCTCCACTGCTCAATGCAACAAGATCTGATCAGCATGACGTCAATGGTGAGGTTGGGAGTCATCGTCCCAGGACAAATACCACGGACTCGGCCATGTTGGCTCTCCCGTCTTTGTCGCCCAGGTTGAAGAGCAACTCGATTGAGTTACTTTCAAGTTCATTCCCAGATACAGTGGCCAATGCCCAACTCTCCTCTCAGTCAGGCTGCTATCGGGGCTTCTCATCTACACCCTAGATGTTGAATCCAGTGCAAGCCAACCTGCTCGGAACAAAACAGGAGGAGGAGGTAGAGGGAATGGGAGGGAGAAAAAAAAAGATCCAGATAGGACAAAGCTGGGAGTGGGGAGAAACCGAACACAGTGTCTGTTGTGTGTATGAAGGAAAGGACTTGGCACAAACACTGGCTGGTCTGTAAGAGTATCCTGTGCCTGCTCCCTGCTCCATGCCTGCCTCCTCAATACTGTCTTTGTCCTCCGGTGGTGCACAGTGACACTGAGAATCCACACACAGCAACACCTGCCCCCTGTAACACTTTTACACAGGAGGAGGCAGGACAGAGCAGGACAATGTAGGACAACACAAGATTGGGGAGGATAGGACTTTTTTTTCTGTCCTCCACAGAAAACTGTCAGCTTTGATTCTGCTCCGCGGACACTCGTGGTTCAAGTGACTTCTCAAACACACCCTTGTGGTCGTGGTAAGAAAAGAGGCCACAACTTTTCCCTCACCTCACACCAGGAGAGTTATACGCTCTAAACTTCCAAACTTTTTTGTAAGAGGTGTAAAGTTTATATCAGGCAGAGGAAAAGCAGGGAACACAGGAAAGAGCCCTGTGGCACCTCACACATGATTCCTGTGTATAATATTGGACCCTCCATGATACCACATGGACTTTAAACCTGCAAATAGATTTAAGTTTACACTCTTGATTGGTTCTCACTTATTTTATTGTAAGAAACCAAGATCAACAGGTACTTAATACCCAATATTACTTTATTTTGAATAAAAAGGAAAGGAAATTATGTTTAAATGTAGAATATCACAGTCAACAAAGGATTTTGTTTAGAATTTATTAAGTAGTAATTAATATTGGCTGAACTGAATTATTCCAAAACAGGGATATATTGTAGTTAATTCAAGTTAAGTTTGGTTCTTCATTAATACAACTGTGTCCGAGAGGTGACACCTTCATGTCCGCTCTCTCTTATTGACTGTTGCATTGTTCATTACAATTTCCCGTTCTGAGGAGCGTGAGGAAGTTTGACTCTGTCTGTGAACCTCTCAGGCTATGGGATCATTTGGTTGATAATTGTTTCTGACTGACCTCGAATTGTGAACGCCCCAGCTATTGTTGGGAGGGGCAATCCAGACCCCAAATCAGCCCAATTATCCTGCAGTGTGGGGCAGAGGCCAAGTTAGAAACTTAAGGCTCCCACTTCATTCGTCTCTCTCTCTCTCGCTCTCTCTCTTTCACACACACACACACACACACACACACACACACACACACACAATAACAGCTCTCTCCCTTTAATTTAAGAGACTGTGAGGCGGAGCTGAAACTGTCGTAAAAGACACTTTGTTCTTAATTGATATTTCTGATCTGTTCGTGGCTGATTAATTAGCTTAACTTTAACAAGAATAATAACAAAAAAAAAATGAAGGTTATTTAGCTGAAACCATTATGAGTATGAAGGTTGAGGAACCAATGAGACAAAACAATGATAATTGGTCAGTGGAATTAAAAGAAGCCAAACACAATAATAAATCACTGTCACAGTAAATATTGAGAAAAAAACACTACAATGGTCCCAGTGACAGTATTCTGCTCTGAGACACACTGAGCTGCTCAGCTCCCTCTTAGCCCTCAGCAGCCATCTTGTGTCAGTGTAGAAGCACTGGAGATTTTTTGAATGGGAAGAAAGTGGCTCTTGCCATCACAACTGAGGCAATGACAGAGGGAAAGAGAGAGAGAGAGGGGGGGGGGGGGGGGTTTGCGGGGGGCATTGAGGGTTTGCAGGGGGCATTGAAACAGAGAGTTAGTGGCAGGCTGCGTTTTTCTTTTAGCAACCTGATCTGAGCCGGGAGTGGAGCAGGACGAGATAAAAGGAGAAAGGAGCGTTGTCCGAGCTCAGCTACAGGAAAAGGACGATTAGAACAGAGCTGGGTATCAGGTATGCAGGCCAGCTGTTCCAGCCAATCACACGGCTCGTACGTTAGGCCAGACGGCAGCTTGACTCCACTGCACTAACTAACCCCCCCCCCGCCGCCCCGCCCCCCCCGCCCCGCCTCGAGGAACCTGCACGACTCACCTCCCACCCCTCCAAATATCTCTCCCTCACCCTTTCTGTCCCTCTCTCTGTCTCAGTCAGATCACTCTGACAACATTACTGAATCTGCTCCATGTTCCCTATAAAATCTGTTGAATATATCAAAGATGGACTCCAGAAGGTGTCACTTCTGAAGGTGAACAAACCCTCAGTTTGACCGATGTTCCCTCTCCCAGCTGTCCTCAGTCTGTCCGGTCCCTCCAGCCGCAGCAGAAAGTCTCCGACCTGCAGACGCTGTGAGGCCAGTGCAGCAGCGCTCAGGGGCCGCGGTGGGAGGGAGCCTTTGGATTGCTGTTCATCACAGGGACAAACATGATGCATGAATGCTAATGTGGCTCCATGTCAACAGGCAAGTGTTAGCCATGACTACTTTAGCGCCAGGTGATCGACGCTGCGGTTACAGCTCACTGCACTGCCCCCAAGTGGCCCAAACAGAAAACCATCAAGTTCATGATAGAGATGCTGGGAACACCTTCAAAATACATTCATGCATTTTAAATACTGCCTTAATACTGCAGTATTCACAGGAACTCAACAGATTCTGTGTCTGTGTCAGAGCGGGCACAGACAGGCAGGTGAGTTAGTGAGTGACAGGCACATCAGCCAATCATTTTACTCGATCTGAGTTCAACGATTGGTCATGGTTCTTACACTCCTGAGACAGCTGAGACTGAGACTGTTTCTTGATGGGTGTCAGGACGTGGTGAGATGTGGGATGAGAGTCTGAGGAAGGGCGAGGGAGGGGAAGATGATCAGGTCTGACAGGGACCTGAGGGGCCAGCACTGGATCATACTGGTTTGAATGGGGGATGAGTGCCCAGACCAGTTAAACCCTTCCTGAAGTTGTGGAGTAACACGGGGCAGCAGGCGGTCAGAGGAGAAATGAAGGCGGGCTCATAAGGGGGGAGAACTTCCTTCAGAACACACGAGACACAGCGAGAGCCCGCACGGACCGATCCATTGTTCTGGAGCACGGGGGCCGGGTCACTCCACCCTGCACAGAAACCCACAGCGCACTTCACAAATGAATCAAAGCTGCTGCCGAGAATAATCTGATTTCCAGCTCCACTCAGCTCTGCCCACTGGCAGCTGAGGTGACGTCAGTAAACAAACATGTTTACCAACGCTGGCTAATATTATCCAACACAAACTGTTTACATCCACAGAAACCTCAAGCAAACAAACAAGAGGAAATGGAGAGAATAAATACACCCACAATGACTAGGTAGACGTTAAAGGTCCCAATGGTTTGAGGAGACTTTGGAAAATCATAAAATCCTTTTCTGTGAAGTGTGACGTTGCAGGAACCTTTTTAAAAAAAAAACTGTTTTGTTGTTTTATTGTTCTGCATCTGTGAAACCCTGGACTGGTTCCTGTTTTATAAAATACGTAATCTTAGGAATCCTTTCTTTTTATTCAATAGATCTAGCTATTCTAAATAACAGTAAAAAATCAAATGTATCAGTTCTGTCAAAAATATTTGAAGCTCTGGTGAAAGGCTTTGAAATTGCTGCAGTAACCATGGCAACATGGCAACATTATATTTCTGTTGAATTGATAATCAACAATATGTTGCAGTTTTGGACACCGTTGAAAACAGGGTCTCTGTTCTGATATGGTCTCAGTTTCCCATGGTGCACCACAGGCCTCTGATCGATGTTTTAATTTATATGCCAATAATAAATATTAAATCTTATCTGCTGTGAGGAGGCTTTGGAGCCGGAGACACAGTTTTGTTGAAGTCTCATTTCCTTTACTTGATCTTTAATTATTTCTATCCTCTCCCCCGTTTGTACCAGGTTTCCTCCTCCTTACTGGAGACATTCATTAATGTGTTTTCCTAATTTTTACAACATATATTACGACAAATATATGAAGCAAGATATATGGAATCAGGCAGCAAAGAAATTTTTTTTAAATAACTCAAACCATGTTTAATATTTCATTTTAAAGTCATAGAAAAAATGTACTAAATTTTAATAAAACACAAATTGGCTCAAATATTTTGCTTTTGGACTCAGGCTTGTTCTCAGTGTTCAGGCTGATGGAGAAAATGAGTTGCAGCAGGTGCACGCAGCACATCCATCATTCTAATTCCATAATTTGTCAGTAATTAAAACATCGCTGGTGTTTGGGTGGCTTTCCCTCTCAAGCTGTTTGTATTTTTCCCCGGTGAGTTTAATTCCCTCTCTGTTGGCCTTGGCCTCCATCAATCTCTGTGCCGCCTGCAGCAGCCGCAGCCAAATAAAGAAATGCTGGAGCGGAATTTGCAGGTACAGTAATTTGATCATTCTCTGAAAACCTATCACCTGTAGGTGTTTCTGTTTCTCCCCCATCGGCCTTAATCATCCTACAGTGTGAAATGTTTGCTGGATTACAGGAAGAACACGCAGACCCACCGCATCCACTCAGCTTACGCTGCATTCATCCTCTCTAAATCCCTCCGCTAAATCAGGCCACTTCCGCTCAGCCTTTGTTTGTTTAATTCCGTCTGCGACATCCATCCCACGCAGCCCAACATCAGCCTGATCAATCAGCGCGCTGCCTCATACTGCTGTCATTGTCAGCGCCCTCCCAGAGTCAAGGAGCACACGGACAACCTCTGTTCGCATCCTTTCTCCGCCTTCTCCGGGGCCTTGAACGGGCCATATAGTCGTCTCTTTGTCCTCCCCACCCGTATTGATGGAATCTGAAAGTAAGCAGATTTGCAACGGATATTAACAGTAGGCTCGAGGAACAATGGCACAAGGTTGAGAACAAATGCGCCCTTTATGTCCAGAGGGGGCCTCGGTCCAAGAATGGAGAATAGAGAAATGTATGAGGAGGGGTGTATTCTCACACTGCAGATGGAAATGAGAATGTCTTCTCACACACACACACACACACACACACACTCAACACTTCCTAACTGTCATCATTTCAATCGGACTCAGACGGGGCATCAGGCCCAGTCAGACAAATCAGAAACATCCTGTCTGTCCAGACGAGCAGCTGTGGAGTCAGGCAGATCTGTGGAACTCACTCCTCTTCTTCCTCCCTCACTGCCAGTGAGGAAGGTCGTACTCCTCCCTCCCGCTGAGGGGAGTCTCTCCAGAATCACCGCTGAGCATGAGCCCGGCAGTAACGCAAACACGTCTGTCAGAGGAAGGTTGCACTGACGTGTATTCATGACTTTCCTCAGCGTGTCGTTAGCTCCAGTGAATTCTTCTTTGATAAGGTGAGGAGGGAAACCTCTCAAAAACAATATTATACTCAAATGTATTGTGTCACGTCAAGTCATTTTCCAACCGCTTATCCGTGACCGGGTCGCGGGGGTAGCAGTCTAAGCAGGGGCCCCCGCCCACGACTGCCACCCAAATCACATTGCACCAGTCCCTTCTGAGACCTCCTGCGGGTGGTGAGCCTACTGGAGGTGGTTCCTCGTCGGGGAATCGAACCCCGGTCTTCCGCGTAACAGGCGGAGATACTCATCCACTATACTAACGAGGACCAAATGTATTGTAATATCATTATTATAATACAATTGTATGTTAAAAAAACATATTAAATATTATAGACACATGTGAACAAGTTAAATTAAATTCACACCATTAAATTGATTTCTTAGATTTTTATAGAATTATTAAAGAAAAAAAAAAAAAACACCAGGTTCCTGTTTACATGCTTGTAAAGTTTACTTTACACACCTTGACATCAAACTATTTGTTGTATGAAGCATTGTGCGGTATTGTTGTAGTTTTAAATAATGCAGCAGACAGCTCTGACGCTCTGAGACGTTTTTTTTTTCAGTCAACGTGTTCATTTGATTTATGAAGGTTTCTTCTTGATGACCTGTCTATGATGGAGACAGTAAATAATTCATTAGTCATGAAAGAAAATTTGCAGGGTGAAGGAGCTGATGTCCTTAAATCTGTAAGTGCTGAGTAGTTCATATGCTCCAAAGATGTCTTTTCATTTCGTAGCTACAAATCACCCATTGAAAAAAAAGGTATCAAATTTGCCTGCTTGTAAAATAAAAATATCTAAGAATTGAATTTCAAAAGTAGACCCTCCCTCCTCCCCCCACATGAACCCACGTTTGTATTTGATGGAGACAAACCTGTGTCAGCTCCTGTGGGTGGATCCACTGAACAGGAGGCAAGAAGGAGTTGATGATGTTCGGGTTTGACAGTTGTCTTTAATTCCACTGATTAAAACTCATCTCGAGGCAATTATCTGTGTTGACGAGAATCAATGGGGACGGTCACTCTGTGTGTGAACAGGTTGGCAAATGCGTGAGGCCAGCGGACAGCTTCGTTACTTTCAGCTTGTTTCAGAGGAGCCGACACCTTCAGCCACGCACGGGAAGGAGGAGAAGGAGAGGAGTGATCTGTCGGTGTCACTCCCCCAACGTCCCTCTGCAGCAAATGAACCTTTCATTCATACGAGGGTCGCTAATGAGAGCAGCATCATCCCACCCGGCGCAGGAAGAGGAGCCGTGTGTGAATGGCGTCTCCTCACAGTGCCCGTGAGTTTGTTCGTTATCTTGTTGCTAGGAGAGCAGCGACTCCGATCTCTTCCATTGGACAGAAAGATGTGGATGTTCATCCAATAAAATGTCCACAGCAGCAACACACTGATGTGGACCCGGCCATTGTTTTCCCTGGGACTGCAGCTGAAGTGGGCTGAGGAGCAGGAAGGTCACTAATGAAGCGGCTGGTGGATGCTGGCCGCAGGAGCAGAGGCTCAGGTGGAAGTTACACATTCACTTCCACATACTGAAAACTCGGGTGAGGCCAATAAGAGTCGTCCTGCAGCCAATGACTTGATAAATGGAACTTTTAATGGTAAATGATTCTTTAATCTCCTCTTATGTTCCGTCCTCTGACGAGATCAAGAGAAACAGGGACATGTGAACACAGTTGTCCTTTGATTGAGCCGACAACAAGCTGGAGATAAATAAAAATAAAGTGAAACATTCAGATTTGCAGAAGAAGAAGAAGAACAACAACAAAATAAGATGAAGTAGGTGGCGGCAATGCAACTATAAACAGGCTGCCAGCCGCCAATCAAACCACCGACAACAGCACATGATGAGAAGAACTCATATCTCTGCCAACGCAAGTATTCTTTAAAATATGGAAGCACATTTAAACCTTCATCAATGTTGTGTTCTGCCATTTCAACGCCTGCTACTCTCTATAGAACAAGTACTAGTCGTGTACTTTTAGGGAGAGAGGGGGTATTTTTACCTCCTAACTGTATGCTGAATATACTTGAGACGACACTTCACCGCAATCTAGATGCATATAAACCTGTCATGGGCCTTAAACTGCAGGTAAAGCAATAATTAAGTAGACGGATGCGTCCAGGACTGCAGACGAGCCGCGATACTCATCCAGCTCTCAAGTGTTCGGAATCTTTGTAAAAGGACAACAAGGCAAACTCAGTGATCCCTGAGGGGCCTGAGGGAGGAAGACATAATCGCTTGGTTCAGGCCGGTTCCGCCTCTCCGCTGCTGTCTGCCAGGCTGACAAGGTCAGAGCAGCGACGCCTCGAGCAGACGGGCCGAGTCCGGGCTCGGCCCAAAGCACCAGCCCAGCTGTGAGACTGTCAGACGATACCTAGCAATATCAACGTCCTGAGCGGCGCAGTAACTGGGAGTACTGCTTATACGGTCATACATACACAGATAATAAACTAGTTTATCAGACAGGACGGAAGGTTTCCACGTGTTAAGACCCAGCGGATGAATACTGCTTGACTGTCTGTCTCTACCTCAGCACAATGCGTATTTTGATAAAGTTACACAAACTTTTGCAGTATGTCCAGTGTCTGTGGAGCTCAGGATACCACTGAGTACACAAGTGTAAGTTTCTTTTGGATCAGTGATATTAGTTTTATTCAAGTTTTGGATGCCTTTAAATCACTGAATGTAAAGTCTACTGAGATTCAGTTAAATCATGTCAAGGAATAAAAGACTGATTGAATTAAATGAAAGCCTTTTGATTGCCTGAGGTAAAGCAGCTGAAATGGTGCACGCTCCTCTGAGGCAGCGAGGACACAGCGATATTTCCTCACCATCATTTCCAAACCCGCAGAGACTCTGCAGCGCCCCCTGGCTTCACAGAGCTGCGGTGCGACACTCAGCCGCTCCTTGGTCCGGCCGCAGCTTCACTGCATCAGACAGTGGCACAAAATATTCTTTTTAAATATTTTGATTTTTATAGAATATTTGTGAAATTTCCCAGGAAGTGTGTGTACTTTCTTAAGTAGGAAGTAGTTTGTTACATAGTATTAGATAGTTCTGTTACGGTGAACCGACGCTCTGTAAATGCTCTTCTTCGTCCACCTCCCATCTTTTGACCTCTGACCCCAGGAAATTAGAAACCGCCAAAAAGCAGTTGATCACCTCTTGACCTGCGAAGCGTGAGACAAGCGCTCTGTTGTTGTTGCGCGCGTCAGCGTGTGTGCGTTTGTGCTTGAGTCTGACCCTCTGTGACCTTTGACCCACAGCTACACTACAGAGAGCGCGTGTGTTTGTTTAAGGACAAGTGCAGTGAAATTGGACTAATTTAAGCCTTAAACATGAAGCCTTCATTCTTCAGGAACCTCCCACTGTTTCTTCTCCAGTCTTCGGACGTGACACGTCTCTGCTGCATGTCAGAGGTTCCTTCACACGTCACGCATTCGTCCAAACCTCGATTAACCACACAGAATAGTTCGTCCACTCATTTTCAGCAACTTTATTTCAGTATAAGTGTTTTTTTTCTTTTTTAAAACACCCCACACTGAAAACATCTCAGTTTTCTTGCAACCTCGGAGAAAAAAGCAAGCGAGAGATATTAACATCTTCACACGCGGCCAAGTCCAAGTTCTCTGTGCCGAAAGCAAACTATCTGACAAGAGTCGACATTAAGACAAGAGGGGAGAGCAAACCACCACAGAAGAAGAACAAATAATCAAACTCTGTACATGAGTAAAACCTGACTAAGACCAGAGCAGGTGGCAGCTCAACGCAGCCGACACAGAGAGGAGCCCCGACACCGCCCGCTTCTTTAGCCTCCTTTGCCTGTGTGTGTGTGTAGGCATGCATGTGCACTTGTGTTCCATCACAAAAAAATAAAAATACATTACATAAAAACCAAACGTGTTCTAATAAGGCATTATGTGGCAAAACACAAAGTCAGAAACTCCACAGAGCAAAAAACAGCATCGATGCCAGAAAGATCGTTTTTTTTTTTTTTTTTTTTTTGTTTTTTGTTTTTGTTTTTAAGGCCAAGAAACCAAACGTGTGAAAAACAGGGTGACGAGCGGAAAAACCAAGCCCGGACGAAACGTGCACGTTACAGCACAGACAGGGTCTCATGAATGTTCTGGCCTTTACCTGACAAGGACGAGGTTTGCCGCTCGGGAGTTAACGCTTATAAAGAGCCGCTTCGCGGTGGAGAGCGGCCAAAACCGGAGAGAGCATTGACCTCACGGGTGACGACAGTAGCATTACGAGCTGGGACAGTACCTTGGAAAGTATAGATACAGTATAAAATACATTCATGAAGACACCTCGACAAATACACAAACACAAAGAGCAGAACACTATCGGCTCGAGCGGAGAACTAAAAAAAAAAAAAAAAAAATCAGTTAATGGACTTTAGTGCGGATTTAAAACAGTGTGACCGAACATACTGAGTGAGACGGGTCAGCTGAACGGATAAAGGAGAGCACGGCTCCGCACAAACAGGACCTGAAGTCTGGATTCTTTTCTTTTATAGTTCCAAAATGTTTTGAGACATCCGTCTCTGAGATTTCTGAGTCAACAGCAAAGTTCAGTTTGACCTCCACCAGGAACTTGACGGACGTGTCATCAATGGAAAATAATTTTGTTATTCGTAGCCCTAAAAACCGATTAAAAAAAGGGGACCACTCTTATTAAACAGCCTTCAACTGGATTTTAAGCTGAAGTTTGACCAGTGTTGAAGTTTCATTACAAATGGACAAAAAAAAAAGAAGCTACATTTAAGTATTGCACAAATTTACACAACTCGTAGACGTGACACCTCCAGCAGACGAGAGATGGATAATTAAAAGCCCACCAGCCGCTAGCTCCCACAACATACGCCTACAAGCCACCCAAATCCGTGAGAGCTTCCAGTAGTCTGCTACAACAACTTCCAGTTCCACCAGTCACAAGCGAGTCACATCAGTACGATGCCTGGTTCTAGAAAGTAGAGAAATCTCAGCAACAGATCTCTGAAAACTGCGTCAAATAAAACCCGCCTGATGCTGAAGGAGGTACAGCATCACGCACGTGCATGTTTTTGAAATTAATCAGCCCTTTCGACCTTTTTCCAAACCGGACTCTTCGTCATCATTGCGCCTCCTCAAAACGACACGTGCCCGCCGGCTGACCCTGACACCCCACCCCCCCCCCCGGGGCTCCTGTACCTCATCCCCAGTAGATGGACAGTGCTGCCTAAGCTGTGGCGGTGGTGGCGTTAATGGTGTTGATAGTGTTTATGGTGGTGGTGACGCTGCGCTGGTGTCCGCTCTGACACAGTTCCCTGAGAACCCCAAACACACTTCCTCTACGACTACAGCTATGGCAACATGCTGGGGGGGGGGGGGCAATAATCTGTGGTCCTGAATGCTAAAAAAAAAAAGAAAGAAATAAAAAAAGATCACATTCTACAGACGGTGGTACGGCCTCACGAGGAGAGAACGTTTTAAAAGCCGATATTTACAAACAGGCGATGCCGTGAGGGAGCCGCCCCCCTCACACCGTGGGACGTGCGTTGCATCGACATACAGACATGGAACAGTGTGTTGCTGGTGGAATACAGTAAAAAAAACAAAAAAACAAAACAAAGAGTATCTGTGGGGACACTACAAGGTGCCGATGGACAATCCAGTCCTGGATCTGTTTCGATGTGTTTCCCGTTCCCCAACAGCCGATCGCAGACCACTTCCAGATTTAGAAAATGAAGATACACGAGACGCAGTGACTCCCACCACTGTTACACACACACAGATATAGTACACGCAGTACTATTACCTCTGTAACAGCTACTGCTCTCTATGTATACAGCATATGTAAATATCTATTTTTTTTTCTGCTGTGACTCGTAAAATGTTTTTGCATTCTATATATTTTTGTCTCTGGATGCTGATTTTGGCTTTAAGCAGTGAACCGCTCGTATGGACAGTGAGTTTGCATCACAGACGGGGTCTCTCCTCCTTCACAGTTTGTTTCAGTGTCCTCCTCCTCCTCGTCCTCCGTTTGACCCCAAACACACATATATATTTAGTATTATAAAAAATAAGTTATTGCGCATCCAAAACAAAGTGCATTGTATATTTGAAAAATATCTCTTTCTCTAGTTACGCTTCTTCTTCTTCTTTATATTTCTTGTTATTTGTGGGAGGCGGGAGGGGCGGAGTGATGGAGGGACGTCGTGCTACGCGATGACCATGGGGACGTCGTCTGAGAAGCCGCTGATCATGGGAGCATCTTCATCATCATCACCTGGAGAGGAGGAGGAGGAGGAGGACAGAGTTTACACTAATGGCTGCATCTTGGAAATGTTTTTCTATGAACTCACATTCTGTATCCATTACATTTCTAAATGTTAATTATATTGTATAAAGCAGTCCAGCACCTCTCATAAACCATATCCATTTAGGTTGCTCCTGATGCAGCACCTGTCATATATTCCAGTTATTTTTCGCCTCTTGCTCATCAGAACTCATTTCCTCCTGCGTCTCTCTGAGTGCAGCAGCGCCTCATCTCTCACTCACGCTTTCTGCCTATTTGTTTTTTTTTTGTTTTTTTTTCTTGGTATCCAGGGGAAGTGAAAATGAGGCTTCTTAGAAACAGGTCTGTGCTGTGTTTGTTCGTGACTGCAGGTCATCACGGTGATCAGAGAGAGACTTTCTGTTTTTCCATGTATTTTTGAAGTGAACTTTTTACATTTTTAAATTAAATCGAATCATCATCTAGTTCTAGTTCAAGTTGGAATTTAAAAGAAAAAGAACGTAATACATGAATCAAAATGTTCCAGCATTTCGATCTTCTTCTTCTTCTGAAGTTTGGTGCCTTTGCCTCCCTCTGCCTGGATGACCAGATAAAGAGTGGAAACCAGTCTTACCCAGTTCGTCCCCTGACGAGAAGATGGCAGAGCCCAGGCGAGAGTTATAGTGGGAGTTGGCGAAGGCCGTGAAGTTGTTCTGCAGCCTGCGGTGCCGCAGGTAGAGCGCCACCAGGCTGCCGCACACGCCGAGCAGCAGCAGGAAGAGGACGGGCACCACCACGGCCGCCATGTCCGCCGAGTGGCCCTCGCTGCGGGACGCGTCGCTGGCCCCTGGGCGGGAGGAGAGGAACACGGATCAGGTTCCGCTGCAGCTCCCAGAGGAACGTGCCGGGAGCCTGTGGGACGCAGTACCTGCAGTCAGCTGGTCATAGAGCAGCAGCGCGGGCTCCCCGCACAGCTGGCCGCCCAGCAGGCAGCGGGCCTGCACGCTGAAGGTGTAGTTGTGGTTCAGCAGCAGGCTGCCGATGCGGAAGTAGGTCTCTGTGGTGTTTCCCAGGTACGACGTCTGGTTGGTGATGCTGTCGTGGACGTGCACCTCGTACCCCTGAGACGAGGACGAGGAAGAGCGTCAGTCCACAGGGAGTCGAATCTGTGTGTCTCTGCTGGAAGATCCAATCTCAAAAGAGGATTTATTTAATCATGGATGTCTATATTGTGATAATATTATTGTTATACTTCATTTGGCTGAATTAAGAGCCCAGCTTCAGAAGCTGTGGAAGCAGAACAGAGGTTCACTCGCCCTGCTCTCGTTGAAGTCCTTCTCTCTGACAGCCAGACTCTTCCAGAAGAGGAACACGTGGTCTTTCTCTGTCAGAATCTTCAGGGCCTCAGGAGCAGGAAGAGGAACTGCAGCGGAGGAGAAAACGCTCACACTATCGTCCCTGTGAAGATGCTGCTTGTGTTTAAGTGTGGAAGAGTATTACAGATACTACAGACTGCACCATGGTGTAAACTGTGTGTGTGTGTGTGCGACCTGTGTTGAGGGTGAAGCTGGCCTCCTTGCTCATGTTGCGCAGGCGGACAGAGATGCTGTAGCGTCCTCCGGGCTCCAGGCCTTTCAGCAGGTACTCCACCGTGTTGTTGGCTGTGGTCACCTTGTAATCACGCTCCACCTTACGGATAACGTCCCGCACGTGGACCGCATATGTCTGGAAACACACACACACGGGCGTGACCCTCAGCTTCTCTGCTGCCGCGTGCTCAGGTCATGAAATCACATGTGTACCAGAGCGGCGTTGGGGGCGTCGTACGGCGGCTGCCACTTCAGCGTGGCCTGCGTTTTCTCCACTCGCACGCGGTGGAGGTTTCTGGGAGGCAGCCGCTCGTTGGGAATCATCTTCACCACAGAGTAGTCGGAGGGCGGACCCAGGAAGGGGGAGACTGCCCGCACCTGAGGGGGAGAGAGAAGAATCCCAATGGAGGAAGATTTAAATCGTACTCCCAAATATAGCTCGCGCTTCACATTTGCACCTGCACGTGTCGAAGCTGACGCAGAATAAATGACAACTTCTGCTCTGACACATTAGGTGGAATGACTGAGGATCGCCCCCCACCCACCCACCCCACCCCCGCTGGAAGGGTCTGGCTTCGAGCCAGCCGGGTGTGATTTCATGTGAGACTTTTGGGGCTTCAGACATCTGCCCACATGCCTCTGCATTTAGTCTCTCAGCAAAAAAAAGTCAACGCTTCAGTTGAATCTCAGAGTGGGATCAGCACAAACCTCCAGGAAGCAGGTGTTTAAATGGAGAAGATTTGAGAAAGATCTCACCAGGAAGAGATACTGCTCGTCGCTGTCCACGGTGACGGTGAGGCTGAGGGACGCGGTGCGGACCAGGTGAGGGCGCCGGTACAAATCCAGGAAGGAGGTGGCGTAAAACACCCCATACATCTGCACGCAGCGAGAAATAACAGCACTCAGGCAAAGGTTCTGTTCTGTGTTCATTCTCCTGTGCGTGTGTGTTGTACCTGAACCGGGGGGTCGCTGGCGGTCCAGCTGCAGTCCACAGCTGTCTGGTTCAGAGCCCTGGCTTTGAGGAACGGCCTCTCCGGCTGTGTGCTGGCGGTCTGATGGTGGGACAGGGCGGTGGGGCTGTCCCCTATGCTGGTGTGAGCCCACACCGCCACCTCGTACACGGTCCCTGCCGTCAGGTTGGTCGCTGGAATCAGGCGTCAGACGAGTAATGAGTGCTCGGAGGTGACGGGATCACTGGAAGACACGCGGCCATGAGACAGTACCTTTGAGGATCCCCTCTCGCACTGTGTAGTTCCTGCTCTCCTTGACGTGTTTGTCAAACTGCCACGACAGAATCACGATGTACTGCTTCACCTGAAACAAGCGCAGGGCACCCGTCAGCCGCGTCCGGCGGAGCGCAGCCTCACGAGGCAGCGGCTCAAAGACACACTTACGTCGTACTGCGAGTTCAGGCTGAAGGAAAGACTCATGGAGTCGTTGGTGAGGCTGTCAGCGATCACAGAGGGGGGAGGCAGAGCTGGAGCAGAGGACAGAATTACACGAAAGAGATGCTGATGTCTCCCATCACTATTAAGACTTCCTTCTTCCCTAGTGTCTTAGAGTTAAACAGTTACAGACGATGGGGGAATAAAAGGATGGACAGAATCTGTGAGAGAGTGGAATGTGATGCCAAGTAATCTCATAATTGATTTAATAAAGATCAACATGAGGTGGACGGTTTTCAAGTGAAGCGGCGACTTATTTCTGATGACTGGGACTGGGACGCACTTCTCCAGCAGGGGACAGTGTTAGCATTACCTTTCTTAGGAGTGATGGATTTCACCTCCGTCCAGTTCCCCACACCTCGACTGGTCACTGCTGCCACCTGAGGAGCATCCCATCAGAAACATGATGACATCGCCGCCCTGTGTGTGCGTGTATGTGTGTGTGTGTGTGTGTGTCTCTTACCCTGAACCTGTACATCGTGTCCGGCTGCAGCTCCTTCACCGCCGTGCTGGTCGTCATGCTTCTCTCTGACGTCCAGTCGACGCCATCACGCTCGCTGTATTCCACCTGCACAGCGAAGACGCTTCGCTTAACGTTCAGACTCAAATCGGACACGTGAAGCTGCCGAGGACGGTTACTCACGATGTATTCCCTGATGAGGCCGTGTCCCTTGTCAGGAGGACTCCAGGAGACCTCCACTGTCCCATCCTCACCGTTATCACAGGAGAGCTGCAGGTTCCGGGGAGGATCGGGCACTGACACACACACACACACACAGATTATAAATTAAGAAGCCAGTAAGACAGTGAGTACTGAGGTCAGTCTCCGTCGATGACCAGCCCCCTGAGCCTCACCTCCCTCCGGCGTCCTGACCGTGATGGCCTCGTTGGTCTTGTGCAGCTTGCTGAGACACTGAGTGAGCACCTTCACGTGGTAGGTGGTGTCTGGCTTCAGCACCGTCAGTTTGTAGCTGGTCTTGTTGCTGTGAGTGTCCATGATGGTCCACTGCTGCACGCCCACAAGTCTGAGGACAGAAACACGGAGAGGAGACGTGAAGGACACACACTGGGAACTGCTGCTCCAGGCACATCCCACAGGTGACTGGAGTTCACCTGTAGTAGATGAGGAAGTAGCAGGAGTTCGGGGGGAGGTTCTTGGGACGGGACCAGGTCAGAGTGATGGCTCCTAAAGCGTCTGGTGTCCACTGCAGGTTCTGGACCTTGTAAGCCAGGGTGTCCGCTGGTGGACACAGATGGAGAGACAGAGACAGAGAGAGAGTTTAATGAGTTGTGCTCACTTACAACCAGTAGGTGGCAACATTGCAGCATTAATACTCTACAATGCCTGGTGACACATTAACGACCTTTTTCCTGGAGGTGTTTGGTGTATTTGCTTGTTTAAAAATACTCCTACATGCTCAAATGAATACAGTACTTGGACCTACAGGTGCAGTTGTCCTCGTCGCTGTGGTCGGAGCAGTCCAAGAAGCCGTCACACAGCTCGCCGTCCAGCACACAGGCCTCGCCGTCCGAACAGCGGGTCCCGTTGGCACAGAGCAGAGGCCCGCGGGTGGCTGCACCCAGAGGGACAGAGGTATTGTTACCTTTGTTGTGGCCCTGTCTGCATGCGAAACAGTACACTGTCGAGTTTCAGGTGAAGTATTCTCCAGTGCAAACACCCAACGACAACCTTTATACGTCTGTGCCTGATACCTTTACAGAAGTGCAGTGTATAAAACTGAGAAGAGACAAAATGACGTGAAATGGTCAGAGCTCAGGTCAGGTCTGCATCTTTACATCAGAATCATGTTTTAAAAACATCCGCGGTCAGACTCACGGCAGTGGGCTTCGTCTGACCCGTCCTCGCACTGGAGCTGCCCGTCGCAGCGCTGCCAGTCCGGGATGCAGCGCCGGGTTCGCTGACAGGGGAACTGACCCCGACCGCAGCGTCCAGGAGCTGGAGAGGGCAGGGTGGGCACTGGAGCCTGTGTGGCCGTTCTATTGACTGCTGTCAGACAAAGAACAGAAGGGTTGTTGGTTTTCTTTTTCTATTTATGTGCTGTCTTCTTCAGCCTGTCCTGGGAGGGGAGGTGCACCAGGGGACACGGTGTCGGCAGGGGCGGTACCTGTGGGACACCCGAGCTCGTCGCTGCCATGGGGACAGTCAGCGTAGCCGTCGCACACCCAGGTGTTGATGATGCAAGCTCCGGAGTGGACGCAGTGGAAGCGGTTGGGGGCGCAGGTGGAGGGACCGGGGGCCACGGTGTGAGGAGTGACCCCGCCTGCAAGGACGGATAGAAACACTCAAAAAAGCCGACATGACTGAGTGAGAGTGCATGAACCTGCTGCTCCTACCCGTGCACTGGGCCTCGTCAGACCAGTCCCCGCAGTCGTTTTCCCCGTCACACTTCCACCACGTGGGGATGCAGTGTCCGTTTCGACACTCGTACTGGAAATACCTGGAGCAGCCTGGGACCTCGGTGGGAGCCGCTGCAGCGCAGAGAGGGAATGTCAGACAGCCGCGTCGCCAGGACCCGACATCTCACCCACTTACTGAGTGTCTTCCTCCCTCACCACAGTTGGCCTCGTCGGAGTAGTCCCCGCAGTCGTCCATGCCGTCACACTTCCACTCCAGGCTCACACACACTCCGTTGGCGCACTGGAAGGTGTAGGCGTCACACACTTTGCCAAACTCAGACGAGGTGGCTGACAGGAAACACACAAGCGACATTTAGACGACCGCTTTGATTTCATTATCTGTAGGTGGCAGAACTGGTCTCAACAGATTGATTGCAGCGAGGTAACGAGACACAGGATAAACAACCTGAACAACAGAATAGAAATCAAAGTAAATTTAAATTTTAAAAAAAGAGCTCCCACCACATCCAGCATACTCGGCGTCCTCATCCGAGCCGTCCTCGCAGTGCTTGATCCCATCACACACCAGAGACTGGAACAGACACTGGGTTCGGTTCTTACACACAAACTCCATGTAGCGGGTGCACAGGGGGTCTGTGGGCGAGAGGAAACTAAGCACACTGGGGAAAATGACTCATGGTCCACAGACGGGGACGTTTGACGCGTCTCAACGCAGCGGGGGATTCAGACAACAACACAGAAGGGGGGAGGGGGGCATAACCTATTCATACTGGTCAATCAATGGTTTTGTTTATATCATATCGACTCAAGGCTTTCTAGACATCCTTGTTTCGTTTCTTCCGCTTGTTTTGCTCCAGTGCTTACATCCAGATGTTTTTGTTGATTTAAGGCTCAGAGGATGTGGATGGATGATTTGATCAGAACAACAGTAAGCTCTCACCACAGTTGCGCTCATCGGCGCCGTCGGGACACTCCTGGATGCCGTTGCAGTGGACGGTCGCTGGCAGGCAGGTGTCATTGGAGCAGAGGAAGCCTTTACACCGAGTTCCGTCTGAAACACACCGCGCAAATGAAAGATTTCCTCCCACACAGAAGCCTGCGCTGTAGCCTGACGTGCTCGTTCCGCTTGGTAGCATCGGCCGATTTTTGGATTGAGTCTAATATTCACCACAGTATCGAGGGTCCTCGTCTGAGTTGTCCTGGCAGTCGTCATCGCCGTCACACATCCAGCGCTGTGGGATACAGTGACCCGTGTGACACTGGAAGCTACTGGCCTCGCATGTATGGTGGCCCACTGGGGACAGACAGAGACATTCAAGGGTTTGAGGAAGAAAAGAGGATTTCCACGTTTGCCACATTCGGCCTGGAACGTAAACGGATGACCACGCGGTGCACGGGAACCTCAGTGAGTTCATAACTATCTGATGGTCTCCTCAGGACGGGAGGTGAGTCCTGTCGTCGGTCACCTGTGCAGTTGGCCTCGTCCGACCAGTCTCTGCAGTCGTTGTCTCCGTCACACCTCCACGCCTCACGGATGCACACTCCTCGTGCACACGTGAACTCCCCGGGGCCACACTGGTGAGACTCTGGGGAAAAAGTAAAAGAATAAAATAAAGTGAGTTATTCCAGTGTGTAAGAAAAGTTAAACTAGACTCAAAAAATACAAACATACAGGGAATCCCCCTGAAAAATACTAGAAAAAACAAAATGATGATATTTTGAATTAGTTCCTCAGGGCTTCTTGCTTCTACTAGCTTCATTTTCGTTCATTTTTGAATTTTAACACAGTCTAAAAGAGCACAACGTGCTAAATTAGCGGCATCCACGGTCACTGGAAGATGACTGCCGACGCTGGCATTACTTCAGAAACCCATCGTCATCCGCCGTGTCTTACCGCAGCGCTCCTCGTCACTGTTGTCTCCACAGTCGTCTTCGTGGTCACACTTGAAGGCCAGGGGGATGCAGGATCCTGAGGCCACGCAGCGGAACTGGTTGGATGTGTCACATGTCGTAGTAGCTTCAAGCAGAAGGAGACAAATAAGCACGTGCGGCCCACCTGTCCCTGAGCGACAGACGGCGCTGGGATACTTACGACACTCCTGCTCATCACTCATGTCCCCGCAGTCGTCGTCGCTGTCGCACTTCCAGATGCTGCTGATGCAGCGGCCGTTGGAGCAGCGGTACTGGTTGGGTAGACAGCTGTGCTCTGATTGGAGGAGGAGAAGGAGAGATACACGCATCGGCTCGTTTTTCACAGCACGCCATCACACTGGCCCTTGCAGAACTTGTGCTGTACGTCGTCTCACCCGTCTTGACGCAGGTATTGTTCAGGAGCTGGTAGCTGGGCGGACACTGGCACTGCAGCTCACCGTTGGGCATGGTGACCATGGGAGTGCTGTCCGGGCACACGCATGTGTGCCTGTGGCCGGGCTGAGGCAGGCAGAGCAGGCTGCAGGGCTGGTCGCCGCAGGCGTTGTGGCCTAGTGGGCAGATTGTGATCGAATCCCTTTGTCATGAGCGTGCTGAGATTTTGGGCTGTCTGGGTTCCGCTGCCTGTTCCTCACCTCGATTCTTCCCCTTGTAGAAGATCTTGAGGTCCATGACTCCAGTCAGTCTGCCGATAATCAGCTCATTGTTCCTGGAACCAGCTTTTGGAGCTTTGAAAATTCCCATTCTGGACCAGTCGTCCCAATATAGGTCATTCTAAAAGTGAGCACAATTATATTGCGTTAGAGGTAAACCAAGTTTGTGATATAAAAACTGCTCTCCACATTTACGCTAGCTCACTTTGAAGACAGCGATGGCGTACGGGTGGGGCAGCCCCTCCATGAGGACGCTCCGCTGGCCACCGCTGAAGTCGGCCCTCTCAATGCGGTCACTGTACGCCTCGGTCCAGTACAGCCACTGGTCGTCAGCCGTGATGCCATTGGGCCAGCGGACACCCTCGGACACGATGCAGGACACGTTGGTTCCGTCCATGTAGCTGCGGTAAACGCCGGCTGCTCGGTCCCCCCAGTCCGTCCAGAACATCAGGCTGTGGGACACTCACAGTCACTGGAAGCCACTTAACTTCATCTGAACTTTAACCTGTTTGTTAATGTGTGTGTGTGTGTGTGTGTGTGTACCCCTCTCCAGGAAGCAGAACCAGAGCACGGGGATGTTCCAGGATGGACGAGTTGAGGAGGGTGTGACGCAGATCTCCATCAGGGTCAGAGACCTTTAAGGACGACAAGAGTGAGGGGCGGAGCTCAGCTAACGTCCTGCGATATATATGTACTGTATGTGCATACCTCAATCTTCTGCGCTCCAGCATCCACCCAGTAGAGCAGTCGGCTGATGGGGTCAAAGGTCAGGGCCTCTACGTTCTGAAGGTCCTTCCGCACCACGACCTCCTGACCTGTACTGCCGTTCAGACACAGACGCTGCGGGATAAAGAGACGTGGTCAACCGGAGCCTGATCGGAACTCATCAAAGCCCGAATCTCGGGATGAGGAAGAGGAGCCTGAAAACTCACCTGAATGGTATCCAGGGAGATGTCGGCCCAGTACAAACAGTTCTTGTCGTAGTCAAAGTCCAGGGCCACGGCCTCCCTGAGGCCGGCCAGGGGCAGGGCCTGGTCCATGCCGGTGGCCAGGTCGTACCGATGGATGGAGTTCCTCACCGCGTACAGGATGAACTCGTTACTCTCTGCAGGGACACGAGGGACAGGGGTGATCGGACCACTGCAAGCACACGGGCACATGGGAGAAGGCATAGTTCAGAAAAAGAATTTGCAGTTTTACCTCCGACGGGACAGGGCAGCATCTCTCCATCCAGCCTCGACTCCACATCTCCTCCACTGCAACTGTCGCCCGGAACCTTCCTGTAGCTGCAGCAGCAACCCGAGGAGAACACACGCTAGTTTGCATTGAACAGATTAAAAGGAATCTACACAGACACAGATCAAGTCATGTCCTTATTATCGTCGGCCGGTAAGAGGGGCCATATTTACAGCGTTGTCCTACAGTGGATGAAGCTTCAGCAGACATTATGCAAATAAACCGCTCAGGAGAACGACATCAGATAAGCGGAGCTCACCCTTTGCTGCGCCGGTAGGTGGTGCCCACAGGACACGGCACCGGGGGAGCGTAGAGGTCCCCGAGGAACTCAGGGTCGGGGACACACACCTGCAGGGACAGGTCCTCGCTCAGCTTGAAGCCGTAGTCACTGCACAGAGGAGAGAAGACGAAGAGAAGAAACAACCCCAGTTCACTTCACGCCTGATGTGCATTTGAATACACGCTCCTGACAAGTTGCCATGGGAGCAGTAAAAATGTGCAGTGTGGCTCGGGTTGTAATGTATTTAAATTAAATGAAGGAGCCAGCTATCAGCCGGGCGGTTCCACCCACCTGCAATCAGACAAGAAGTCCCAGACACATTAGAGCTAATGAATATAGATTTTTGGTTTTTTTGCACAGTCATTTGTGCTAAGTCATTATAATGTGCCGTGAGAGAATTGGCCTCGTCTTGACTTGAGGAGCCGTTTGACAATTATTACCTCCTGCATCGGGTTTTCACCGCGTCTGTTTGTTTATGTGTTTTAAACCCAACAACCAACAACAACAACGACTGAGCGAGGTCCTGACCATTCGTAGTCCTGGCGTGTGCACGAGCAGTTGGAGATGGTGACGGGCCGGTCGAACTCCTCGCCGTTGAAACACGTGGCGTGAGGAGCTCGTCTCTTGAACGTGATCTCTCTGCCCAGCAGACACTCGTTGCCGTGCTCGTCGGACGGAGACCAGCGCTTGTAGTCGGCCTCGGAACACGGCACACCTGCGGGAAACGCAGAGGAACGTTGGTTATTTGTTACAAGACCAATTTCAACCAACATTTTAAGGCTTTATTCATTCATCTGGCTGCTCTCCTCACTCTCAGACCTACCCAGGACGTCCGACGTGTTGACCTGGACGATGAGCCAGCTGTGTCTCTGGTTAGCGTAGGAGCCGAAGATGGTGAAGATGGTGCTCTTCTCCCCCGGCTCTGTCAGGAGCTGGTACACGTACACCTCCTGCTCTGAGAACTGGAAGTCGGTCCAGGTCTCGCCCTCGTTGGTGCTGAACCTGGCAGAGATGAGGCCGATCTCTAACTATCTGCTCGGGGGGGGGGGTTGACGTGGAAACCTCCCAGCCTCTCCAGGCTTTGTGCCTGAAACTGTTGTTTAGCTAAAACCCAAACTGAACGGCTGAGCGCCCATCAGATGGACTTCCTCCTCAGGGTGAATCTTTAAACAGATCTCTGGGACTTACTTCAGATGTGTGGTGGCGCCTCCTTGTGCGATGGCCATCAGGATGCCACCATGGTCCCCCCACGTGTAAAAATGAGGGCCTGCCAGCGCCTGGATGAGGGAAAGCACTGGAGGGTTAGCTAATATTGTAATACAATAGGATTTCTCTGTAAATAGCCTTTGCATAGCATTTGATTTGTCTGAAAGAACATTCTAAAGACAATCACTAATGACAACATATGAAAATCCATTTCATCTTGATTCAATCATTTTAAATGACTAATTAAACTACAGAGGAAAGAATGGAGAGAACTGCGTGATGCTTTCCTACATGTTTTTCCTGTCGTCTGTGTCAGATGTCGAGCTCACCTCTCTCCACCGGGCTCCCGCGCTGCTCGACACGTACACATTGGGTTTGCTGGCCAGGTTCCTGCCCACAGATCCTGCAATCAGAGGGAAGCAGACGGCTCACACGCGCACGGGCTTCACTGGAGCTTCGCACCGAATGCTACAGACTTGACGCCACCGCTGTCGTTGCTTCCACGGCTGGAAAATGTGTAACCAGAGAAGTCGAACCGCTGCACAGTGTCAGATCCAATAATTAAACCAGGAATAAAACAAACACTGCAGCTTTTCCCCTTCTGTAGATGAGGGACTCCAATGTTTTCACAACAAATTCAACACTCCTGGCATCAGACTTGAGATAGTTGTGCTGTTGGTCCGAGTGAGAGGACGTTGAAAGGGTTTGTATGCTGTGAGCAAAGTGTTCAGAGATGATTCTGGACGGGGGGAACACCCCTGATGATATCACTTCAGGGAGTAAATACAGTTCATCCCAGAGGAAACAGCTCATTTGAGGCTAATCTTTCCTCAGCCATCCAGTGGATGTTGATGTTCTGCTGAATTAATGAAGACGCTGACCTGCCGCTGAGCCCCAAAGTACAAGGAGCTCTCTGTGGACCTGCGATAAAGCAGTGGGCAGGTTATAAAAACACTCCTAAAGCTTTGAGGGTTTCCAGGAACTCATTCTGGACGCAGTTGAGTAACCAGGCGAGTGACGGCGGCCGAGCCTCAGAAGTCAACCCCCTGGCGGAAATAAGGGGAACCTGCTGGAAGGACGACGATCTCTGCAGCGCTCCATCAATCAGGCCTTTATAGTCACAGCAGCGAAAGTCATTCGACAGCCAGCCCGGAGGTCGCCTAATGCCATTTACAGGAGGCTGAGGCAACAATGGCAATCATCAGCACACTGTTGTTCGCCTCTGCCAACCAGTCAATTTGCATTTAAAGCTGCTGCCTGCCTGCCCAGAATCCCAACACGCTCAGCTTGGAAAGACCCGGAAAGAACGAGACGAGGCGCCAAACTCAGAGCCTGGACCCAGAATCTAATCACTACGGTCACTTTTTGCCTGCACAACACTTTTCCAACTGTAAAAAATGGGAAGAGGAATGATATTTCAGGGGCGGTGACACAGGAAGCAGTTTGCAGGTGAAAAACAGAATGGACTTCTGTGATTAGTGTAGCTCTGGATGTCAAACGGTAAAGAGAACGTACAGTATGTGGAAAACATGTCTCAGGTTTGGAACCCTCCGTTTAATTCTAATAACCTCAAACGGACGTACGGATCAGCACGTGGAAGAATGGTGGGTCCAGGTTGTGTGTGTGACCTGTCGAGTGCCCTCTGGGGGCGGCCGCAGTAATTAGCCCATCTGTTCACAAGTGATAATGAAGTGAATGGCACCAGTGATTGCCACTCATCCTCTCTCTCTCTCTGTCTTCATGCTCTTTATGCTGTTAGGATTTAATTAGAGGGAGAGCAGCCCCCCCCCCCTCAACACTGAAGAGCATCAAGACATCAATGTTGTCCTCCAGCTGGGACGGACAACTGCAGGGGGCGTCTCCCTCCTTCAGACGACTTCACTCTGCAACATGTTGAAGCATTTTCCGAATATTTCCCCTGGCTCTCTCGCCTGTTTGCACGCTGCACATCTTCCCCTCAACACACTGACTAACTCAAATAGAGAAGTTTCGAGCAGTTGCTCTTCAGAAGTGAAACCACACTTCCTGTCGAGCTCTACGATAAAAGACAGACACGGTGTGCAATCGAGGAAGACCTCTGGGGTTTCCAGGGCTTGTTTGCTGTCAAGTGTGAATTTTTTTTTCTGTCATCAGGACAAGAGGAAGTCAGCAGCTCTAACAATGAGACACATGAGCAAGACGACCGCTGCCACCTTTCAGATTTCCTCACAACATTAAGCTTGCTGAAGACCTCATCTCATCTGTCTTTCTGTCCCCACCTGTGGCCATGATGACTCCGGGGGCAGAGTCCTTGGATAAAATGGGCATCCTCCTCAGCTGGATGTTGAACAGCTGGCTCCAGCGCTGGGCCAGGTGAAGAGAGCAGCCTTTACTGAGCTGAAGGAGAGAGGGAACACATGGTGAGGCTCCCAGCGACTCAAATTCCACTGGGAAATCAGACCGGAGCCCAAATTATTATCATCACGTTACTGTTTGCCACAGGTCACTTCGCCGTACCTGACAGTCAACGGTTCCTCCCAGGCTGTCGGCAGCGGGCGGCTGAAGCAGCTCCCACGTCCCTCCTTTGTCAAAAGTGATGACGGACCTCATGTTGTTCTCGCTGACCGAGCCGTTGATGAGCGTGGCGATGAAGATGCCTCGCAGCCCCTCCAGGCGATGCAGGTCTGCAAAGGGCTCGTTGGCAAAGTACCTGGAAGCCACAAAGCGGGGGCACATTGAGTCAGGGAAGCGACACCTTGTTTGATAACAGACAACTGTGTGTGCGCACGTGCACCTGATGAGCGTGTTGCTGCCGGAGCCCTCGGGGCTGTAATACAGCACGTTCTCCAACGACAGGGAGAAGGACACGCCCTGCGTGTCGGAGATGTAGAGGTGTGTGACGTTATTCAGGTGGTTCACACACACAAACACCTGGTCCTCAGACGCGTCTGCTATGTAGTACTCCTGTTGAACAGAGAGGGCAATGGTGAGGCTCGATGGGGCGGGGCATAATGAGGTCACTGACTGGACACCTCACACACTGTCCAGAATTTAAGGAAGTCCGTTTGTATTCACAGACACTGACTCTAACTCATCCATGAGTTTAATGGTCGTAAACCGTGTGATCATTTGTAGGAACATTAATTTGTGACTCAAACTTTGGCAGTAATCTGACTAATAAAGAGGATAACGTTCACGTTCATCAGGACGGCCCATCTTTCCCACTTGACGCTTCTATAGATTCTTTAAATCTGACGTTTCCAGTCCCCGTGTGAGAGGGAGGCTCACCGTGATTGGATGGCGGGTCATGAACTGGGCAGCTTTCATTGGCTGGCGGTTGTAGGAGACCCAGAGCTGAACAGACGACGGCTCGTGGCTGCCAAACAGCTTCTGGAGAGGCAAAGGACATGGTTCATTCGACTGCTCATCACCCCTGTCGGACCATTTCACCTTCTAGAGGCGACCGATCGTGGAGCTGATTTCTTTCTTCAGCTCCAACCTGGAATCAGAACACGGCCTGTCTGACTCTTCTGAGAGCTGAACTGTCCTGATGGTGATCTCTGTGTGTGTGTGTGTGTGTGTGTGTGTGTGTTCATGTGAGAGAGAGTCTCACTGTGATGACTAATACATCAGGAAACTGGCAGCTGGAAGAAGCAGTGCTCTGATTTCTCAAGACCTCGTTGAGAAAGCTGAGAGGGCGACTCGAGCACATCTCCTCTGAACACGTGGGGGAGAGAGTGTGGGAGGGAAAGAGGAACAGAGCTGCCCTGATCTGAGTCCTGGGAATATATTCCACATTTCTTTGAGGTGGGTGACTCAGACTTTCATATGAGCGAGAACTACCAGCCATGAGAGTGACACATGTATTGTGGTGGAGTGAGGAGAAGTGATGTGCTGATCATAAACAAATGAGTGCAGCACAACAGCTGTCTATCAAACGGCAAAACTCTCTATCAGAAGTTTACACATTTACACAGAGAAATGTTTGTAAAGTTCCCTGAGCTGATCTGGTTCTATTCAAAGGAAAGTTAACTGAATTGAAATATAACTCGAAACCTCACTCTCGACAGAGGAGGTGGATGAAGACTGTTTCCTCAAACGAGCGGAGGAAGGAGAAGATTAACGATGTCTGTCTGAGACCGTTTATCATCCACAAAGGACATTTTAGTTCAGGAGAAGTTCCGTGTGCAAGGTTTGAATTCTGGAAATTATTCGCATGACTTCCCATTTTCACTACAGACCTCCAAAGTGGAATTTAACCCTCTAAACTGTCTTGTACGAACTTTTTATGAACAGTGCTGAAAAAGCTCAGATCATTTTGTCCAAGTTTTTCACCCTCCACTCCACTCTGTCTACATCTGCCTCACCCCTTGCTCTCCCAGCTATAAATGGAAGGGGATGTGTATTTCAGAGAGTCGCGCAGCTTCATTATTTTTGCCTTGAATTGGTTTGGACCACCCGGCTTGAGCCTTCAGCAGCAGCAGGAGAAACAGACCGAGAGGGAGACAAAGACCAGGGGGAGATTCAGGCAGAGACACATCCACTTACTTTGTCTGGGATGTTCGAATTACATATGCGTGCAACACTTAGAGGAATACTAATGGCCACTTCATGTTTTAATAATCACGTACCAGGCTGCAGAGTCATACTATGGGGTTGACGAACGGAGCCTGAGGTCGTTCAGCGTTTTATCAAGGTAAGCTAGCTGTGGAACCGGATTTCAAACTTTGAGCCGAGCTCCATGTTCAGTAAACAAACATGAGAACGAGTCACTTATTTGTCTCCATCTGGGCAAATTGTGAATTTTTCAACACAAGAAATTGTCAAAACAGTCGATTGCTTACAGTCTTAAGCAAAGATTTTTCACCTCTGTTTTGTTGTTATCTATGTGATGATCAACTGAAGTTAACACAACCATGCATCCTGTATCTCTGCTTTCAAAACAAAGGAAGCCTGTGGACATGGTGCTGAACATGAATCTAAAGGAGCAACAGTCTGTCGTACTGTGCTGTCGCAGTTTCCGAAGGTAAATCAAGCCGTCAAAAATCAAGGAAGTGCTGAAATCATTTCTCTCCTTGCCTTTTTTTATTTTTAATTAATCCATTAAGTCAAAACACTGGCCATCAGCAACTTCTATTTTATGTCTATAAATGAAAAAGTAATCTTGTGCGTGGCCTTGGAAAGATTGCAGTCTATTCCTGATTGCCTGAGTATCCCCAGTCTCCAGCAGAGCATGTCGGTCTCTTCCATCCACTCTATTGATTTGTCCTGTGCAGTGCCCACATGGACTGTGTGGTGTGATGTGAAAGCAAAGCTGAAACTATCCTGAATCATAGAGATGGAACGGAGAGAGGTGTGACTGGAGGCACGGAGCTCCGACAGAAAAGTATGTACAAAATGACAAAAGGTCAGAAGAGCATCTATAAGTACTAGCAGTGCATGTTTCCACTTAAGATGTTTTCCTCCGGTCTGTTTCCTCCAGTCTGTAAACAGAAACTCAATCTGTTTAATTCATGAGTCCAGAGTGAGGACAGTAGAATGTCTATGATGTATTCACACATGTAAGTGGCATGGTGATGGTTTATTATTCCAGCGAAACCACAGATTGCAACCTAGTGGAGTGAGCTACACTGTGATCATGAACTCTTAAACTGATCCCTAGTCTGAGGAGCAAAGCCCTGAGATAAACACAGTGCAGGTGGTGAACAGACATGAACATGGTGAATGAACGTAGAGATATGGATTGGCTGACATCATCTAATCCTTGTATGACAGAAGAACACCCTGAAAACATGATGCCTCATGGCTGTGGTGGAGGAACACTAAGTACAAAAATGAGGTTACTAAAGCTTAGAATGAGATTTAAATGTTATTGATACATTGATAGGTCAATTATCCATTATCAGATAAGTTAATTAAAGATTCCAGCATTTAAATAGGGTGTGCATTAAAATCTGAAATGCACACCCTAGTTACAGGAGTTCAACAGGGCTCAGTGCGAGGCCCCTCACTTTACATCCCCACTTGGTCCAGTCCTGTAAACTCGACACTAAAACTCCAACAACTGCTATACTGAAGACGTCCACACACCGATCACAGCTTACTTTGGAGTCGCTGTTCTCCCTGAAACGATCCGTGCACTTCAACATTCTGAGCAATGAGCCTTCAACTCTGACTGATTTGTTTCTTCCACTTAAGGGAGGTTCTCATTGAAGCCTTTATCGTCTAGTGCAACTCCCACCTCCCCGTGTCAGCCAGCACGCCACACAAACTGCCCAGAATTCCAGTGTGCGTTTCGGGTCCAACTTCCCAGAGTTTTTCCACCCTACTCTGCTTTCCAGTTCACTTCACTGGCTCCATGTTGCTGTGATCCGATACCTCTCTGAACAGACAGCCTACAACACGGAGATGCATGGTCTTTGCACTGCTTGCGTCAGTTGCACTGCTCTTTTTGTTGCAGAGGCTTGTTGTGTGCTCTCTCAAGGTGCACCCTCTATGCTAAATAAGTTAATACAATTTGCCTTTATTAATACAAAGTCTTTATTTGACAGGATGGACAGGAACATCTCACGCCAAGTTGCTCAAACTGGTCTTAAATCATGCCCACATTTTTGGAGAGATTTGAATAAACCTCTCTACACTCACCCAAGTGTATCCTTTATTCTTCCTTGTAAGCTCCACTGATATAGAGCAAGCTCCACTCCCTCCCTGAACAGCAACGGGGTGACATTTGTTAATGACTAGCCGAGAGGAGGAGCGTGTGTTCAGCAGCGCCTCTGATTTAAGGCTGACATTTTATCCTGACAACAGGTACCTGCACGCACACCGCAGTGATTTGGAAATGTCACAAGTCCAGCCTTTCACGCAAAGCACTTTGTTTCGCCCAACTGGTCTAGACTAAATCCCGTCAGGCCTTTCTGTACTTTACACTTTTGGCAAAGTGGATCCCTCTCTGCTCAGGGATCATCTCACACATTCACACGCGCACCTCTGACAATGCTGTGAGTCAGATTGGCTTGGACTACACCCTGGTGTCAACACGTCTCATCTTTCTCAAATTCAAGGCTTCAGTTCCACCAAATTGTCCACCAGAGAATACACTTTAATGAATGACGGATCACTTTCAAACAGGGACGTGACGAGCTCGAAGGAATCATCCAGAAGTTGATAATTCAGAATTCGCTTCACGTGTCCACTGGTGAACCCTCAGCTTCACTAAGTTATGACACACAGTGCTGACTCAGCTGCATTAGCTAGGCAGATACTTGCAATATTTGGCTTCTCCTTTGATACCTTCCAATGCAATGACATGAGAATTCGATGGTGCAATTATGTGAAAAAGACTGGATTTGTTCCACTTCGGTGCTTCCTCCAGTCTCCTTCTCTACTTCTTAATCAGCCCTTTCTCGCAGAGAATCTGTGATTGTGATGAAGACAGATACACTAACTGGGAAGAGCAGGGACAGGTTCTTATCAACACCCCCAGAACATCTATTAAAGCGGTTATCTCCCCCAGGTTTCCCTGATGGGACCAGAGGCTGGCCTCTTTAAGGTCTGATTAGGACTCTGCTCCTCAAGATGCCTATTGTTGGATAAAACCCTCCATTTATGGCTCTTTAATTATCTTGAGCAGCTCGGCTCTGCCAAAAGCCCTTGTGATATTCCATTATTCTAATCCTATTAAAATAGGATTAGGCTTGTCATCATTTTTCACTATCACTATTGCTCATGGATGTAGCAAGGCAGCTGGCTAGAGCTACGCTGCCAAAAGTGATGGCTTGAGTTAAATCCACCAGCAAAGCCTTACTAGTGAACTGTTTCCCAGAGAGCTGGAATAGTTGATAGTTAACTGGCACCACAGCTCCACAAGTCCAGGTCTGGAAACAATACTCTCCCACTTCCCTTCCCCCAGACGGCACTGTGCCCCAAATACATAGATTCCAGATGAAAGCATCAGGAACAGAAGGGCACGGAAGTTCTACTGTGATTTCTTTTCTCATATATATCCCATAAGGTCTCTGTGCTGGTGTGTCTCGTCGGCCTGGGACTGAAGAACAAAGTGACAAAGCCGGAGAATGTGTTTTGTTAGTTAATGTTCCACGAGACCACAAAAACCTTTGGTCCCATTTTAATTCAGCCCCACACCTGCCCTGCTGGACGAAGGTGGCAGACTCTGCCTGTGAAGAACATCCTGACCCCCTGGTCCAGGAGAGCGCAGTATTATCTTAATGTGTGACATCTCCTTGCTCTGTCTGAAAAGTGATGGAAGATGTAGGAAAAAACAGCTTTGTTTTAAATTAACTATACTACAGAAATGCACTGCTGCCTCACAATAAGAAGGTCCTGGGTTCGATTCCCATCTCCTGACATGTTTGTTTGGACTTCTGTCTTCTTCCAACACACTAAGAATAAACTGAGAATCAACATCATTAATTAGATGTGACCACATCCTCCACTGGGGACGATTGAGGCTGCATTACATCGATCCATGGAGTTATATCGCCCCCGTTCCACGCTGCCTCCTTGTTGTGTTCTTAACCGTGATCTCAGCACAGACAGGCCGCTATCTCTCTCCATCTGTGTCACTCGCAAACAGCAGGTCACAGAGACACAGCTCCCTCGGCATCTTCAGATCACGCTTACTGGCTGAAACGTATTTGAAAAGCGTTTCTGTGCCGAGCTGCATGTTTAACGAGGGAGGAGGCGAGAGCCTGATCACACACGCCCCTGGCTCTGTCTGTCTGCTGCCCAAACACTGACTAACTGAGACAAACAGATAGTGTTTCAGGTTGCCTCCAGCCAAATATTGATCTGACAGCTGTTGCACTCAGCAGAATATGCTGAAGTGGTGTGAAAGTGGTTACTCACGACAGTGCTTCACTTTGCTGTAATACAACGTGGACGTTTAAAAAATGCAAGCAGGTGCACGGCAGGAACTGTTTTTGTGTAAGAAGCTGAAAAACATTTCTCGTCGCCGAGGCCTGGTGCAGCCTGAACAGGAACGATATCCATCTAAGCACAGGAGGCCCGCTCTGCCACCTCACGGAGAAATAAGAAAATATTTTTTAAAAAAAAGAGCTTTGTCTTTTTAATTTGCTACCATTCCTAACTACACTGCATATTTAATGATACTACTCAGTTTACAGGGCTCCTGGGCAGTATTACCTGATTTTCAACTTCACATTTTGTGTCATTAAACAACATTAAAGCTGCAGTGTAAATAGCTTAACATAACAGACTGGAGGCATGCAGCAGGATGGTGGCTGCGTCAGAGCTCAGGCAGATGCCACAAACCAACTGACAACATATTTTATCAAATTCACTGAGTGTGCAGAGAAACAAATCGTTTGACTGTAACTACAGAGCAGTGGAACACTCCTCCAACACCTCTGTGTCCAACACTGGTACCAAACTTGACAAATTTAACTTGGGCCACTTAGGTTTAAATCAACTAACTGAACAGATAAAATGTCCATGGCTCGTCACTGCACACTTAAATGTCTTGAGATTCCTTATAAAGGCAAAATGTATGTATATAATACAATATGTGTAATCAAAGTCAAATCAATAAGCTGTGAGAACAAATCACAACTCATCATGGCTTCTCTCTCTCTCTCTCTCTCTCTTACCCGGGTGGTGGTGGCGAACATGTATTTGTCTCGGAGCTGGAAGCTGTCCACCTGCTCCAGGATCACTCTGCGGTTCTGTTCACTCTGGAAGAAGTCGGTGCTGCTGAGGATTGTGGACACCCCCTGGGGCTCATGTCTCTGGACCAGGACCGTGGTGGGGGGGTCATAGGGTTCCACACCCCTGGGATGGAGGAGAAAGGGATGATGGGACGGATATTATTACACTGTTTGCATATTTCTAAGTGAATCCATTTGCTTCCTTCCACAAAAAGCTGCTGTGATGACTGAGTTAACTCAGTTTGAGCTATAACCAAACAGACGGATGTAAAGTGTTTCATGAAGAATACTTCCATTCCATTATTTATCTGCCCCACAGGTGGGAATGTCTTCACTGACTGAGCCACACGATAAAGCTGCCTGATATTCTCTAAACACCTTCAAAGACTGACAGACTGAAGAACATTACTCGGTGTGAACAGCGGCTGCCACGCCACCTAAAATATCTGAACATTTCTGTCCTCAAGCTTTTCTCACTGACAACAAGTCCTCGTCAGTTTCCTGCTGCGGAAATTTCAGGGAAATTAATGTCTGACTTTATCAACCGCGAGGTGACTATTAAACCAAAACTATCTGGTCAACCTCCACCAACAGACGGTCAGACTATTTATGACTAAGGTTGTTTCAAAAGGCGAAATGAATGAAGCAGATTCAGATCAGTGTGTTTTCCTGCCGAGTCTCGAGAGGCGAACAGAGAGAGCAGTGTCTTGGCTCGGCTCTGCATCTGTGGCATTCTCTCAAAGAGCCCTGTTCCACTGATGGACACTGTCTGGGCAGAGAGCGCTTGGAGAGCTATTCCCGGTCTGTCTCTGTCCCTTCCTTTGAATGCATCCTTTAAACGCCTCCTAAACACCCTGCCTCCTCTGTGCTGCCAGTTTCCTTCCTGTTGTTCACCCTGTCCTACTGAAATGATTTTATAGAACTTTGTTTACTTTGCCTGCATCAAAGTATTTCAGGTATATCTGTTGACTTCTTTTTACTTGCTCCAGCTGCACGATCATGCTGCAAATCTTCAAGGTTTGAGACTTCACCTTTGGGACTTGGAGCATTACTCGCATGAGAACTGTTGGTAAAATAGTGTCAAATTAAAACTGCAAATCACATTGTGTCCAGCTCACAGCTGTATCTGTAAGTGCTGCGAGCCACAGCCCCTCCATGCCTCACACCCTCACACAAACACACTTATAATGACAATGCATGTGTTCTTTGCTTTGAGAACAAATACGATGAAGCTGTTCGATCACTGGAGACGTTCTGAACCCCGGTGTGGGGTGATGAGCTCAGAGTTATCGGCTGAGACAGATGTTAACAATGGCAGCAGGTTCTGAGCAGCGCCTCTACGATCAGCCAGTCTCTTACCAAAAGTAGGTCTTCACGTGCTCTTGGATCAACACCCATGTCTCCCCGAAGTCGTCTGATTTCCAGAGCTGCAGGGGAAGGAAGGGGGGGGGGGGGAAGATGAAGAAGTGGGGGGGGAGGGGAAGGAAGGGGGGGGGGGTGAAGATGAAGAAGTGGGGGGTGCAATGTAAAAATGTAGGTCAAGCTCATTCCTGCTTCGGCTCCTTCACTTGTGACGAGAGAGCTGGAGAGCCATTTGGCACTTTTGTGCCTGAACTCGACAAAGAAACCAAAAGAGCTTACACGCAAAAATCTGAGCAACCAATCATCTCTGCTCCTGGTGACCACAGACTCCACACAAAGCACTCAATCACAGCAAGCTGCAGAATTTAAAGCAGCCAGAAGCCAGAGAATGAAACTTTTTCGGACACAAACCAACGTAGGAGCGTTTACAGAGGAGCGGTAAATGAAAATGTCGGCTGTAAATAAGCCGAGGCTTCATCCTGCCTTTACCTGCTTGTTTGGGTGGGAGCTGTCGTAAGCCAACACCAGGTTGGAGCTCCGGCTGTGCAGCAGCAGGTCCATTGGCTTGAAGGGCAGCGAGAAGCCCTGGACGCTCTTACAGAAGTCAAACGTGTTCCAGAGGTAGTTGTTGGTGGAGTCTACAAAAAGGTACTGAAGAAGAAGAAGGAAACGTCTCAGACATCAGACATTTCTAAACTCATTTGACGAAAATCTTCTTAGAAAGTGGGAAGAGACACTAAAACAATGAGTTTATTCCCCAGCCTCATTACAGAGTTTGATGATGTAAGTGCAGTGTGCTAAGCCCAGTACTCTCAGCTGGCTCTGATGTGCTGTGTCACTGCACTCCCAGTAACTCCTCCATGACATATAATCAGGACACGCAAATTCATTGGTACTTAACCTGAGAACAGCGAGCAGAATTAGCATCCAGCAGCATGTGACCCTGTTGCACACCATGACCTGCGTGCAGCCGCTGACCCTAGACTGGGACTTACCCTCCTGTTGTCTGCAGGACTGTGGTAGAACTGGGAGATGACCTGCTTGCTGCCGTCCTTAGACCTGGGCCCTGAGAGCTTGAACTTGTCTGAGACGAGCGTGAAGGTGGTTCCGTAATCATAGGACACGTAGACCTGAAGACAGAATTAAACTTTGAGTTGAAGAATTTAAAATTAAAATGTGACTAATCAGGGACTATTTTAAGATGGGGAAGTAAGAAGCAGCTCAGACGGGGAAGGAGGAAACAGGGGGAACGTCTACTGTCTGCTCGTCTGCAGACAAGCTTCTTTAGTGTTTTAGTTTAGCTTTTAGTCATCTCTGCTCCACCAAACATTTGTTGTGCAAGAAGCTCGACGTGTTGTTTTTTTGCAGTGGGTACGTACAGAGCTGGTTCTGGGCCCGGTGGCTCCAGCGCTGTCTCGGGCCAAAGCTACGATGACGTTGCTCTTCTCTCCAGCCCAGTGCACCACCATCTGGTTATGGGTGTCGTTCAGGTTGGCCTGCAGGACACAAACAGGTGGACATGCATGTCAGGGACAAGCCTGGAAGACACTGGTCACATGCTCTCCTCACACCGATGGAAGATTCATCCTTCTTCAGAGCAATAGTGCGGCTTGTTGATGTTCTAATAGCCTGTGGACAGCAGGGGAGACCATGACAGATAAAAATGAGCCACACAAACCCACTGCTGAAAGGATCGATTCAGTGATTACTCTTTTCATTCCTTTTTTATTGGCCGGCCATAAAAATATAAACACAGAACACAACCAAGCTACATTAACATCAGGATCTATCACTATATGTTCACTCTTCATGCATGTTCCACGTGTGCACGGTATGGTGATGCAGCAGCTCGCTCTCACACCCCCCCGCCCCAACCACCACCACCACCACCACCACCACCTCCCATCGGGCCCAGATCAATGAGAAAAAATGGGCTATTTTATCTTTTTCATTGTCAACGCCTCGCCATCTCATCTCCACACTGCCTTCCTTGCATTATATTTTATTGATGATTCTCCAAGAGGCAGGCCTGTTAAAGGACTCTTTCTTTCTTTCTTTTTTTTGCTTCAAAGCCGTTTTCTGCACTTTCCTACCAAGCGAGTAAACAACAAGTATCCTGCACCCCACCCCCCGACAGCTTTGATCAGACACATCCTTCGACCCAGTTCTGCTTTGTAGCTCCCACTATCACAACAACGATGCGCATGACAGCACTAAAATGTTGGCGATGTGGGGGTGTGAGGAGACTGACTTCAATAAAATATTCATTTTAAGACATTTCTGCCATTAAGCAGAGCTGCGCTGCTAACACCAGGTTTGGATTTTCCATTCTGTACCAGCATCGAGTCGTCGCTTTAAAAAGGAGAAATACACTGACGAAGGAGACACTCTCAGATAGATCCATAATACAACAACAACACATCCTGCAGTCTGTTGGAAGGTTGAGTGATTCTTGAAAATGTAGGCAATCATCCAGGGTTACATTTCCAAAAATATGAGGGAGTGCCGATTTGAGGAGCTTTTCCGACTCCAGAAAACAACAAAAGGCAACGTCACAGCAGGGTTTACCTGTCAGTTCCCAGCAACTTTCACCTTTGCTTCATGACTTCCAACAAAGGGATGAGTCATGCCGTCGTGCAGCTTCCCTGATATACAACCTGCTCCTGCTTCAGTAATCAGCCCTGCGCTCCACCTCCTCTGGCTCCCTCAGCGCTGGTGTCCAAACTGTAAATCTCCTCATTTTAGGCTTCGTTGACCACGATGTGACCGGGGGAAAAAAAAAAAAGATCCAGCTGCCCTGAAGAGACAATGACGATGACTGTGGAGGTGAGATCCATTTGTCAGAAGCTCCACTCATTGAAAGTCACTGCTCCATTCTCACTGCGAGTGTAGTGACTCAAAATGGAGGAAGAAGCAATAAGGTCAGGTCGTCATCAGGACCGAGATGAGGCCTTTGTGTACCATAAAACTCTATTTTGCTATCAAATTGTACAGCTACCAAATAACTCTCAAATGTCCATCTCTGGCTCATCCTAAGAACTGATATGTTCAAAATGAATAAACTTTGCTCAAACAGGTGACCAGCACTCAGACGGCTTCTCTGATGTCTCAAAACAAACTAGTAACTTTTGTGCAGTAGGAGATGGTTTGATTCCTTAGGATCGATTTCTGTCTGCTCAGGACCATGTGGACATTATAAACAATGCAGGAGAAACGGAACATAGAGAAAAGAAAGAAAAATGCTGGCAGGGGTGAAGTGGGAAAGATGCACGCCCTCTCTCTCTCTCTCACCCATCACTCTGTTATTGAATTAGCATTATAGACTGGGTTATAATATAATTAGAACTAAAGTCTAACACATTCATTTCATTACAGCGTCCATTGCTTTTAATAATTAATTCAAAAAAAATCCAAAATGGTATGGTTAATAATTAATGAGAATGATTTACTCATTTTTATGAGCCTAAACTGGACATGATAATTGCATAGGGACAATAACAGAATTACCTAAACAAACAAGTAGCTTGATTCATTAATCATTAATTATTAATACGTTTTCTGTTCTAAGTAAAGAGCTCTGAGAGCAGGATGCCGTCACAAGTTTCAACAACAGTTTGGCATTTCAACTGCACCAGTTTGGCATCGCTGACCTGTCACACAGTCAGGCTCTGACTTCATTATTTGTTAAAGCAAGAAAGTATTTGTCGTCCTGGAGCCTCCAAACACAACACACACCTCGGCCGGTGACAGCCCTGTCAGAAATTCTGAAATGTTGTGCTGGTGGAGGCTAACTTGGCCGAGAGCCTGACACAGGGAAGAGTTCTTTGTGATCCCACAAAATGCAGAATTGGAAAAAACATCCAAAGAGGCAACATTGTCCAACAAGTCTTGGACTCCAGTCCACACAACGACACAAAACCAGGTCGATTCCAGAAGGACACAGTGGGACTGGAGAGCCTGAGGAGCTCGAGCTATAACCAAGACCTGTGTGACCGAATCAAGTGTTCCTCAAATGACATACCTCAGAGTGGACCTAAAGGCTGGACCATGGCTGATCCTTCATGTGGGGGAGGGCCTGTTTGGATTTATGTTTGGGTGCTTTAGGCCTTAATATTATTGTTCCAGCTGATTTTAAACAACATGAACGTCTGAGGTCTGTCCCTACTTTCACACCACTTTCTTAAAAATCTTTTACACGGCTTATTTGTGTCAGACTTTGCTTTTCACTAACAAGCCGTCACATGCTGCTGAGATACTGGCTGCATTCGTCATTGGTGGTTGCATCATAATAAAAAGCTGCCGGACTCGTCTAGCTATGAGGGTTTCAGTTTGGCCGCCTGACAACAATTAAAATAGCGTCTTCATCCATTATGCAGGCCCCACTAACGCGTATGGATTATTTATTTTGTCGTTTAAAGCCCCACCAAGCTGGTTTTGCGGTGTTAAATATTCACAAAGCCTAATAATTGTCATGGGACCATGTGAGTAAAAGGCGAATTGGAATACAGCAGGAGTCTTGTAGGAAGAGTCATCTATACACCAGACATCAGCCAGGCAGAAATGTGGACAGCAATAATGCAGTAAAACAAACTCCAGACAATACTGTTGACCCAGTATCATAGCGTGATCCTGGGACCGTCTGTCCTCTCCCCTGGTCTCACTGTGAGACAGCAGGTAGTGGAAGGAGTGGTTCGATTATTCTGTTTATTTCAAGACTTTGAATTTCGGACTTCTTCGATTCTATCATGGTCTTTAATCAGCAATTAATGTATTTAATGAAGCACGTTGGACCGCTCAAAGCGCTTCACGGTACAGTTTGCGGTACATCTATGTGCAGCAGCTTCTGTACTGCACATCACTCATACACCACTGGCTCTGCCGTCAGGGGCAATTTGGCCAGTGGGAGCCTGGGATCCAACGTGGTTTGGGTAATTAGTCATTTGGAACCATTAAATCTTGCTATTGGAGACTGCTGATAGACCTGGGAGCAGTCAACATACACTGGAATTCCTAATACTCTCACCCTCTGCTCTCAGGCGATTCTCAGCCCCGTCCATAGACGAGCGGCTCGGGTAGATATTGTAATAGTTCTGATAAATATTTCACCAATTCATAATTGCTCTGGTTTGTTGCAGTGGAGCAGAACAGCCCCCCCCCCAAGCCCCCCGCCTTCCCCACCCTCCAATATCCTCTCCTCAGCTCTCCATTATTCAGCAGCAAGGGGGTGTGAGGGGACATCACGACCAGCACAACAGTGACATCATCTCTGCAGGACTGGCAGGCGGAGAGGGCTGGCTGCGCTCTGAGCAGACACCGAGCACAGTTTGCATATGCGAGTTTGCCGGGGCTGTTAGCCACCATTGTGTTTGTGACTGCAGGGAGGACCGCCCTCACTGACCTCACGGCAGATTTGGGGTTTAAAAACAAAAAAAACTTGAGGACGGAAAAAGTGGCTTCTGTTTGTACGATACTACAGGTTTACAAGGCTCTAAAGCAAGGCTTGTAATTGTGATGAATAGAGGCACTGAATAGTAAATAATGTACTGAAGTTCTTATCTGCAGCTGAATGAGAAACAGACAGAGGTTGTTTCACATCACAAAACTGTGCTTGAAACATCCTGACAGCCACCGCACTAACTCAATAGACATACGAACGTATGTCAATGTAAGAGGTAGGTTAACACACACACACACACGGCCATCTTTCGTGCCACTCGTCCAAATTCAGGGATTAGAGACTGAGCGAGCGTCCCCCGGGAGATTGATGCTGCTGTACGCACTCTGCTCCAGCTCTGGGCGACGTGGTGTCATTCAGTTGGGATTTACATCCCCTCTACCTGCAAACATAAACTGTGACTCGGTGACACCCAGTCACAATGTGAAGATATGTGTGCTGCTTTGGATTTTGTCTCCTACTCAATCCCAAAAGGGGAGTGAAGTTTTGACACTGATTTGTTTTTTTCTGTTGATAAATTATGTGTCACGCTGTCATCATCGTTTTCCCGGTGTTATCATCCGTCATGAGTTAGCACTGCCCGACTCAGGTCGTCTAGGACGCTGTGAAAAGGCAGATTTGAAGTTGTGTACTGATCAGATGACCGTTAACATCAGGACAAAGCATGGCTTCAGACACCCACAGTTCCCTTTAGTGGCTTTTTAGCATCTTGCAGCAGGTTCAGAGAAACCCTGTAGCATACTCCTGCACGCTCAGGTCACGATCTTTCTTTCAGACACCGGGCAAACATTGTGAGGCAGTGTGATTCGAACAGAGCAGGGCTGTAAAAAAAAGCATGTCTATAGTCTCTGTGTGGCCTCTTACTGTTTATTTACACTGCACATTAGTGCAAGCACATGGTGATTAAGAGGGTAATTGTAACACCGGGACACCAGGAATAACCGTGACGCCGTCTCTGAACAACAACAGCAGCAGCAGCAGCTGGTGAAACAACATCTCAGGACTGAGCCGTTTCACTTTTCATTAGGAAGTCCCTCTGCTGCAGCAAGCTGAGCCTTCGCTCCACGCTTACACCTCGAAACAGGGGGGGGAACACAGCTAATGAAATAAAACGCAAAGTCATTCACCACAGCCAGCCACATTATACTTCGCACTACTTAGCTTCAGCGTGTAAGACTGAGGTGAAAGGGATCTGCTCGCAGAAACTGAATATGAAATAATCCTTGGGATGTTTTTACTTGTGTTTTAAATCGAACGTGTAGGAATTCTAGATGTCGTTAACCTAGAATGGGCCCTTTATATAGAATAAGTTTATATTTTCTATCATAAGTCTATTATTTTATAAGAGGGTCATTTCTACGGAGGCGGCCATGTTTTTTATTTACACTAGCCTAAACTGGACAAATACAGAATAGAGAATCGATGGGGGAAACACACATTTACAGTAGCTCAGTGTCATAGTAAGAGAAAAAACGATAAAGATAAAAATTACTTTGTAAGATAAAAAAAAATACTATGTACATCAATGAACTAATAACCCAAACTAAACACCTTTGATGATTCTTGTTTGAAGAGGGGAGGTTTGAAAGCTGCTCATAACAAAATGAAGAACCATGTGAATAAATTATGTAGAATAAAGAAATATGAAGTAGTCTTAGGGACTAGTTCTATTTAATATTCAAAACCAGTGTCCTCCTCTCACCTCTTCAACCTGCCAGTTAGCTCCTGTTTGCTAGAACACTGCATCTATTGTGGAGGAAAAGTGAACTTGTGTGTGCTCCAGCTTCCTGTTGCAATGAAAATAAAGATTATAGCTCAAGTATCCAGTTCAGGTTACCTTTTCTTTTCACGCACTTCAGCGTGTAGATTTTCATTCAGATGTAAAATAAACTGACCAGCTGAGAACTGAATAGCTGTTATCAGACATGACCTACAGGGAGTCTATATTCCGCCTCCGAGGAGGGTAGAAGCTTAAGGGATGTTTTGATATGGTGAGAAACAGAGAGAGACTATTAAATTCTAATCTGAAAATACAGAAACATGTGGTGACCACAGCAAGTCTTGGAGAAAATTAGCTGACACGCTTGGAAATGCTGCAACATGGAAGCAGTTGCAAGAGTTGCTGTTTACGCGAGTCAGAAGCCGGCTAATAACAGCTGCCTCACAGAAACATGCCAGTCAGCCCGTCACAGAGCGAGAGGCAGAGACAGCGCATGAAGCAACAGCAAAAAAAAAAAAAAAAAAAATTATCTTTTGGGTTATGAGAGGAGTTTAGAAGATGTCAGGTCATAATGAACCTCTGAGGGGAAATGCCTTTAAATGTGATGCATCCTGGCACAGTCATCTTTTCACAGATTGTAAACCACTCCACCTTTTGTATGGTTTGTCATCCTGAGTGTAAACATGGATTGAAAGGGGGAGTTATTCAGAGTCTGAAAATAGTCATTAATATTTAAAACCTACTCCTGCTGGATGCCTGTAAATAACAATCAACTTATGAATTACTTATTTATGATGATGGATGGTAAACACCTATGATTTAAGAAAGAACATCAATTTGTTAAATAGAAATGCAAACCACTGATACAATGATTTGAAGACGGAGCGTGAGCGGTTAGAGAGGCCTGTGACCGCCTGCTGCAGTTTGTTTGCAGAGCGTGTTGGAAGCAATAAGTTTTAAATGAACAATGAAAACAAAGATAGTTAGACTCGTTTGTTTGTCCATGCATTCAGTGCTCATTCAGTGTGTGTTGACAATGGAAAATGGCACTTTCAGCTGTGCCAAGTAAAAAGGCGGAGGTAGCTGAGTGTTCAGCTACACGCCCTGAGCCTACATGAATATTTACATTCGGTTTCATGACATCAGATTTTGCTTCAACAAACGTTCTACATTTCCCAGAGTTGTTCAGAGCCTCAGCTCCACATGGATCTCATGCACCACCTCTCTTAAACTTAAAGAGAAAGCCGAGGTTACAAATTGTGTAACTACAGTATGAGACAGCCAAATACAACAGATGCATCATGGGAATTGGGGGTCACCACTGACACGAGTAGTAGTAGTATAACTGAAATAGCAGGAGTATGTTTGCTTATAACTTTTCAATGAATCCATTGTTTTTCTCGTTGCCCTGAGCCTTTTTATTGTTTCCCTGTTTAATTGAGTCAGCTATTGATTGAAATCACCAGCGTAGCCAATCACGGAAAAAACAACACTGACTGGAGCTGAAACATGTCAAATGTGTTGTTGTGTTTTCATCCATAACTTGCGCTAACTTTCGATCATTCTGCCCATGAACAACGACGCATCTCCAAAATAACAAACTTCAAAAAGACAGGAGCCAGCCCTCTGATCGCAGCTGTGAGTCAGAGCATGTGGGGGATGATTCAGCTCAAAGCCTCCTCATCCCTTCTTCATCCAAACTTTTCCCCTTTGGTTTCAGCTCCTCGTCCTCTAGAGACACAGCATCTTCAGATCTGTGCCCCCTGCAGCATCAGCACCCCCTCTACAACACAACTGCTCTACTGGAAAAACGCGTTTCAATTTGTCCTCCACTGGCACACACACACACACACACACACACACCTGGGAGCACAACACCTGAAGCCTTTACACGACTCCCACAGGGTTTCTGGGAACTTCGGCATCCATTTCACCTCCTCATCCTCACCGTGCAGCCTGTGCTCACCTCTGGAACCAACACACGCACGCACGGGTTGCCAGTGGAGGGACCTGCTTGGGCTGGCAGTCAATTCAATGCATGTTTGCTGAAGTGTAACGACGCACAGCTTCAGTGGAAACACCAGGTGGACACTCAGGAGACATTTTGTCCTCCAACCACTGGCTTGGTGGTTGCTGGGGGACACGGTGAGACAGTGTCCCTGCACACAGCACGGGGACAATAAGGTGTAGGAGATGACGGGACTTCAAAAACAGCACTGGGGCTTGCGTAATTGTCTTGAAGACATTCTTGCACAACCATGAGCACCGACGTGAGCAGCTGTCTCCCCCGGGTCGCGTTACATTACCTGTCCGTACACCTTCGGCATCGCCGGGTCACCGGGACTCCGGCGGCTCCGATGCTGCGGGTTGGTACCCGAGTCCGACCCGCCTTCCGAGGTACCGCGGTCGGCCACGGGCAGCGCTGGCGCCGCGGCGCCTCCTCCGCCTCCACCTGGGGAATCCGCGCCCGCCTCTATCGTGCAAAAGCCTGCGTTCTGGGGCAGCATGCGGCGCTGCTCCGGGTGGACACGGAGGGTCGACGAGTGGATCCCGGCGAGCCCGAGGACGAGCAGAGACAGCGCGCACCGAAGAGACGACTGCATCCTGGCCGCCCGTGGTATCGCCATGTTTGTGTACGTTTGGTGCGGGATTAGCGGGGAGAGCTCCTTCTACAGGCGGCGGCTGCACTCACACACCGAGGGAGGCAGGCAGGAGCCTCCCCCACCGCCACCCAGCAGCATCTCCACACCACCAGCACCCCTCCCTTCTCCACAGCCCTTTCTGTTATTATAGGACACTCAGGTACAGCAGCTACACACACACACACACACACTGAGTGTACAACAAAACACAGTGCATAAGACACATTCATGCATAGAATCATTGATCTATCCCTTTGTGTTTGTATCGGACATGTTCACAAATCACAAGCACACTGTAAACCCCAAATTAGTCTGGAATTAAACTTTTATTAACAGTATTAATTATTCTTTTATGTTTTTGATAAAAAAAAAAAAGTTAGCGTAAGTGTTAGCTAGCGGCGCGTGCCACATGCTAACACTAAGCTAGCTACTTAATGTTGAGTCATTCAGTCATGTTAAGTAAGGGACAACGTTGCTCAATAAATTATCGACATGTGTGTGTGTGTAAGACCTGCCCCATGATAATTTTGTATTTTCGACCCTCTGACTCATAACTTGTGCCAGCAGGCTAAATTGATTTGAACCTTGATGTTCTTCTTCCACAGATGACTTAACAGTTTACAGAGAGGTGTGAAGATGCAGTGGAAGTGGAAGTATTGTGAACCAGTCTGACCTTTGCACTGAGAAGGAAAGAGGTGGGGGAATGTGAACCAGAAATGTAAAATTGAGATATAAAACAAATCTTTGAATTTTTCTCATTGCATGCCATGAAGTGCAAAGAAAACTGGTTATGATCCCCATTTAATATTTTTCAGATATACTTGGAATTCTAGAGGATTGTGGGGAAGAACCAAGGGTAGTCAAGGGTAAGCTCAGATCTACAGTAGATTTGCATTGCATTTCACATAGTATAGTCACTAAAATTTTTACTTTATACTCAGGACCATCCCTGTAAATTTTAACTTGTCATTTTATTCACCAAAAGACTGTAGCCCCACGTGATGTAAGGACATTGTTCTTGAGAGGACCTCCTCTTCTCCTCGGAGACGACCCAGAAGGGTTTTACAAGACATGCTCTGCAAGTAATCGTTTAATTTCTGAAAAAAAAAATCTTGACATCATGATTTTGTGTCACCTTTCTGTGATTAAATTATATAGCTTATTTCTGCTGATGGTTATTAAATAACAACTGTTACAATTGTTCTCTCATATCAATACACTCTAAAAAATAATGCAGGGCACCTTCTGACACCACTTAATAAAATCAATGATTGCAAGTCAAAAAATGTAATTAATTGATTTAGGTTAACCTTTGGAGTTTTCAACATAATTTTTTGAGTTGGGTTGACATAAAAATGTTGGCAATTACACCAACTTAATTTATTGTGTAATTCAAACTCAATTTCTTGTGTTTATTGGTTCAAAAGAAAATTCAAGTTGTAGTAACTCAACAAAATTAGCTTGATAACTTAGTTTTTGTCCAGTTTGAGTTAATACATTTAAGTAATCTCCCTGAACACGCCCGGGCAAGTTCAGACGAGTAAGCACACACGCTGCAGGATTGAGCAGGAGAAGTAGCAGGGGATTTTTGAGGTGAGTGTTATTTTTGCATAAGATTTTAAGTTTATTATCATATCATGATTCTGTCTGTGTCACTGTGAAGTAGTTAGCCTTTCCTGGAATTTAATGCTGATTGGTTTTGGATTAGTTGGCTCAAGTCTTAAAAATGGGATGGGGGTGCAAGATGTGTAAATTTGAAACCTCGACAAAAACAGTTGCTAACACATTACAGGTTATCTCTCTCAAAATCCCCATCAGGAAACTGAGAAAACTCAAGAAAGACGTACATCTGCTGAAATTCTCTCTTTTACTTGCCACTATTGCAATGTTGGCGCAATTTCCACAGTAAAAGTCTGGAGAAAGAGAGAGTTGAGCTCTTACATGGAGTGACAAAAAAGGATAATTGCACTGGCCTGCATTATTTGATCCAATTCAGGTAAGTTTTTTTCTCTTATACTTTAGATATAAGTGATTGTTTAGTAGCCAATTTACTACATTTTTATTTGGCAATTTAACCATCTTGAGGCAACAACTGTTACAGTTTGCTTTAACAGGTTATTTAACTAGCCCGTATCACTGGCTGGTCTACGGTTCTAAGTCACCTCTATGGAAAGTGACTTCACTTGGAACAAATTACCAGCCAGTAATAGTGGGTCAGTTCAGTTATCTGCATTTGTACTACTGTATGTCAGAGTTCACTCTACTACAGATATTGTCCATCTTTAACACTACACATAATTGTCTGCAAGAATTAATTGTGTGGTTTGTCTGGTCTACAGATAAATGACCTTGAATCTACATTTATGGCCAAACTTGACCATTGCACCCCAAAACTGATGGAAGTAGTCTCAACAAGGGGAGGAGCTACAGGAGCGAGAATCAGGCAAATCAAGGACATGCTTTTCAAGGTGGGAGAAGAATTTACACTTTTCTATGAAATGCAAATTATTAGTAATCACCCATTTAGATAATATTAATTTAGGTACTTCATTTGATCCTTTTTACCCATTTTTCTGAAATAGCACAACACAATTGAAGTCCGCAGAGAAGTAGCCATCCGCTGCCTTGTTGTTTACCTTGGGGAGAAGGAAGAGGAACTTTTCAAGGAGTTTGATGTAAGTAATCCAAGATCTTAAAAGAAAATTTAATCCACACTTGGCAGATACCTGCTCCTGCACTGTCCCCTATCTTTAATGCAAAGTCTGTGTTACACAGTGAACTTGTCAGATGAACAAGTTGCTAGCATTGACCCACTTCACACACCATGTCTGTTAGAAATGCCTTTTAGTTTCCCAGAGCTGACTCTTATTTCAACACCCCTGCTTGATTATTAACTTCATGTTGAGGAATTGAAAAACCCTTTTAGATATCTAATTAAGTAAAGCAAACCAATATTGATGTAGTCATGCTGTATAAGTACAAGAAAAGGGAATTTGTTATCTTACCAATATTGTGTTGGTGTCGTGTTTAAAATTAAAATAAATAAGGGCTCCACTGATTACCTAAATTTTCTAAAAATAACTATAAAGTCAGCAGTAATCATTCGATTCAATACCTCTAACATGCTCACCCATCTTTTTTTATTTATTTTACAGGACACAGAAGAGTTTGAGGCAGGCCTTGATGAGCAAGTGATGACAATTGCCATTATCAGTGACCGGTCAATCCCAGGTTCTGACCACAAGACGGCAACCATTGTGGTTGAGGGAACCAAAATCCTGGACGGAAAGGATCTCCCAAGGGGCTGTGCTTTGTTGATGGGGATAATATATGCTGTGAATCTAAGATATCGCAAGGAACTTAAATACACTTTTGAAGTGTTTCAGAAGCTGTTTCTTGAACTTGATGGACTGAAAGCCAGTGCTAAGGTAATGAGTCTTAAAAATGGTATTTTCTGAAGATGCTACTTGTTACACAACACTGTCAGACTTAGATTTGAGTTTCAGTTATAAAACTGATGGTGTGACAAAAAAAGGAGACAAATGACAAAATTGTTTATAGAAATACATGTAAGTCCGCAGAGGGATTGCTACAACTAAGAATGCTAAGGAAAGTTATTGTTATGCGTGTTCGGTATTTTATCTCCATGAAGATTTTAAGATCACAAATGGTCACTGTTGTAATGTAGATACTGTTTGCACTGTCATTTATTCCTCAAACTGGTTTTGTGATGGATGACCAAGCATTCTGTGCATGATGAAATTGTTCGCTGCAAAAGCAAACACTACAGGTTGTTTTTTTTGTCACAATAATATAAATAATAAAACATTAATTGTGTAACAAATTGGTTATTGGACTAACACATTTCTTACAGGGTAATACATAAGTGAAAATATGAAAAAAGTATAGACTAATAAAGAAAATCTAATTGTAAAAACTTGTGTTTAATTGAGTTTATAATACTTAAAAAAGATTTTGTATAGTTCATAAAACATTGTTAGAACAACTTGATTTTTTGAGTTATCAACTAATAGCTTATGTTTAAAATTATAGTTATTCAGTCCATGTCACGTAAAATTCCCTTCATTTAATGCAGAAAAACTAGTTGTAACGACTTGATTTAAATTAGCACTCAACTTAAAAACCTGCGTTTGTGCTGTCAATTATCAAGTGAGTGGTAATAAAAAATACCTCTGGTCATAGAGGAAAAGCTAATTCACCTAACTTAATTTAGTTAGTTCTCTGAACATTATTTCCTTAGAAGTTGTCTCAACTTAAAAAGGCTGATGCAAACCGTTGCGTTAATTTTCTTTGTTGAGCCTAAACATTAGTTTTTAGAGTGTAGGAATCTGACGATGGTGATGCCTTCCACTATGTGGACATTGGAATCATCCTTTCTCAAAGGGAAGGTGACGTACTCCCAACTTCCCCCCTCCTCAGTCCAGCCTCAGTGAAACTCATAATCTAGGGACAGACTGTGATGGAGAACATGGAAGACCTGCCATCATCATCATCACCAACAATAAAATAAATGTTATTTAAAGTATTTAAGTGTGCTGAATTTATTCCTTTCTAGGTTTAATCTTATTTTATATAGTGTATTTACAATAAAATATTATTTATATGAACAAATGATCACAAGTAGGAATACCTAATTTTCTATTACTCATTTGTTAAAATAACGTGTATATTGAACTTAAATTAATATGTTTTTGCATTTTAGACTCAAAGAAATGATTTGTGTGAACTTAACATTTTAAGTAAAAGCTACTGATGTAATCAAGAACATATGTTTGTACAACTTAACATGTTTAGTTTCACCATGTGTAAAAACTAAAGTGGTATAAGGCAATCGGTTTCCACGCGAAATTCTAGTAATGTCAACTACTTCGGGCTTAGAGTGTACAAGAAAAAGCCTCTCTCTCATCTTCCTGGACAGACAGAAGTACACTACATGCCATGTGTAATGGAACACCCTTACAATATTGATATAGAAACTGTTTGAAGACAAATAGAAAGGTGAGTCAGTGGGTGAGTAATTATTGATACAAAACAATATTTTGGGCTCAGATAATTAGAATTAGAATTTATCAAAGTGAAATGGAGACCTTATTGTCATTAATGATGAATTATATTCAAGCACTCTTGTTCTCATCATCGTCCATGGTCCACTATCATGATCCTCCACCGTGATCAATGATCAACACCCCAATAATACATCTAGCTTGCACATAATTAAAGGAGAAAAACCCACTAACAACAAGTCTTAGGCTCCCTTCTTGTTTTCATCTTCATCTGTTCCTCATGAAACCATTTCTGTTTTTTAGGTAAAACTTGAAAAGTCAAGGTAGTTCATCACATTAAAGTCAAATCAAAAGCACATGATTTCTGGCCATTTTCACGAGCCAGTTCCAGGAACCTGGCACTGGTTGGATGCAATCTTCTTTTCGTTGCCTTGTACTTGTGACTTGTGCAATGACAATAAATTGAATCTAATCTAATCTAATCTGTGCACGCTGGCTCAGAACCACAACTCCTATAGATAGATAGATAGATAGATCTTTATTGATTCTTTCAGGAGGGTTCCCTCAGGACAATTAGAGTTCCAGTAGCATAAAAAGTAGCATGAAATTAAATAAAAGTAGTAAAGTGAATAATAAAGGAAAAAATAGAAATTGAACACCAGAACAAGAAAAACAAGGCTGTGGTGACCATGTTATGAAGATGTGAATTTATGCAAAAAACTGTTGATTATATGAGTGATATGACTATATTGCACTTTAAAAGTTAATTGCACTGTTATTGCTGTTTATTGCACTGGTTATTGCTGTAGGGACACTTAATGGAACTGAGCCATAATAAAATGTGTCTAACACGTCGATCTGTCCAGGGGGGTAAACCCTCTTCGCACTCACTGTCAGGTGGGATTGGCTCCAGCCCCCTGCTGCTCCTGAGGGATAAACTGTTTACATAACAGATGGATTGTTGTGTCACCTGCACATTGCAGGCTGTGGCAGGTCAAAATGTCACACCATGCCCCGTGAGGTTGAGTCTCCTGGGCTCACAAGTCTATATTTCACTTCTTTACCACTGATGAAAATCCAGGGCCATCATGAAGTTTTTGTATCTCAGCATCTCAAGCCGATGTTCGTATATCGACATGTAAACACAGCAGAAATGTGCCTTAATTCAACATCGTGCCCACCAATGCCCCTCCACGTGATGCGCAGTCACTTAAACAGGTATTTCACACAAATAATGAAATACAATCAGTGCGTGTATCACTCGGAGACACGGATCATTCACCCGAGGCCTGAATTTACGAGAAGCCCCTGAATGCAGCACGCCAGAGACTGTCGCTTGTGCACGAGCGCCTCTAGCGGGAGCGCGCCAGCCGATCGATAATCGTTATCGATCGATCGCTATCGATTGTTCAGAAGCCAATAATCTATCGATAGTGCGTGTGTGGGGTGAAGGAACACATGACCTGTGAGCTCCGTCACACCCAGCGGACCCTGTGGCTGTAAGTGCAGTCACCCTGTGTTAACTTGCTAGCATTTGGCAGGTTAGCACACCTGCTAACTTAGCATTCGAATAGCTGCTAGCTTTGTGTTTTGCTAGTTACCCCCCCCCCCCCCCCCCCCCCCCCCCCCCCCCCCACCGCCCCCCCCCCCCCCCAACACACCATTAGTCATATTGTTTAAATAAAGTTGTGACAAAACAAAAATAATCCAAAAGCCAAACCAGCTGCCTTTCCTTTTGAGGAGACAGAAATGTGATCTTGTAGCATATGAGCTAACAGCAGCAGCATGTCAATATACAACCGTTCACCATGAAGAAGCCACCAAGCAGTTAGCAGGTCAACAGAGCCCTGCAGCTTTTTACATTGAAACCTGCACTTGTTTATCTCTCTTATTTGTAGTGTTTAAGCTCAATTTATTGTTGTTTTAACTCAAGAGGTTTGAGCTTTAGTCTTTAGCTCTTATGTTGTGTTTTAGCTCTATTTGTGTTTAGCTTTTATTTGCTGTTGTTTTTAGTTATTTTATTGTTTAAGATCTTATTTGTGTATTTACCTTTTATTTGCTGTGTTTGAACTGTTAATGTGGTATACTTCCTTTTTTAAGTGTTATTTTTATGTGTTACCTCTTATGCTGTTTGTGTGTGTGAATGCGTGTTTACATGGGGAGCAGCAGTATTTTGATACCATCTATTTGCAGTTGAATTACAACACGATGAAAGAAACAACACCAGTGGCAGAAAAAATCATTACTCCTGTATTTAACAAGAGGGCACTAAATGACAGCACAGGCCCCAAACCGGCAACATCCCAAGAGGTGAGAACACCAGCGGTCTGTTTCAGGAAGCACGTTCAACAAACTCTTGAGTTAAAACCTGAACTCTGGGTTGACCAACTCTCAGGTGTCAAACTCAGAGTTTTTGGTTTCAGAACAGGTGGTAAGAATTAGTTCAATCAACTCTGAGTCAAAGTAACCCCGAGTGAAGCTTGTGCATGAAGCCCTCATCAATGGAATGCAGATAACAGGATTCACCATGGCAACATGTTAAACAAAGCCTTCCTCCTCCTACTTCTCCACAGTCGAGTAGGCAATATTAATGACCGCATATGCAGAAAGTGAACACATTTTAATAGATGAATAAAAATCAACACTGCATCAGCAGCAAAACAGCGAGAGCTCGCGCAGATGCGCGCATATTAACTGGAGAAAAAAAACATTTCCTATGAGTTGAAATGGCTTTGTGAAACCGAAAACCCAGAATTTTCCTCATCTCAGGGTTAACTAACTCAGAGTTTTCACTAAACCTGGGTCCTGAAACGGACCCCAGCTCTTCAGCTGATGAACCATTTCAGATGACAGTTGGCCTCAAACACCATATTTTAAACTATCTCATCTATTGTTTGCAATAGATGGAACGTACACCTGAAGGTCAAGACAAATCTCCACCCCGAAAGAAAAGACCTCCTCCTACGCCATCCGTTGTAGAGTCACCGTATTTATTTGAGGCCACAACTGCAGGTAAGTGCCACACCCTGTGTTCAAAGTGTTTTCCTTATTGCTACTGACACCATTGTCAGTTATTCAGAATCACATTGCCATTGGCTGAGATCAGTGGCCCCACCTAGTTTTTGTCAACTCACATGAATATAACATTTAGAATAATAATATTAGATAAAATGATTGTACAATGAAGTACTTGTATTTATGATTTTAAGTGTGTTTCATCATTTCTCCCCACAGGTGCAGGTAGACACATCAGCAAGCTGCTTTCACAATATGCTGAGGTGTTGAGGTAGGTCGTACTTTAACAAGTGAATCTGAATCCCGTCTGTTGTCTACTAATAAACAATAAATATTCAGCACGCTAAAATACTGAGAACTGCTGACAGGGAAGGATGAGAAGTGAAGGGAAACATACATATTCTGGTGAGGTGCTGGTTTCTATAAAGTCAAGCAGAGGAAAGCTGTATGCTAATAACTCAAATTCAATTTGAAATGCTCTGCTGCAGATAAAGGTTTCAGCACTTCTTTCTGAGGAGAGGAAGGTGTGGTGAATAAAGTCCAGGTCTAATTCTAACAACTTCTTCCATCCCCTGACCTTTTAAACAAGTCATCAACCACATTTTCATTTGGGCTGCACTTTGAAATCAATGCTAACAATCTTTACTATATTACTATTGTTGGCCACAGCCGGCCCTTGAGGCCAAAACTGTCACAGCAGACAAAGTGTAAGCATGCTGTTAGTTTTTCTTCTAATTTATACTACTTGAATAGATCAAAGAAAATATAATCAAAATGAACAGCACGTCTCCAGTCTGCACTTTAGTGACCAGGGGATGGAACTGCAGTGTCAAGGGTCCATGAAACGTCTCTCTGTACTAGGAGCACTTTTTAAATTACTGTATTTCCTTGAATTAGTCATTGTTGACGTCTGAACCAGCCATTCGATGATATATATAGAATATAGAATAGCTTAATCGCTGACCTTAGCACATAGTTTTTGTGAGTGTTCTGGGTCTCTCTTCCACACCCACTCCACATGTTTAGTCACTGAATGCTGTACTGAGTCAGATCCAGCAGTGATGTTCAGTCGCGTCATGACACAGTGGAGACACTTCTCACACTTCTGTACTGTAACTGACACCATTTTAAATTATGCATATTCAGTGTAACCGTTATGGTTATGGTTTGTTTCAGTGAGCGAGCTGCAGCAGATACTGCACAGATGAAACATCTGCAGGATATTTTGACTGAAGCACGAAACCTGGAGTTGTACCTCAAAGACAAGAAAAGCCATCTGTGTCAAAGTTTAGCTCAGCTCTCTGACAAACTGAAAAGTTAACCTCACCCGCACGTGTTCATAGTTATAGTACTGTACGGTACGTGTGCCCTCTGCAGCACACTGTCATGCCCAGTACACTCTAGTATTACTTTAATAATAAACAAATATATTTATTCTGTTAATAGAAATATTTATTCCCTCAAATCACAACACAAATTATCTCAATGTCGCTCATGACCCTTCACACAAAGCTTACATTTTGCAATGTATAGTATACGTTTTTGTACTTTTATGAAGTTTCCTTAAAGTTCATGATTCACAGTGTATGTATTACTGTTTATAAAGTGCCTATGAAGTAAAAAAAATGTTTCTATGGTGTCATCAATGGCCGCTAAGAGATAGGGGGCTTGAAAGGAAAGCCCTCTCCACCCACACTCAAATATTAGCTGTCCAATTATGATCAGTGTCTTCGTGTGCAGTGGCTCCCCAGCAGAGGGCGCGAGAGTGCCATCGACCTTATTACTGCAGCCTCCTCAATCAGGACTACTTGTTGCAGAGTTAGGGCTTGATTTGGAAATACTTTGATTGAATATCAGTGTATCATCAAGAAGTTCAGAAATGTTCCAGGTGTTTGAAAAACACATGCAAGATGTTTAAGTGGAGATTTTTATTCAGTTTTACTGTTCAAGACATACATGGATAGTCATGATTCATTACACCAACACGTGGGCCCTAAAGACTCTGCGGGGACTAGACCAGCAGAAACACAGCAATTCTCTTTAGTTGTGAAAGTGCCTTATTAAAATACTAAGAAATACTCCAAGTATCAAAGTAATAACATGTCCAATACTTTAAGTATACATCTTAATTGTATATACATAACATTTTCAATGTATTCATTATTTAGAAATAAGTGCGTGGATAAGTGCAACATCCTAATTTATTGATATTCCTGTGTACTCTTACTGTCATACAGTTTTCTATATTTATACACACAATCACTGCAAGGGCAGCAGGACAACACTACTACTTAGAGACTGATCTTGTGGTTTCATCAAATCTCAGCTGTTTCTGTTTGGATATTCTTAACGTGTCTTATCAGTGTGTACCGTGCATTTTTACTACACTTCTTTTCTCCTACACTTTGCCTCAACCAGCCGACTATCACGGGAGTGCTCGTGATAAACATCAGTCACCAGTGCGCCTCTTTTAGAAGTCACCAAAACTGAAGTGTGACATAATCCAACATCCATAGAACAGCTTCGTATAATCGCTGTTTTAATTTCTGCTAACAAGGAAACTGCATCCACACCTGCAGAGAGATCTCGCAGTTTGAATGTACAAAGATATAAACGAAGCATCAAAGGACAATATTTACATTGTGTACAATCATGAGTATTGATCTTCTATCTCCTCCTCATGTGTCTACGCTGTGGAACTGAACGTTCCATGGAACCCATAGGGAATGTTGACCGGCACCACAGCTCGGCCCAGCTCCTCAAACGTCGAGGCATCCAGAACCAGGAGGAAGGTGCTCTTTTCCTACAAGGCAGAGCGAAAGACAAGTTAAGACTTGATTCACTCTTATTTAAAGAGGTACAAAGCAATTATCCCTTTGTCCAAAATCTCTCACACGACCTGACCAACCTTGTTCGGGGTGATGACCACAGACAGGATGACCCCGTCGTCCTCCTCCGCAGCATCAGGGGCGGGGACGAAGATTGGCTCAGATGGATAAAGACCGGGTTGTTCCCACACCTGTCAGAAAGCCACGACTCATCAGTCCTTCCCTTTGGCATATTCTGCTTATTCTATCTCATCGATCATTCTTCTCTCTGTTAGTAGAGTATATTTTATTTGCTGACATACTACAGTAAGAGTACATCACCCCTGAGGGACTCACCTTCATGTGTTTTCCCTGGAGGTCCATCTTGATCAGCGAGTCTCCCACGAGGTGTCTGAAGCCGCAGCCGTAGAAGTAGCGGTAGGGGTGGGTGTTGTACTTGGCGTAGTTGATCTGTGGGAACTCCAGACCACCATATTCATGAAGCTCGTCCCCGTGGAGGTCCTCGTGGGTGCAGAACACCTGCACCGAGACAAACAGCACTGTGGGTAATGGCAGTCACAGCACGGGGGCACTAATCTGAGGCAATCATAAAGAATAATTGTTGAGCAAAAAAGTCGCAAGTGACTGTGAATTCCTGAAGTGCAGGAACATATAAATATTAAATTAATATTCAATATATTAATAAATAAAAAAAAAACAGAAATGTTTATTTAAAAAAAAAAAAAAAAAGCATTTGGTGCATCGTTGATTCTGGGGGAAGCATTATGCAGCATGCATTATGGGTGAGGTCATTAGGTCATAAACCTGCATGGTTGCAAGACTTCGTCTCCTTTGTGTGCACAACACCCAGTTATCAGGCGGCGGACATTGTGCGATAACGAATGTTCTCTTGTGTTATCAGAATCTGTCCCTTGACAAAGACTTGAACAGTTTCCCTGTGTGTTGATAAATGTAGATTCTGGGGCCTACCTCTTTCTTGTTGGTCCTTATGGCAGTGGCAGTTGTGTTGGGCCGGTTCAGGTTCTGGTGATAGGGCGTGTCGCGGTCCACGTTGAGAGGCAGCACAAAACGCCGGGGGAACACTCGACACAAGGTGTTGTACACCTGGTGAGAGGACAAGAACCTTCTCAGCAAAAACCAGGTGGCAGAACAAAATCCTGGCTGTGAGCGCCGCAGCTTGAAAACACTGAAGGTCGTCGACTCGTTTTACCTCATCGAGGGCTTCTCCGGACTTCCTCAGGTTCTGGATGTTGTAGTTGCTGATGGCCTGTCCGTCATCTGAGGCGCACATATCGATGATCAAGAAGCCGTCCTCCTCGTATGCGTTGATCTGGTGGAAGGTCGACAGCGGCTTGGCCAGATACTTCACGGAGCTGACCTGCAACACGAAGAGACGAATCGGATCCGTCCACTTTTTGGGTGATGCACGTTAGAAAACGGTGCGCTGTGGAGGAGCTGGATGGAGACTGACCTCCCCTGTCTGCTTGTGGATCAGGTGGAACACTGTGTTGTGAGACGGGTCCCAGTAAAAGCCGTCACTGATGCTCTTTCCCCTCAGCTTGCCGGTTACAATGGTCAACAGGTTCATCTTGATGGGCTGCTCGATGAACACCACGTAGTTCTCGCTCATGGCTGCGATGGATTGGAAAAAAAATCATGTTAGTCTAGAATTACATCGACTCTCACTCTCTGGTCTCATTTCAGATCTTAAGCAATTAATTAGTAGATCAAGTAACGGTTATTTTTCATCTTGTGTCCCCTCTAAAAAAATAATTAAATAAGTTTCTCAGTGTCTGGCCCATCAACCTGGTAAAGTCACATTTTGCACATAAATAGTAATTACTGCTCCTTTAAATCTAGCATATAGACCTAGTTGAAGCTGAAGTGGCCTCCACTTGAGCTTAAGACGCTTCACTCACCAAAGCTGTGGTAGTAGGAGGGTCTGCTCTTCTCCACTGAGGGAATCGAACACAGCACCGTGGCTCCCTCCAGGGTTTCATCCTCTGCTTTCTTAGTTGGAGGCACCCGGATGATGTTGTAATGTGCTCCTGTCGACACGGGACATGTATGAAGTGTCTTTCTAACACACACACACACACACACACACACACACACACACCCTGGGTGAGGTGTCCTACCTTTCGGGGAGTAGGAGTTCCCCATGTTGTATGTTGTTCCGTCAGGCTCGGTGTGGGGATGTGCAGTGGCTCCGTTCACAGCAACAAAGTTAGTCCAGTTCACCTAACACACAGGAAAGTTAAGATACGTTTCATTTGATTCACTTCAGGTACTTATATCATCAGAGACAGTAGCTGCCGTAAACTCTCAGTTATATTGTCAGTAACTCCGTCACACGCGCCTCTGTTGATCATTCACTCACAGCCACGTTAGTGACCTTCGCTGTTACCTTGGCGGTTGCCTGCAGTGTCTCAGGATCCACCCGGTGCATCACATTGGTTTCTGTGCTGACATAATAATCCCCTTTGTAGGTCACAAAGCTCACATTGGCATTATCCGTGGGCTCTGGTGAAGAGGAGGGGTCAGAAGAGTTTAACAGAACGATAACAGCAGGAGAGTAATAGTGTCTCAATGAGAAACTCACTTGGTAATTCAAACCTCGACAGGAAACGCTGGAAGAAGTTTTTACAGGGGTCCGGCATCGTGACCGTCCCAAACTCGGACACTGCCACGCGGTTGCTCTCTTTGTTGGCTTGGTAGCTATCACTGGACAGGAAGCGGCTCTTGTAAATCACCTGACCGTTGGCTATTTTGAACTGGTGCAGGAGAGCCATACCATCAAACCAGTGGTTGAACCTGAGGGTGACAGCGGAGGGAACGGGAGAAATGAGTCAAGACCCAACATCTCAAACCAGTACTTCTCTTCTCACGTCCAGAGCGGATGCTTTTGGACTTACCTCTCGTTTCCGATCTCAAACTTCCCCGGCCCGTTTCTCAGGAACCTCCCGCTGATCCATTTTGGGATATTGCCGATGATGTCGGTGTTGATGGGTTCAGGGTGGTCCTCCACCGAGGTCACGATCTTCTCGATGCAGGGCAGCCCCTCCATGTCAGTGAAGTGGTTGATCTTCTGCCGGGACTTGGACTTCTTGAGCTCTACGGAAAGAAAAGAGCCATCGTCAACAATGATCGTCAAATATTAGGGATAAGATTCAAATGTCAGAGCCGCGGGTACCATCAGATTTTTACCTGGGCTGTGGTTCTTCTGGTGTTTGATGGAGCTCATGGCTGAAGCAGTGTCTCTTGGGTAGCGGTGTGAGAAGGCCTGTCCCTGCTGCTGTCTGTCCAACCCCAGCACTCGGCTTTATATCGTCCTTCTTGCTGCTGTCACACCCCCTGAGACAGATAATGCTCACCATGACTTCACGCTTCATGCTTATGCAAGTGTTTAAAAAATGGTACTTTGTCATCACAAGATAATAAAAGTGATATCTCTCTGAGGTAATCACTTCATCAACCGAGAAGCAGAAAAACCCACTGTGCAGTATTCATAGTTCATTTCCCCCCCTTATCATTAATACATGCAAATGTGTGGAGATAGAGAAGGAAGATCAGAACCAAGAAACGTAGCTGAGAGGGATGAAAACAAACCATCAGCCTGTTTGTCCTATTGCATTTTCTATTTCAGGAATCATGACAAACAGGCGGTTCTTTTTCAGTCATTAGCCATACCCCCAGTAGCTCAAACAGGATAACTCACAGCACAGGAATCCAAATTTACAGTTCACACAAAGCATACATGGAGATAAGACACAGAACTAGGACATGTAACCTATATCGGACACAGAGGCGGGCACTGTGATCATTTAAAGTTTGTTTTGTTTACATTTCTACACATAGCTCCATGTTTCCATGGTATTTAATGTTACATAAAAACTACAGGACCAGGTTAATTATAACTTTGTTGACTTGATTCAACTGGAATAACATGAACAAGGGAAATGGAAATAAAAAAGACTGTAAAACATGGATGTTAGCATATATATTTGAAATACTGTTCATTTGGCTGGTTTGTGGCTCACTGACTGTGTTGCGTTTTGTTTGTGTTTTCTCATCAAACTGCATGAATGCAAGATGAGCGTCCAGATTCAAGATTTGATCAAATCAGGCCCATTTCTCACTGATGTCTCTGATTGTGTGAAGGGGTTTGGGGCGGTTTGATCTCTCCTGACTGCCAGTCTGCTCTTTCACAAATATCCCACTTTAAAGAAACCAAATAAAGCACTTTGGACAAATTCATTTCAACCTGCTGATCTAATTCATAAATTACAGTAGTTGAGGAACATGCACAGAGTCCTGGCTGGTTTTAGTGGTTACATGCCAGGTCGTGTTCTACAGTTTCTTTACTTGATAGGACATAACATCCTCCAGGCTGGAAGTTCATCCTCTTTTATCAGCACTTGCGTTGTCTTATCTGCATCCACACCAGAGAACATGAAGTGTGTGTGAAACACAGGGCACGAGTCTCCTCAGCTCAACTCCGCTACATGAACCGAAGAGGAGCCGACCTGTGTGCTGAGCTGGAGTCCAGACATGCAGGCCGGCTGCGTCAGGGCTAGTGTGGCTCATAAAGACGCGTCATCCTTTGAATGTAGACTAAACACAGCATCTAGTGAGGAAGTACGTTTGTTGTCCAGACAATAAGATTTGAATCGGCCCAGCGAGGACAGAGAGCGTCTTAGTTTATTTCCTACTCAAGCAGCCTCTCTGTGGTGTGTCTAGGAAATTCCCACAAAAACAAGCGATGCCCTGCAGAAAGCTGACCACGGAATATGGATTAGAGCAGCAGAATTGTTGAGGCTATTGCATTTAACGCTGATCATAGCTCCAACATTCTTTTAATGTTAACGCACATGCATACACGGACACGTGACACAATCATTAGCCACACTAGCAGTCAATCACATCCAGCGACATTTTTGTCTGCGCACTGTTAGGGAGGCTGGCAAATAAAAACAATGCCAAATGGGATTTTTGACTTTGCCATAATTTATTTATTTAACCTGGTGAGAACCATCCAAAGATCTAAAACAAAATCAACTAAAACATTCCAGTTCAATGAGGATCAAAGAGCGGCTTGTCTGGAGCTTAAGACGAACCGAAAGCTGACATCACAGCAACACTCAGCCAACTGCTGGTGTCATGAGGTGAACCACGATCCATGGTACAGCACGACAATGGCAGAGGTTTAGTATCTACAACATGTTCCGCCATTTGGTCAAAAGAAAATGTCTGAACACGGCTCCAATAAAAAGTTTGAAAACGTTCTCATAATCTTTTTTCCCCCGTTCAATTATGACTTGATTTTCTTAATATTATGACTCTGTTCTTGTAATATTAAAACATTCCTCTCAGTTAAGACTCTATTCTCATAATCCTAACATTGAAACTTCATGTGCATATTTTATTTTATTTTATTTTATTTTGTGTATATTGTTTATATTCTTTAGGCTACTTGTTTATATTAGGTTATATTTTATTTTATTCTATTTTCTATTTAATTTTAATTTGTTTTATTCCATCTTTCATTCTTGTTCATTGCACAATTGAGAGCTACCGCACCTTCATTTCACTGTCATTGCCTGCAATGTCATGTGACAAATAAAGTTTCTTGATTCTTGATTCTTGATTCTTGCATTCATCATTCATTCATTCCTCATCGTCTGCTGATCCGAGGCTGGGTTGCGGGGGTAGCCCCAGACTTCACTTTACCTGGTCACATCAGCCAACTGTGACTGGGGGATTCCCCAGTTCCCAGGCCAGAGAGGCGATCCCTCCACCTTGTCCTGGGTCTACTGCGAGGTCTCCTCCCAGTTGGACATGCCAGGACACCTCCCTTGTAAGGAGTCCCAGTGGCATCAGATGTCCGAACCACCTCAAGTGGTTCCTCTCCATGTGAAGGAGCAGCGGCTCCACTCTGAGTCCCTCCCTCATTCTTTCGGTCATGACTCATCGCACACTTAATGTGTGCGATGAGTCATGACTGACATTACATTGTGTTTTTTATTATCGTCAGTACTCCATCAACGGAAATGTAACCATTGCAGTTTCTGGGGTTTTATGGAGTCATTTTGTTTCTCTCCAGTTCCTTTTTCAGGTTTTTTGGTTTGTGTCTCTGTGGTTCCTTTTAAAAGTCTCTCCGCTCCAGTCATTTCTAGCTAAACTGCAACAAAACAAGTTGTTTTGCTTCATACCTGCTGCCCACACTGATGTGAGACTCATGTGATAAACTTTTGTCATTCACCTGTTGTTGTGCAACAGAAGAAGCTGGAAATCCCACTATCAGTGTCATGATCAGCTGAAAGTGCTGTTAGTCAGGCCCAGTGTTTTGTTCAGTTGATTCACCCTCTTGGCTATTTGGCTTATCAGAGTGAAGTGAAGCAGAAAATAGAGGGAAAGGCCCGGCCACTCTTGCTGGAGTAAATTGGAAAACCCGACATTTGGATCACTGGGCCACAACTCTGGAACCCATGATGGGAAACTCTGAGGAATACACCACAAACAACCCAGGCTGTAGGTGATGAGGCCACTGAGCCCATGAAGTTCACCTTGGTACTTCACCTTCCTGTTTAAAAAGTCAGTGTGGATGTTGTGAGCAGCCATAACGAGGTCAACACCAGTGCCTTTGTTCTGGCTTTGAGCTTGTGATCGGAAATCTGACCCCATAAACACCTGCAGGACATTTTCACTCTGTTCACGGTTTATCATGAGCAATGCTCTGGAATAAAATTGGATGGAGCAGCCCCGCAAAACACCCTCCAACAACCAGGAAACTTGTATATATTTCATATTCATAACATCCACTTGTTATTCTATATGAATATCGCTTAGAGTTAAATTTTAATGTGCGCTTAACCTTCAAATACATTTGTACATATCTTCCTAAGCATTTCCACAAATACTTATCTTGTATCCTTGAAGAAGTAGAAGAAGAAGAACACAACACAATGAAGTAGGCAGCGTCAAATGCAGCTGTGAACTGGAGCTATAAATTCGAACCCAGGACCTTCTTGTTGTCAAGCCAAACTATCCGCGATACAGATGCTGCGGCTGTGGAACTGAGGTTTGAGGTACAGAAACCTTAAGTCATATAACAACACAACTGTGCGAGGTCGTGCAGAGTGTGGTGAACTGCCGCTGACTGATTACACTGCAGTCCACAGGGTCACAGGTGGGTTTTCCTTCCCTCCAACGTTTTGGTTGTAAAATCCCGGCGTTATCTCTCAAAGGACACCTGGGTTATTGCCATCAAAAGTTGTTTCTTTATCTTTTGGTTTTCTGTTAGAGATCTAATGGTGTGCCGGGACACACACACACACACACACGCATCTGTGACGCAACCAGGGCAGCTGTTGGTTCAACGGCAGACGCAGGGCGGAGATTTGCCCCCCGTGGCTTCACCTGTCTGAAGCGCACTCTGTAAGACCCCGTGAATTTTCAGTGACTCTTCTTATCAGGCTTCTTATCTGCCGTGGCTGAAGTCAGACAGGGGTTTACGGGGCATCACAGATTACGATACATGTCTTCAGATAAGATAGTGTTCACTCAGGGGACAGGCCAGTGCAAGGTCATCATCTCTGCAGCGTGCTTACATGAAGACGTGGTGATGCCTCGTGGTGGGACTTCAGCTTGAGATGTGGAATTAGGAGTTTCTCAGGTTTTTATACAGAAACGTGAATGGGGTGGGGGTGGACAAGACATTCCCCAGGAAAAGAACACAACAATACCAACATGTTTTCCTTTATCGAACACAGAAGAGTTGAACCCTCTCTCCACATGGGGGCATGGGACAGGGATTTTCAGGGTCCACTCGACGTAGAGATTATCACTTTATGAGTCTTTGACTTGATTCTCATACTGATATTTGTTTGGCTGTCTCACAATATCAGACAAATTCGCCTGTCGTATGCCCACATTCCTTCACCCTGTAGGTAATCACTGATGAAACACAGGCAAGAGTTAAAACACAGTTCATCGCCTGCCTGTACAGTCACATCGTGCCACGACCACTACGCGTCTTCTGATTTCTGCCAGTGTGAGGAAAAGGGTCAGGGATCTACCAGAGGTTCCATAAAAAGGAGCATTGTACTCAGAGGAATAAACTGAGATGCTGGTAGGGAGTTCGATCTCTGGGTGACCGACGGATCGCTTTCCACGTTGAAATAAAAACATCTGTGAACAAACATGTCAGGAGGATCGTAAAGAAGTAGGGGATTTCCCTCAGTGTCAGGCAGCAGCACCGTCACAGCCAATAATGAATGTAGTGATTTTACAAAGGTCATTCATTTTATTCTTTTCTTCCCTCGTCATGTTTGCACGGAACTTTTGAACAGACAAGCAGGGGAGGAGGAGGGGGCTATGGTGTGAGAGGAAACTGGGTAGTCAGAGTAGAAAAAGAAGCGTAGGCCAACTTCCTGTAACCCCCCCCCCCCACGCACACACACACTCTGTGGAAGGCGTGTGAGTGCGAGCGTGTCAAGGACTGAGAGAAGACCTCCAGTTTGCTTCTGTACAGGTTTGTCCTATTTGGGTTTTTTTTTTCCATTCGTCATTGACTGAGTTCTACTGCATTACACTCCATCTGAGGACAGAGCTCCAGTTGTCTGTTTAACACAAAGATCTGGTGTTTGTACCGAGGTCAAACAGCCACAGCAAAAAAGCAGCAAAAAACGCGAAGCTAGCCGTTCGAGATGCCGCTCAAGGGAGTGTCCGATCATCACTTCTCGCCGGAGGCTCTGTTTTCCGCCGGGTCTTTTGTTTATTGCTTTGATTATTACAGCTTGTCGCTGTCATAAAATGCTGTAATTAATCAGCACGATCGCAGAAACCGAACACGTTTTCACCAGACCAGCTGGTGTGAGGCCAGCAGCATTTCACACGCTTTTCCGTGGGAATAATTTGAGTTGTCTTTTCGAAAAATGATTTCCATTTGCCAAAAAACTAGCAACACCCACAACATCTGTTTGAAGTGAAGCTCCTGGTGTCTCTTAACTCAGCAAGCAGCTGCAAACCCTCACTTCCAAAGAGTCAACAGGAGTCAACATCTATTGACAGATCTGTGAACTTTACAACATTAGATATTCTTACTGTCTGCCAAAGCCCGACTCTTCAGTTTTACAATAAATTATGCTTCTTAACGTTACAACCTACGAGCATGAGAAACATGGGGAGAGAGAGGGAATGAGATTCCAGGGCTCCGGTTTAAGTGGCACGACTACAAACAAAGTCATGGCGTCTTATTCTACTCTGGTTGATAATATTGTGGCATATCCAGGATTTGTCGTGCCGGGGTCACATTTTACTCCAATGCACAATTCCTGAATCAGCCACTTATGGAAAAGACACACATTATTGGATCACATGTTATCTTTGATTACGAGTGTCTCTAATCAGTTTTGATCTACACGGGCCGTTGAAATTCCATCTATTGTGACATCGCAGTGGGGGGGGGGGGGGTTCACATATGGGCTCTGATGGAACAAGTCAGATTTGTCGGGAAGAATATGACACACCCACCAGACACAGTTCCCCTTTGGAGCTGTGGGAGTGTAAGAGCAGGGTTTTTATAACAAGGAATTAAAATCTAATACAGACAACCCAGAAAACATTTCTTCTGAGATTTGTGTGGCTGTCTGGTTGTTGCAGGTCCATGATGGCTGCCAGCGACTGCTGCCCTGTCCAGTTTTATGATTCATGCAGTGATGCCTTCTACTTTGACGGTAAAAGCCATTTCACACCTTTCACTCTTTTTCAGGAGTTGAATATTCTGTCACTATTCCAATGTGGTGTTGTATGTATGACGTATCATTGCTGTTGTGTGGATGCTGTTAATTTTCTTCTAATAAGCTGCTTCCTTCTCTCTGTTCAAAGCTGCCGGTATAACAGGTGAGGTGCCTCAACACGTCTTCATTTGCAGTCAGACACCTTCCTGATGCCACGCCTCTCTCTTTGTGAAAGTTGTGGATGGAGACTACTTCACGGATTCTGGTCAGTGCCAAACGTACTCGCTGCGCTGCAAAGACAACAAGATCCTGCTGCTCAGCACCACCGGGCAGTTCTGCCTGCGGGACCTGACGACGCTCGAGCAGAGTAGAGCAGGTGAAGTGCAACTGTGAAAACAAACTCATGATAGCCCCTGGAACGCAGCGCATGCACATCCAGGGAGAAACAGCAGAAAAAGCTTAACACAGAGTACAAAAAACCACAGCTGAGAGGCAGCTCTTTGTTTGCTCTGAGGTCGGGACGTGGAAAAACAGGCCTTTTCCCAAAGTTTAGCTGACGAACTAACAAGTAGAAAGACAAAGGATCCTCGGTCATTTGAATTTCCATGTGTAAGGTTCTGAAAAGGTTCTTACTTACTTGACTTAAAAAATCAACTTCAAAATCCACTTGTTAGAGGTGATTGCTATAGAATAGAATAGAATGTTTTTGTTTCCTCCCCAAGGGGGAAACAGACATTTCCAGTAGCAACAGCAGAGTAGCAAAGGGCGGCAAAGGAAACAATTTCAGTAAAATATAAAATTCAAAATATTCTGAAATGCTATATACAGAAGAGAAGTAGTGCGAGTCCTCTTTCTTAGAGTCACCCTGCAGGTGCAGATTAAAAATGTCAACCTCCCAGTCTGAGGTAAAAATAGGAGCGTGGCAGCCTGCAGCTGTGGCCTCTGGTTTTACGGGTTCTTCCTCAGTTTCAGAATCGTTACTAGTTTCTGATTTTGGGTCTGATCCAGTTCACAGAGTTTGTGGGGTACAGTCATCTGCGGACACAGATGGCGACGTCATTGACCCTAAAGCTGGAACAAATGAAGCCTCCCCAATATTTCCCAACCTCGCCCTCTGTGTCTGTCTTCTGTGTCTGTCTTCTTCAGACTGCAGATTCAAAATCCACATTTTCCAAGACAATTCCGACACGGTCAAGCCGGGGTTGCCGGTCATGCTGTACGCCATCAAAGGCGACAAGAAGATGGTGGCGTGCTGCAGGGAGAACAATGAGATCTATCCCGAGGAGATGGTGAGGATGCCACAGCGTGAGCTGGGGGGGTGTGACGTGTGAAACGAAGGGCCAACGGGGCCCTGAGCTGCCACTGCCAACACAGAGGACGCGTGGAGCCATAAACATGAAATGAATTATGGGATAATTAGAGCTGCAGCGGTTTTATGTGTAAATATATCACACAGAGAACACTGAGACTCTTTTTTCTCACCAGGTTTTTCCAGACATCATTCCACAGACTGCACACAGGGCCCTGTTCTACCTGACACACGTCACGAGCTGCAAGTTCATGTTTGAGTCCACCACGTTCCCGTCCAAATTCCTGGGATTCACTGCTGTTGACGGGAATGTGTCTCTGAAGAAACTGGTCCTGTGTAGTACAGGTCCCGATGGCGTGAACGAGTCCTCTGAGGTGACTTTACAGCCACTCGACGGATAAATTAAAACAGACCCTGTTTGAGTCGACCTGTGGACCAACCTGCTGTCCTGCATTCACTTGGTTGTTTGCTGTTGTGCCACCGATTTAACGAATTTTAAATGAATTACAGCTTAAAAAACAAATTGTATTTCTAGAGCCCATATTCATAAATCACAGTTTGTCTCACAGGGCTTCAACATCTTCTGTCCACACACCCCATTGTTTGATAAATAAATAAATAACATTATAACTTTTTTTTTTTTTCTTCTCCTCGTTAGTATAGTGGATGAGTATCTCCGCCTGTTACGCGGAAGACCGGGGTTCGATTCCCCGACGAGGAACCACCTCCAGTAGGCTCACCACCCGCAGGAGGTCTCAGAAGGGACTGGTGCAATGTGATTTGGGTGGCAGTCGTGGGCGGGGGCCCCTGCTTAGACTATTACCCCCGCGACCCGGTCACGAATAAGCGGTTGGAAAATGACATGACTTTTTTTTTTAACGGTTCATTTTTTTCCCACTAACACCTTTGTGTCATGTTAACTAGAGCAGCACATTCAGGACTCATCACATCCTTTCGCCAAGTCATGAAAAGCCGTTCCACTGAGCCATTCATTCATTCCATCATAGGGTGAGAGGCGGGCTGGACGTGAGTCATCATCATCATCATCAGAGTTCATCACGCTGCCGACAACCATTCACGCCTACTGGCAATTTACGCTCACTTTTCCTTCCTAACAGGCATTCAGAAGCAACAGTTGCATTAATTTAGATTTTTAATCTTATCCCACATTGATGTGTAAAAGTGAAGATGCGACTTTCTTACACACACGCACACACGCACACACACGTCATACATACTTCTGCCAGAGAGTGGATTTCTGCTCAGTGATAAAATGCCACAGGGATGAAAGCATGAAGACAAGCAGACTTGTCTCACGTCTAACTTTGTGCGTATAATCTGACAGTAGATCAGCTGAACAGACCGACACCACACTCGGAAGCGCTCATAAACATTTACTGCATCAACTGTGACAAAGGAGTGAATCCATCAACCCGACCTGTGACCTTGCTCATTCCAGCCACACAAAAATAACTGCTGGTCATAGCTGCATGCAAGGACAAGCGATTATATGCAGTGAGCACATGTGCCAGGATTACATTGACATTTAGCGTTATTTGCTTAAAAGTTGTAAATGATTTGAAAGCGATGAAAATATTTTTAAAAAGATGCGTCTGTTTCTCCTCCTCGGACTCACACAGTGGAAGGAGTTTGGGGTGCACACATTAAAAACACAACACGAGTCAACATGTTACAGAGGCATTCCAACGACTGACGGCGTGACGGTGTTGAGCGATGCTTGATTGGCAGAGGACGGTATTTTTTGCAGCTCTTAATTCAGACCCTGCTCTGGCTGTTTGCTGGGAGGTATCCATTAATGGACCTTCACCACAGCAGCAGAACTTATACCCAGGATTAAAACTGGCCAATGCAAGCACATCCACTCAACTCCGCACGAAACATCCTCCGTCAGACAAGATGACACGATGTGGACACGCTGGAGGATGAGGCTGTCGCAACATCAGCAACATGGACCTCGTGTGAGGGCTGCTCTGGTCTTCCTGAAGCGTTAGCGAGCCAAACGCTGTGTGAACTCATTGCTAAAGAAAATACTTTTAAGACATCAGCGACAGAAAATAGAATCTGTTTAGTTGCATGTACCTGGATTTCTCCCATTCTAGAATATTGGGTTGTGACATTAAATAACTGGACATGTTGCTTAATGAGAATGCGGCTTAAACAAAAACAGAAGCTCATCTCCCACATGTAAGGGAAAGATTTTGGACTCCTGATGATCAATAATTACCCAAACGTAAATGAGCGAGAACTTAATATAAAGACCGAGCCAGAGCTGACTGACATGAATTGCAATTATGCGCATGTCAATCACAAAATGGTCAACAAGATATATATTTATAAGATATTACACAGTACAACTTGAATTTGGATTTTTTTTTTTTTTTTTTTTTTTTACAATGGGCCTGGGGGCAGGATCGCTCCCTTCCCGGCCGCCTGCGTCCTCCACAGTCCACAGTCCACAGTCATTCATTTGCTCCAGAGCAGGGCGATGGCTTTGCAGATGCCGACGTCGTTGTAGTTGAAGTAGCAGAGACCGGCGAAGGTGACCGTGGACAGGAGGAAGAGCCCTGCGTTGGCGGCCTTGATCTTGGCGTCACCGTGAACGTAGTCTGTCAACACCTGCCCCAGGCCCCTGGGAGTCAAACACAGTGTCGGTTAATGCTGTCCGCCCTTCTGCCTGCCCCAGTTCCGTGCTCACTTGTGAACACCAAGAATAATCAGAGGTTTTTAGAACTCATGCAGTCCCTCCACTGCTGGCCCAATACAGAACTTTCAGCGAGGTGCCCCTCCCCTCAAACATTCCTCAGTGCTACAAAATCCTATTAGGCACAGACACTGCTTATCCTCAGGACCAGAGGAAAACAGGAAGCTCTCCAACCTTTGGCTTTCTCCGACACCAGGTGACATTGGAGTCTTTAACTGATCGGACCCTCGCAGACACCGCAGAGACGAGCGATGCCTGATCTGTGGCCTCCTCCTGCTGTGCATGCCGTTTGCGCTCTATCTGACGGCGGAGCACATTGCCGTGACGCTAAGCTGAAGCCACCTTCTCAAGGCTGCTCACAGTCCAAATTGACCAAGGCTGAATTAACAGCCGCAGACAGCTTCAGTGAGACGGAAGGAAAAGAAGAAAAAAAACACTAAAACCCTGGCACAAAGCTAGCCTTGTGTCCGTTGAATCTTTGCACCGGGTCGAGACCTTTGGCAACGGAGTTTGTGGTGGCTTCAAAGGACTCCGACTCATGCCTCAATTCTCCTGATCTGTTAAATCACAACCTGTGGGTTTTAAGATCACGGAGGTGACGTTTAGTCAAATTCACAATTTCACACTGGACTACACTTCTGAGGACCTCATGTGATGAACCCCACCTCCATGTTTGCTTTTTCCCAGGAGAGGTGACGTCTCTGTGTGCCACTCAAAGTCACTGGTCTTCTGGAGGCTGAGGTCTGTGGCATCGTGCTAATTGATTTTATACAAGCATTTCTAACGTTCAGTCTTCCATGATGCTGAGAGCAATCATTCAAGAAACAACTAGACAAGAACAAGAAACAACAAGAAACAACAGCCCCAAAAAATGACAAACAGTTTGCAAATTTTGAATTAAATATTAATAGATTGAGTACAAGCAGGAGCTATTCCAAATCAATATCAGTCTAGTTTCTGAGTGAATAAAACAGACTGCAGGCTCTACCTCCTCCTTCTTAACTGGTCTGGCATTCCAAACCACTAACAATCCAGCAGTTGAAATACATCTGCTGCGTATTCACCATGTGACAGCAACGTTAATCTATGTCATCAGAAGCCCGCAGGTGGTAGGTGGGACTTCAAATACAAAACATGGTCATCAGCAACATTAAAGAGCGGGTATGGCTCCTTCAACAGCATCTTACCAGTGGCCATGCAGTGTCAGGGCAGCAGCCAGGGAGTAGTCAATGGCCGGACCAGGGCTAAAATAGGCCACGGGTCCCATGGCCAGCAGCAGGACACTCAGCACTCGCTCTGCTGTCCAGTGTAGGGAGGCAGCTTTGGAGCCAGCACCGGCTGAGGAGCAAGAGAAACAGCAGACACCGTCATCTGCCTGCTGGAGACTTAATATCAACTACCAGCAGTTAATTGATGTTCATTTCACTTGTACAGTTGAGACTCAACAAATCATATACAATCACACGCTCCTGTGTACAGAGGTTAAAGATACACCCTTTACTGAAACCACCCTTTTTGTCCATGTCCAAAAATACCGGAACATGTGACTGGTTTTGTGTTCCCCTTTCAATGGATTATAAACAGAAAATATCTCGACGCATCTGCTCTTGGATTTCACCTGTGAAATGGCTGAAACACTGTGAGAAAAAACTAAACTATACCTTATACCACATATTTAATTGTGTGTAAACCTGTTTTAATGAGGTGATGAACTCCTTCTCCGTTGCCAGTAGAGGACCCCCCAAAAACAACCCGAGACACATTAACGACACGTTCTGTAGTATAGAATAATTGCATGATTGGATGAGACTTCAACTTCATAATTTCCAGCAGAACATGTGATCAACCAACTCCTGTAGACAGAATCTGTTAATGACCCACTAACCTTAATAGTGGTCGAGGTCTGCAGACTTCAGATGAACCTGATGTCAAAATACTGACACCACTGTAGCATCTGGTGCGCTGAATGTGGACCACACAACACCAGGGCTGTGAGCCAGCTGCTGTCAGACCACAGAAACTGAGCTCCCTCAAACACAGAGCATTTTAAAGTTTTCTTGTTCATATTCTCTATGACACTGCTCTAATGGCATTGCTGTGCTGTCCTGGACCATTAATCATCCGGCTGGGAGAACACCGAACTGAAACAGTGGACTGGAGCCACTCATTAGAGTTGGTTAGAGATGCAAAGTTTAATAAACAATCTAATGAGACAGAGACTGGTTCACAGTCAAATTATTATCATCTAGATTAAAAACAGATTTTTGCTCTGGAGTGAAGGTGTAGCGTTAGATTCCTCTTCATGACCAGAGAATAACAAACATTTAAGATTGACAAATTACAAACCAAACTTCCCCACTTTCTGTTCCTGTTTCAATTTCCATGGACAAAAAGAACATTGAAAATGCTCTGCCGTCAAAAATATTTCCTTTAAAATTAATATTGGGTTGTTGTATTTATAGCAGCAGTATTATTCCCACTATATTCTCTATGTGAATTTTATAACATACAATAGAAAAATGTTATATATATATTGAAGATTTTTGAAATGTTTTTTATGATGTCTTTATACTTTGTCTGTTTGACCTTTATAAGATAATATAATTGACAATGTTAATATGTATATTGAACAGAAAGGACTTACAATTGATCAAAATTATATTTAAATTGCAAATTAACTATGAACATTGATTTTTTTGCCTACTACTGTAAATGATGTGTGACCACAGTACAGTGTGTACTGAGTTATGACATGCTGCAGTGATACACAAGTTCAGGTGAGTGAGAGGTGAAACCGCGTTGTGTTGCTGAGTCACACTGACACTGACCGTACAGAGCCTGCGACGCATGGATCCTCGCTGTCAGCAGGTGGGGCTGCTCCTGGTATTTGTGTGGAACGACCAGCGGTCTGGACAACAGAGTGGTTTGGTACAACAGAGCTGAGGAGGAAGGACAAAACAAGAGTTATTTATTATATATTATATTATTATGTATTATTTAACACAACGATTATTTAAATACTGTACTCTGGTCTGTGATTGAATAAATGGAATGAAACAGACAAAACACTCAATGTGTCGTACAACCACTTGAAAAAAAAGTAGTGATACATTCTTAGCCTAGATAAATATTTGTGTTTTGCTCATTAACTGTTTGTTTACCCTTTAAAAACTACATGTAATAGCTTCATACAGCTGCTGGGCCATCTTACGGTGTCACAACCCCAATCCCCTTATCCTCACTGATCTCATCCAGCTCTACTCCTATTGTTTGATGTTATTTATTATAATAACAATAGTATAATAACATGTTTTTATGGAATCCATTAACACAGTTCCACTCTTTACAAGTAATAAATGCTTAACAAGTTAAAATAAAAACCAAAGGGTATCTTTTGATTAGAACAGATTTTCTGTCTTGAAAACAGTATTCAGCCCCAAAGGCCCCAGGGTTCATTAACCACAGACTAAATTAAGCTATTAAAGGTTCAGAGTGTAGAATCTAGTGACATCTGGTGGTGAAAGGTCGTGTTGCATGAGAGGGAACCTGTAGTAACATCAGTTCCAATAAAATCACTAAAAAGGTGTTTGATTTGCCCAGTCTGAGCTCCTGTAGAACACATGGCAGTCTCTGTAGAGCCTGTTCCTGTTAAAATCTAAGTGATTATTCCAGGGAAAATAAGACAAGAGCTTAGATGAAACACCATTATTTCATAGAACATTTCTTTGCCCGTAGGTTTCTTTTCCCCTGAATCTTAGACAGAGTCAGAAGTTTCCCACAGTTAGAAACAGACATTTACGTTGTGTATGTGTGTGAAGCTGCGATTCACAAACATCTGCGCGATAATTAACGCACAGAAATAACGTCACAGTGGGTTCTGCTAACGTCACCGTCTATATATATATATATATATATATATATATATATAAACTCCATAACACAAGCGTCACTGTTTATATAAATATAAACTATATAAGCGGAGCGACCCAAGTTCAACAGAGGTTAATTATCTCACAACACGCGACGTGATCTTGGTCGCTCCAGGAGGCGTCTCCCCCATGGCCGCTGCTAAACGCGTCCTCTGTCTACAGGACAGACGTGAGGCAGTCCCCCCGGAGACAGGACAGACACTGAGACACACTCAAACACACAGGAGAACTCACGTCTCACTCCTCTGCGACACACAGAACTCAGCCTGACGATCGCCGCCATGATGATTCCACCGACCAAGGTCACCACAGTGACCCGGATGTAGTTGATACGTCGTCAGCGGCACAAAGATTTGGAATGTTGGAGGAGAGCACTCTCCTTCTCCTTCTCCCCCTATTACTACTATTACTACTAGTAATCATTAGAATTATTATGATATATAGTTACAAAGTGCTGCAGAAATAGAAAAAAGTAAGGATCGATACAAAAGGAAAAACTGTAAATGTTATGGATGTAAATGTTATGTTATGAGAAAAACGTGGAGTCAGATCTTATTTTTCAATCGGGGTTGAAAATCTTTGTCAGTGTCCTTTCTGAATCGCTCCAAAAAGGCTGAGCTACAAACTACATGGATGGGTCACATGCAATGCATGCTGGTCTGGCCTGACGTCATGCAAACCCTCCCTGATTTGACCTCAAATGACCGCGTTGGCTGCAGGGTTTGAATATGACATAATTCTCTTCTTCTGCTTAATCCTTTCACCTCGTGTTTCTAGTAAGCAGCTAAAAAATGTGTCTGTTATTGACGGAATAAGAATGACACTGATCCTGTGTCCATTTTATAATCTTAAAATACTATTGGCTCATTACCCTGATGAGTAAATTGTGTTTTTGTTTCCAATTACAATTCATAACACATAATTGTGTGATTATTATATTTCTTCTGTTTCTGTTCAGTGTACAAATACTTCTTACCAGTGATGAAAGTGCCAGTACTCCCCAGTGCTCTTCGTCTATTGACCAGAGGGGGCGAAGTTCATTTTCCAGGAGTTCCAGACTGCAGCATATTATTTGTAGATCAGTGCTCCTTCTTTTTACCCACAAGCCTCTGCATCCGGCCGTGACGCGCAGTAACCGAAGGTGACTCCGGACCACCACGTTTTGTCCAGGAGCTCCGTAACAACCAGCGTGTCGCTCCTCTCTCGCTGCCTAACGAAGCCATGGCTGGGGTGTCGCAGGAGGGGGACTTGGACGCGGAGGTGCAGCGGATGATCGCTGTGGAGGAGCAGAAAGCTCAGTTCCTTGAACAGGTGTGTTTGAGATCCCGGCTAACCTCTAATGTTTTAACTGACCCTGCAGCAGTCAGGTCCACAACACGCCAGGTTTACGTTGATGTCAGTCCTGAGAGCGTCTCCTGTGGTGGGACTGTCCTCCCTGGAAACAGAGACAATTTAAGACTCCACTAGAAATCCCATGTTCACAAGAAACAGAAATCAATGATTGATCATCTGAGTAAGATGCTTGTGTGGGTTATTAATCCCATTATCCTCTTGATTCCAGGTGCATAGCCTCACTGACATCTGCTGGGACAAGTGTATGGACACTCCGGGCTCGAAGCTGGGCTTCAGGACAGAGACGTGCCTGGAGAACTGTGTGGAGCGCTTCATCGACACCACGCTGACCATAACCAACCGCTTCACACAGATGGTGCAGAAGGGCTATCTGTCATGATGGAGCCCAGACGCCAACAGGACTGTGTTTTTATAACCCACTGTTTAACCTGGTGCTCGAGGGGTCCAGAAAGGGTAACGCAACCCGGAACCAGTCCATGAGCAGCTTCCTCTGGACAGAGTTCATTCACCAACACATGGAGAGAAGATCTGCTTTCACGGACTGTTTTTTTTTTTTTTTTTTTTTTTAATTGGTTTGTTTCAGTGTCGCACCTGTGAGAAAAGGCGAGGCGTGTCTTAGTGATATACATTCTCCTCTGCTCAAGTTAATTTATAATGGAGCAATACAGTATGAAAATAAATGTTACCATCATAAAGCAGAACAAAAGAATCTTCATGACATCAGTCTGTTGTCTCTGTTTGAAAGCATACTCATTGGCTACGGGTGGGGGGGGTTAATGTATACACACATATCAGACATTTTATCTTCTTGTACGTAAGAGTATATTTTGATTCCAGCTGGAATAACAATGATGATAAAAATAATACACACAGACGGAGAGAATTTGGAGGTTCCACATGTACGTTTTCCATTTCTCTGAGTGTTTTTGAACATGTTTTAAAAAAAAATAAGGTCTGAAACCAAGCTACAGTGTGAAGCTGTTGATATTTTTCGCTGCCCTCAGCGCAGACTTCATGGCAGTTTCAATCCAGCCGTGAGGCATCGCTGTGTGTTCCCCGGCAAAGTGCACCCGGCCCTCGCTCTGGAACAGTTCCCTGGCGTACTGCCCCTGCTGGTAGGGCACGAACAGGGCGAAGGCTCCCAGACTGTAGGGATCCAGGCCCCATTTCTTCACCAGCCCACCTGTCCACAGTTTCCTAATTCCTTCCCCATGGATCTTAACCAAGTCCTCCAGCACGGCGGCCATCACCTCCTCCTCGCTCATTCCTTGGAAGAGGGTGGAGTCGTCGGAGCAGGTGTAGGACGCCAGCAGGGCCCCGGCGTCGGTGCCCTGGAAGGTGTGGCTGGGGTAGTAGATGAAGCGCGAAGGCCGGTCCGTGATGCTCTTCCCTCCTCGGATGCCTTCTTTCTCCCAGAAGCGCTCCCTGAAGCTGAGCACCACCTTGGTGGAGCTGATGTAATGAACGGAGCGCAGGGCCTCCATCTTATCCCCGGAGAGGGGGGGCTGGAAGTCGATGAAGAGGGTGGCCTTGGCTGTGGCCGTAATCAGGGCGTAGTCCACTGTGAGATTGGCCAGGGAGCCGGAATTACGCCAGTCCTGGAACGTGACGGTGACGTTGCTGCCGCTCGTTTGGCGGATCTGCTTGACTTTGGAGTTGAGGAGGATTGTGGAGTTCAGCACTTCATAGAAAGCCCTGGGGAGATGTTCAAAGCCGTCTGTCACCTCGAAGTACCTGGAATAAAAAACACGCCATTAAAAACCTCTTCATCTCAAATCTTCATTAAAACTTCACTCACTGATGAATCTCTGGGAGTCTCTGTGTTCCTGAGAGCATTTAGAAATCAGACATATCAAATCAAACCATGCTCTGTTTCCAGACACACAATGAAAGTGATGAACTGACGATGTCTCACTCAGTGTCGTCGGTGATGTCTGACTGAATGTACAGCGTCTCCAGCAGGGATGAGTAGAAGAGGCTGTTTTCATTCAGGATGTCCCCGATCATCCTCAGGCCCCCACGGCTCAGGTTGCCCTCCTTCACCAGATATTCCTGTCAGCAGTTCAATATCGGCTGTTTGTCAAACTGTCCTGCGTGTGTGTGTGTGTGGGACATAGCTAAGACCATTTTAAAACACACAAACTGTTACCTGCACTGTGTAGGAATCATATTTATTCAGCATGGCACTGCAGCCGAAGGTTTTCAGGTCCTCCCTCAGCTGTGCACAAGTGAAGGAGGAAGATTTATTTCTATTTCTATTTCTTGCACTTTCATTGTTTGTCTTTGCAGCTGTGTTTGTTTGTTGGGATTGTGTGTTCCTGTACACAAACCTTCCACAGTGCCTCACTGAAGAGTTGAGCGGCGGACTTCCCCCTCTCTCTGTCACTCAGGCTGTAGTTGAGCAAACCAGGGTTATTTTTCACGGCGTAGGTTTTCTGCAGCACTCCGTTGACCAGGTAGTAGGTGTTGATGTCGTCTTGGATGAAGTGGTTGAGGGAAATCGGTAATTTGGAGACCAAGGAAAGCAGGATCCTGTGGAAGGTAGAGGCGTGCATCCTCTTGTTCATATGTGATTGTGTGACTACGTTGAATTTTGGCATGTAAATGTGGTTGCAGTCGTACTTGCTGTTTTCGGGCACTCACTTGTGGAAGCTGGGGATCCTCATGGCGCCCATTTCTGCGTACCAGCCCTCTCTTCTGTTCCTGAAGGTCTCCACACGTCCTCCGATACGGCCACTCGCTTCTATTATGGTCACCTTGTTGGCACAGCAACAAAGAATCATCATTTTAGCGTACGTTTCCGGTCTTTGAAAGCGATGTTTTCAAGCTGAGCTCATTTACCTTATGTCCAGCATCTTCTAAGAACTTTGCAGCCGTGAGGCCCGCCATGCCGCCGCCGATGATGGCCACGTGGCGGGGCGTCCTCGTGGCGGGGAGGCCGTTGTTCACCAGTTCGAGCAGCTCGCTGTAGTCCGAGTCTTGGAGGCAGTCGCTGAGAGGGTCTCCGGTGATCCCACTCACAGCAATCACCACAACCCCCACCAGAACCAGAGGAACTGACGACGCAGACAGAAAGTTCCAATTCAGGGGGGTTTAATTCAAAGCATCACGAGATGCAGAAGAGAGAAGAGAGGGGGAAGTCTGACTTTGAACCGCTCAAACTGAAACCTATCGTACTCAGGTCTGTCAACTCTAAATACAACCTGTGACAAATAAAAGAGGAAGTCTAAAGAGGAATGTCGTGATCACATTGCATTTTACAGTAAATCGATTTAACATTTAAACTTATTGAGGTTAGAGTTTTTTTTTCACTTAGATTTGAAAGATAAATCTCATTCATTTACATATATACAGTACATATGTGTATTGCCCTTTACACAAATACTACACAAAATAAACACAAGAAAGAGAAATGCAATACATTGGAATACTTTTACGGTAGTATTGCATCAGATGAAATAATTTAATGAATATATTCTGTCTTATTGTTTTAATACTTACAGAATTTACACAGAGCCATGTGAGGGATCATCTTGAGGATGGAACTCCAAGGTCTAGACTTGTTCTCTGTGCTGCTGCTGCTTGTGACGCTGTAAGAGGGAAAGGACACCTAACGAAGACACAGAATTTTAAATTCAACTCGATCGGCTTTAATATTCATCTGATCTAAATAAACCCGGACACACACATTCGATCCGCATTATATCCAAAAGTGAATGAGAAATGAGATTTCTCTCAGGCCACATTCCACTCACCTTTATCAGAGGTAAAGTCTCGGACATCATCATCAACCACAAATGAGCCTGTCCTGAATAAAGCTTCACTCCTGATGCTGTGGCCGTCTATATGAAACCCGGACGCGTGGTATGTGTGAAATTGCACACAACGTCATCTTAATGAGGGGACTGTGCGGCTCCTCGAGACCTGAGTCTGGAAATATTTTCCCACACCGGCTCCAGAGTCAACCATACTGAACAAATCAGATTAGTGGGCTTCTACTAGTCATCTGCATACCTCATTTCCTCCATCTTCATTCATTTCAATATCTGACCTGAGAGTCAGGGACACCACTAAAAAAGGCCCATAGTTCAAATTTAAAGCTGCAATACATCCCATGACACTTTGAACAGACAGCAGCAACACATGTTTCAGTTGTTTTAATTTAATGTCATATGATCTTTCACTCACCCGTCTCTGTCTGAGTCCAGCAGGACACAGCACCGTGGTCAGAAGCTCCAGTAAATAAAAACAAAATCCAGACGGTCAGAAAAGGAGCAGTTTCATTTCCTGGGAACATCAGTTTCTGTGATGACTCAAAGGAAGGAAAGTGAAAGTGGACATAAGACAGTAAGTTAATTAAAGTGTTAAACTGAAAGACCTGTCTAATCCATGAAGAGCATGAGACATCTGTGGCTTCAAATGCTGACCTGCACAACAGCTGCTGGTTCAGCAGAGAGATGGGATCATTCAGCTGATCAGCAGCTGAGACTCAGTCCGCAGACCTGCCGGGCAGTAAAGCAAAGGAAAGGTGTGTGGCTGAACCTGGCGCTGTCATTGGACAAAGGGCAGCTTTTATTTTTCATTTTGCCATCATATAACTGAGGCCACTGAACTGATGATGCTCCTGGAGTGACTTCATCCACGTTAATGAATAATGTGCATGAGGCTGCTCCTCTCCCTGGAAACCATTCAGTTCACAGGGTCTCACTACAGGTGTGTGTGTCTCTCTCTCTCTCTCTCTCTCTGTGTGTGTGTGTGTGTGTGTGTGTGTGTGTGTGTGAACTACAAAGCAAGTATATTTATATATCCAAATCAAATCCATTTTCAATTTTCTGTATGGCATAACTGCAGCTGTACAACACACACACACACACACACACACACTCAGAGTTGACATTCCCTTTAATTTCCTTATACATAGAATAGAATAGAATGGTTTTATTGTCATTATACACAATGTACAACAAAATAAAAAATACAAATATATAGAACTTTATACTAACTAATATATATTAATATAATTTATGTGACTCCAGCTTCAATCACCTGCACCATAACACCGCAAATAAACGCGCATTCATTGCTCAAGCTGCGTTTTGCGTGACCGCAGTTTTCAAAACCACTCGGGTCACGTGAGCCTTTTTGTGCCGACGCGTAGATCTGCGTCACGACCCCGGAAGTAAACAAAGCGGGCCGCAGTGGTCGCGGTCCTCCGTGTGACGGCTCCTGCAGGTGAAACCCAGCTGTCTTGTTTTCAGTCCTCTTCTTTAAATAGTGTCCTCGTGTGTGCGGTGTCCACGTTGCTCCCGGGACAGTCACGTTGATGCTAGCTAACGAATCAAATTCTGGTGCGACCAGTCTCTGGCCAAAAAAAATACAATTTAAGGTTGTTATGTGCTTTAGCCGATTAAAGCAACACCATGGACATTATGACAGACTTCTGACAAGTCCACGGCGTCTTGTCTTCAAGTCGGGATATACTTGGCACTGATAGAAACAAGTGAGTAATATTTAGACTGCGTATTGTACATGTAGTTCCATGTCTCGCCCAATAAACCTCATGGGACGGAGCCAGTCTTAGCGAGTCAATATCACAATGGAGTGGACACTGTGTTGATCGGTGTGAATTCACCTGTTTGTCAAATGTTCGGGGTGTGTATGTTGCAGGGGTCTGTAAAATACGGCAGGATTATCAGGTTTGGAGAAGCGGATGTTTGGCATGTAAACAGCTCAACAGTAAATCGTCATATTTATCAGCGGGGTTTGGTGCAGAGCCAACAATCTCTGATACGTGGAGCTAACGCTTGTCTATACACCTCCCCGAGCTGATTGAGAAAGTTATCACGGAGAAAGACAAAGTGAAAGCGGACTGATTGAAGTAAACACCGGCTGAGGAGAGGGGAACCACTAAACACCAGTCAGACATGATGGTGGCGACGTTAGCTGCTAGCATAAACATCCCAGGAGATGAAAACGAAACGACACTGAATCACAGTGACAGCGAATTTATGGAATAACAACACAAAAGACACAAACGGTCTACAGTTAGAATGGGCCCTTTAATATCTAAAACATGATATGTACATGGAAAGGGGTCCTCTCTCAGGGACCTCTGTCTTTTTTTTATTGTTTTCCAAACTGGACGAACAAAGAGGAGAATTTAGCTGCAACATAAATTTACCTTTAGGTATCAGTAAATGATACACAGCAGACATTCAAAACAAATGACCAGGAACTACTCAGCGAACACCCTGGGGCAAAAAATAATTAGAGATGAATAACGTCATGTTTAACATTTGTGGAATTCACAAGAAGGCTCGAAATATCAAGATTAAGTCACAAAAATGTTTTACAAAGTTTCCACATCTCTTTATTCAACAAACACAAACATCTGCTGTTTTAAATGAGCACAAAGTTATAATACACACACACTCACACAGAGCAGATCATTGTTTGTATTTGTTTTAATATATGATTCATCCTTTAAGGTGTCATGTGGCTCTGAGATGTTCCATTTCCATATCTCCTCCTGACGTCGTCGACCCACACAGTAACAGCGTGGAGGGAGCCATGGCTGAGGTGTTGGGACAGAGGAGCTTGCTGGGCTTTGGTGTGGTGTTGGCATGGCTGGTGATGTTCCACCTGCTGGTCAACATCTGGCTGCTCTGTTTGTTCACCAGCCTGCTGGTGGTGCTCGGTGGCTGGCTTGGCTCACAGGCAGTGCTGGATTCCAACAGTGTGGTTCATCTGGAGAGGTTCATCACACTGGAGCAGGTACCTCTCTTGGTTTCTAACCATTGAATTGGTTGCACATATAAATCCTGCATCACGTCATTCTCATTTTGTCCCTGCCTAATGTCAGGTTCCACCATCTGTAGAGGCTGATCAACACTTGGACCAGGAGATCCACAACACAGTGAGGAAAATCATCAGGGACTTTGTCACCTCCTGGTACTCCACGGTGTCCTCAGAGAGTGGTTTTGAGGCAGAGGTTAATGAGGCCATGATCTCTATGGCCATGGAACTGAAAACACGTGCAAGACATGTGGACAGGAAGGTACTATCCCCTCAGACTCCTTAACTTTTTACACAGATAGATCACGAATTAATAGAAAACACATTTATTAAGGGAAACCCTCTAAATTTCTAAACAACCTTTCCAACCTCTGCAGGAGCTGACCCAGAGGATCCTCGATTTGTTTGGCTGCCACCTGCAGGACTACATCAAAGTCAAGGAGCTGGTGAGCAAGCAGCAGGTGGCCGTGAATTGTGAGAGCGAGTTGCTGTGGAAAGCTTACTCCAGTCTCACCACACCTCATCTCGCCATGACCAGTGACCAAGTGGAGCTCAACTACACCAGAGCATTTGTAGATCTGTTATTGCATGTTTTGGTGCCGTCGCCACACTTGGAGTCCCGGACCGGTCGCTTTGTTGTTGGAGAGCTCATTACCTGCAATGTTCTTCTCCCTCTCATTGCTAAACTGTCTGACCCTGACTGGTTGAACTTGCTTATCATTGAAATATTTGGGAGGCCCAGCCAACCCCAGGAGGACGTTGCAGCAGAGCCGGGGATGCCGTCTCCACCACTACCGTCACCACCACCAGCAGATGAGTCTGATCTCTCTACTCTACAAGAAGCAGCAGTGCCTCCTCAAAGGAAAACAGAAACTCCTCCAGGAGGGACACAGACAGAAATTAGCCCAGAGGCAGAGATGGCTGAGGTCGCTGCTTATGAAGCCTTTGACTCGGAGGAGGTGCACTGTCCACACAATAACCCTGAGGAAGATGAAAACACCCGAGCCTTTTTAGAGACTTACATAAGGGGGAGCAAGTCCAACCCATTTTACCAGGAAAATGACTCAGACTTGGATTCTCCTTCAGCTGAATATAAACAGAATTCTGATGATTCCCTGGTCCTGATTGGCCAAGAGGAGTCTCAGGATGGAACGTGCAGGGACTTTAACACGTGTGTGGAAAACAACAATGGTGTGGACTTGGAGGACATTTGTCCCTGTCCTTTAGACAGCTCCTGTTCAAGAGTGCTGGTGAATGCAGAAAATCCTAATCACTATGGCCCCTCATCAGTCAGGGCATTAGAGGGGACTCCTTGTGTCAACAGCCTGCAGGACCTGGAGAGGGAGAGCAGTTCCCCTCCTGTAATCTCATCCAGAGAGCTTCTCCTGGGCGTGGAACAGAGCGGACTGGGTAACCCTAATGAACTGACTGCAGTCAGTCCACTGCAGGTCACTTCCCCGATGCCGTCGTTCAGTTTCGAACCCCTCAGCAGCCCAGAGGGACCAGTCATCATTCAGAACCTCCGCATCACTGGTACCATCACAGCCAAGGAGCACAGAGGCACTGGCTCACACCCCTACACATTATATACTATCAAAGTAAGATGTGTCCTCTTCCTCTTTTTTACAAAATGACAGGAATCAACACAAAATGTTAAAGATAACGACCTGTCCTGTTGGTTTTCAGTATGAGACTGCGATGGGATTTGAGACCTCAGCGAGCATCCAGTCTGGCCCAGAGGAGGCTGAACTCTTTCAGACAAGTTGTGAGAATCCCTCCCGCATACAGCCGGTAGCCTATCACATGGTCAACAGACGATACAGTGAGTTCCTCAACCTGCAAACACGCCTGGAAGAGAAGACAGACCTGAGGAAACTCGTCAAAGGCAGGAGGAGTGATTTTAACGTTGGACATTTAACCAGACAATTGATTTGTGTTTGTTTCTTGGGCCAACAGCTTTATTTTATTGTTTTCTTTCTGTGTTTTTTTTAGGTGTGAAAGGTCCGAAGAAGATATTCCCAGACATGCCGTTTGGGAACATGGACAGTGACAAGATCGAGGCCAGGAAAGGTCTGCTAGAAACCTTTCTGAAGGTTGGTGGACAGATTTTTCATTCCTTGAATGTATATGCTCAAACATTTTCACATGGATTGATCTTGAGGTTCTCGACCCATGTTCTGTTTTGTCCTCCAGCAACTCTGTGCCATCCCTGAAATCGCCAACAGTGAGGAGATGCAGGAGTTTCTGGCTCTCAACACAGATGCCAGGATTGCCTTTGTGAAGAAGCCTTTCATTGTGTCGCGCATAGACAAGGTTTGACCCTGAATGTTCCACTGTGGTAATACTGGAGTTGACTTCACAATAAGAGCACGGTGTACACTGAGTGTTTACTATAATCAGATGTAATCAGCGATGTACAGAAGTGGCACTGGTCTAAGCCTCTGCTGATGTCATACTGGATTTTGTTGTGTGTGTGTGTGTGTGTGTGTAGATTGTGGTGAATGCCATCGTGGACACCCTGAAGACAGCCTTCCCTCGTTCAGAACCTCAGAGCCCCACAGATGATAACGAAGCAGAGGTGGACGGGTGGAAAATAGGCTTGGACAAGAAGAACAAGTAATAATAATATTAATATATTATAACAAACCTTTTTTTATAAAGCACCTTTCAAAACACAAAATTGCATTGAGCTTTTTTATTTATTTGAAAATAAAAAATGGAACAATAGCAAAAGGTTCAAAAGCAAACACTCATATCAACCTTATTAGAATTTATAGTTGTTTAATTTAGTTTTGTTTTAGGTCCCTGTCCCCAAATAAACAGTTACGATAAATAAGGTATACTGTTATCTTTGGTGGTGAAAACGTTTTGTTTTACTCTCAGGTCTCGTCTGAAGTTCAGTAGTAAAAACAGTCCCACCATGAACGGCTCTGATGTCAGACCACCGGTTTTGTTCAGTTATGAGCAAACCAGCACAGTAAGTACTTCTCATTACTGATATCCCATCATTAGCTCCAATACGTGAACTACATTTCACACACACACTATCGCCTGCTCTGCTCTATCAAAGGTTTTCAACAGGATGTCCTTGGAAGATTTACAGGCTTTTATCGCCGAACAAGAAAAACTGTCCATCACGGTTGAGTCGGAGCTCGAGGGGAGTCCGGTGGTCAGAGAGTTCAGAGGCTACCTGGATGACAGCTTGAGAGGAAGGCAGAGTCAGGAGTGTGGTAAGAGCTCACAGTCTGGATTAATGAAATGACTGGTTGTCCTCTGCTGTGTCCACCGTCTGAGGACAGGCACTGAGATTCAAACTGTCGACGCCGTCTGTCTAGACTGTTGGAGGAACTTAAGTGTCGGCACAGTTTTTTTTAAAATCAAATATTATAATTCGGCTGAAATCCAAAATTTGTCTTGAGCCTTAAAGGATGAGGCCAGCCATTTTTCATTTTGCCACAAATATTTAAAACACCAGTGTAATCCTTTCACCTCCCGGCCTCTGGTCATTATCTGTGCAGTCGTCATGTCTGAGTCACTCTGGCGTGTCTGCTTTCGTTTTCCTTCGTGTTGGACCAGCTCTCTGACTCACTCCCTGTTGTGTCTTCCTTCTTTCCTGTCTGTTACATTCACCACTTTCCATCCACCATCTGATCACGATTACAGCAGCCCCCTCAGATTGAATCCAGCCCGTGTTGTGCAGTTACTCATCAGACTCACCACACCAGGCTCATATTTGACAACCTTTGGCTGCTGGAGCTGCACAGACAAAAAGCACAGGACTTGACTTAGGACAGACCTGTTTCCAAGTTTCCACTAACAGCCGATGCAGTGACACGAGCCGATGTGCGTTTGAACCTTGTTTAGAATCTGCAGGGCTTTGGACAACCGCCATCTTTGTTGATGGAAACTGTCTGTGGAATTTTGTTATGTTTTAATAACGTTTTACATGAAAGCATTATGTAACTTGACTCACTGGAGGGGAAGACAGCGGCACTGCATGAAAGTTTATTCAATTTTTTTTAAACTCTAGGTTTATGCTAAAATCATTTAAATAATTGTTAATCCAGTTTAATTTTCCCAACATTCCATTATAACGACAGGAGGAAGTTTTGAAAAGAAAAAATGTTTAAGATCAGTTTGACGTATCTTTTTTGGAGATTTTCTACCATTCCTTCTGCAGATCCTCTCAAGTCTGAGCTAACGAACTGGAGAACACAATGAGAGCTATTAGCATTGGGCACAAAACTTACCTTGAATTGACTGAAGCGGTTCACAGCAAAAAATCCCCCAGTATCAGCTTCCAGTCATTTCTCCCTCGCTGCCACATGAGGGCAGTGTTGATAAATACATGCAGTGAACTGAACCAGTCTGTCAGACGCACACTGAACAAATGACTTCATGATAATATTATAATCTGTCTCAAGCAGTAATTAATGTATTAGTTTTGTGTTTCCTGTGTCCCGTATGTCGCAGGTCCAGCCTCTGAGACAGCGCTGGCCGAGGTGGCTCTGAACATCCTGTGTCTGCTGATGAAGGAGCAGTGGAGCTGGCTGTGCACTGAAAACATCCAGAGGACCATCAGGCTGCTGTTCGGGACCTTTATTAACAGGTGACGTGCCACATACACTTGAAAAACATTGGTTCACTGTCTAATAACTGACTTTACAAAGAATATCAGGAGGCAAAAATGTTTTCAATTAGAACTTAGTTTGTTCTAATCAGTAACTTGCACATGGTGCTGTGAATTAGAACGCCATTGTTTTAGTGGGGAGAAGATGGTGAGTGCGTTTCCCTTTTTCAGTGAGCTATACCTTTAGAACCAGTCTGTTTTCTCTATTAACCAAAAAAACCTGTACTTCAGTGCTGCGCTGTAAAGAATGTCTGGTCAGTATTGGATGAAAGAACACATGGTACATGGCCTGTCAATAGACAGAGGTATTTTTGGCAGCACACTCACAGTACAGGGGGCTAGTCTAGTAGTCTGGTATTTTTCAATGTATGTCTATTTTTCCCACTATATGAGTTCACAAACGTCTGTGCATGTCCTTCCTCCTCACTTCCTCCTCTGACCTGAGCTCACTTTACACGTCAACAATCAACAGCAAAACTAATCAGGAGGATCCAAACAGTTCACCTTGAGTTTGAGACATGTATCTAAACACTGAGAAAAATAATGTAAATAAATCATCATGCAAAGTTACCTTAGCTCCAATGCAGCTGTCAACAATTGATGGAAACTATACTGTGATAATTATTCATGTTGTTTTATTGTCTAAGCCGGTACCAAAGATGATGTTTCACTAATTTGTCTGTCTCCCTCTTGTGGCCGAGGCTGCTGGCTATTTAGCTGTAACTGACAAACCCAACAACAATTCTGATTATAATACTATACTTTAATATTACAGAGAAAAAAAAATGAGATTACTACAAATGTTCACTTTCCCTTTTCTTAGTTATGTCAGCTGCATTTTCACAATCGTCTATCAAGCCAAGCATTTGTTATATGCCCCTCACGTCGGTAGCTTTTACAGGCTTCTTCTTATGCAACACAGCCTGCAATGGAAAGTTCTGTAGAGGAGGAATTTATATCCTCAGCCAGGTCAGGACATAAAGACACGTGTTTCTCAGTGGAGAGTCCATAGACAGAGAGAGATGTTTATGGGACATGAGGACTTATATAAAATTCATACCATCAAAAGAGATAATATTGATTCCTTGCAGAGGTGCATGTCTTCAATAAATAGCATCCCCTGCAGTTGTCAATTGCTTCACAGAATGAAATGCCCTCTATCTTATTAACCCATGCATGCCTGCACCGTGTGGCCCCCACGAGAATGCCTGGCATAAACTCTGCAAACATTTGTCACAGTGAGGTATCGCTCCTGCTGCCAGTAAACTGGACACGTAGACAATGTTCTCGGGTTCGACTGTTCGTGCTATGACCTCACGTTCCCTGGGGTGTCGGTATCAGAATATAATTGCCGCACATTGATGCCGGGCCCCTCTATTTTAAGAAGTTCCACCAGCCAAGCATGAGCGACCTTGTACTTTTGTTTGGCCTCATCTATATTAGGCAGCAGTCTGTCAGCATCGCAGTGACAGCTCTCAGCGTGGCAGGTATCCGCTCTCATCAACTGGTTTCTCTGTGCAGAGGAGACAACATGCCATGAATTGCTGGTAATAGAAACACCACATGACGAAAATAGTCCTTTTCATTTATAGTTTTCTCCAATACAAAGTGATTTATAGACCACTGTGCTGGAGCACTGATCCTTTTAACCTGAACCTGTGGTCTTGCCCCTGACTTTCTCTTTGAAGAGAGCTGCCAGTATATGCACCATGTAAATGAGGGTGAACTGTGAAAAGCTTTGATTGGTCATCAACACTAGAATAGTCTATAAAGACCTACAACAAAGCAAATGAACAATTAACCATCCAGGCATGGAGTGAATGGTTAAATAAAAGAAAGAAGAAGAAGAGAAATAAACCAAAAATACCGCACATAACAATCATAATTACACAAAAGCCCAATTTAAAAACATTCTCTTGTGAATGGAAAAAAAAGGATTAGAGAATGATGTGCTTAAAATGTTAGCATATGTCAGAGTTTAATGATGTTTACCAGAACAATGCTCGGGAATATCTGAACACACTCGGTCTGGCTGAGAAACACAAAAGACAAAAGATGAAGCTATTGTGTATTTTTCCATTGGTTGCTAAGCCAAAAGGCTTTCAGTTTAGCTCAGAGGCAGCAGTTGGTGATGGGTCCAGCATCCTCGGTGCAGAGGATGTACTCACGAATGTTGAATATTGTGACAGTCAGTCTGCAGCTGTAGTGTATGCAACTATCCCAGAATCTAATTAAGAGCAAAGAAGGAGTGTGCTTCTGTCTGAGAGACAAAACCAGGACCCAAAGTTTGGTGGCCAATTCTTCTGTGTGTGTGTGTTTGGGACAGACCCGGCTGGAAATGCCGGCGCTCTGCTCCTATAAAAGGGCTCCATAGTGAAGCTTTTGCTTGGGAGATGTCTGATTTTTATGGACTGGAAAGTGGGACAAGATCAGTAGAGTCTTTTTCCCTCAGACGGCAGTCTGGCTGGAAAATCCAACTGCAGCCAGATTGTTGTCAGTGTCTTGATGAACTGTGTCTAGATGAAGCAGAAAATAGCAGCTTTGTGACAACACTACAACATGTCGAAGGATACTCAATGTTCTTTTCCCCCCCAATGTCTTGGTATCTATATTTCTATTGCTTCCAGTTTGTCTGCATGTGGCACAGATCTGTGTGCTGAGTGGAGCTTCACCAAACTTTTATCTTCGTTTAACTCCTGGTCACCTTTACAATCACAGAAAGAAATGTACAGAGAGCGTGACCACAGGCCGAGCACACAGCCCATTCTGCTGGATCACCTCTGCTGTATCCTTTATTTTTACTCCCTTAAATTTCATATTAACACTTCCATAAACAATTCAGTTCACAGCTTGAGGAGGTGTTGGGAAAGTGAGAGTGAAGGCAAGCATGGAGGCTTTGAAGCTTGTCAACAGTTGTCAGACTTTGGAGAACGCTCTCACTCACTTTTCTTTTGCTCTCTCCGTCTCCGCTCCAGCCTCACTGTTAATTAATACCCATTCATCTCCATCTGACATCCAGTGGCTTGCTTGGGTTTCACTGGCATTGAACTGCAAGTCTTTGGCTTCGGGGGAAGTGGTTTCTGTCTCACTGCTGTGGCCACATTAAGGCGTTTGGAGAGAGCTCAGAAGATGTGGTCTGAACTTGCATATTAACCAAACACAACATGGCACTGGCTTTTACAACGAGTATATATTTGAATCTATGATGTGTTATACGAGTCCACTCAGTAATTTGTTTTTTAGCTCTCCGAGTCAACAGCTTGTTTTGGAATCCATGCTGCATGGGCAGCAGCACTGGGACATACTGTATCCACGGATGCTCAATGTTATTCTGGTTATTACTGTCAATACTTTTTTAAATGCGGGAGATTTAGATACATTGTGAAAAGTCTATCATATCCCATAACTTTAAGAAAACTTTTTCAGGGCTTACTTACCTCAGTTACACTGGGTGCCTTAGCAGCGCCCATGTTATCAGGTCATTATTATCTCTTAGGATCATCATTAAAGATGATCAGTAAAATCAATATTTAAATTGCCAGTGATCCAATGATAAGCAGGGATTGGTGTGGTGTGATGTTGCCTCTCAGGACCACCGAGAAGAAGCTACTTGGTTATTTTTCTGTTACTGAAGCATTTAAGTTCTGGAAGGCCACTGATTCTTTTTGAGCTTCCCGCACTCACAATAACGATTCTCTTCAAATTCTGGATCATGGTTGCTAACTTCCTTGCCTTGTGGCTCCGCCCATAGGCGGGTGTCATGTGTGAGCAGATCCGTATGGAGTGGTGTTTACCCACATCAGCTGGGTCATGCTGTTGGTTTGACACCTCGCTCCCCAGAGAGAGAAGAATGCTCGATTTAGTCTAGTTGTGACTCCATTTGCCAGAATTTATTCTGGTGGATGTGATGTCTCATTTGAGACCCTGCCTGACTTAACGAGTGTCAGAGATCCTTTTTCATTCGGTCTTAAAATAACAGAAGACCTCATGACTTGTTACAGTGTGAAGAGCTAATGATTCTCAGTGAGAGCGATGAGGGGAATCCAGGGACTTACCCTTCTCAATGAGTGGACCCAAAACTGTGATCTCTTTGACCCAGGACAAAACATCTGGTTGTTTTCACTGTGAGGAGGTGATACCAAGGTTTTGTTTGTTTTTTTTTTTACTGCTCCAGTGCTCTGTCCTGCCATGTGGGTCCTGACATGAGACATGAGATGCAAACAGAAGGCCCTGCTGGAAGCTTCATGCTTCTTTTGCCAGCTGGAAGTCACCCTGAGGCTGATAGCTGGTGGTCAGACGGCCCAGCTGTACGTGATAGATTTGGCAAGCGAAGGAGTGTTGGATGGAAAGGATGCTTGTTACGTAAGAGCGCGAGCTATCTACCAGCCTCTGCTGAGAGGGGGAGGTGAGACATCCTCAGACAGGCTGTTCCTGACGAGACAGATTCAGACAGCCTGGAGCTCACGCTGTGTTTCTGCCTTTTATTTGTCTGAAGAAATTTCAGACCTCCATCATTGTCTCTAGGGGACACCATTACCTCAGTAACTTCTTGCAGAGGTTATGAAACACACTCACCCCTTCAGCCACAGCGCTTCCAGCTTCTGTCTATTTATTCTTCTTTAGCATTTGAGAGACATTGACATCCTCCTTTGCACACGCACTTGATAAGGTTAGCCGGAGGACGTGTGCTTGAATCTCTGCTGGGAAATCTATCTGCAGTGGACTTGATAAATGATAAACACAGAGTCTCAAATAAGAACAGTAGTGGGATGAAGTCATGCCGCGACCCTTTGGCCCCTGCACGTCTCTGGGGTGCGCTCTCCCCCCTCACCTGAGCCGGGGCTCTGTGATGTGGCGTCACGGTTCATCCTCTGTCTCCAGAGACACACACTTGTTGCAAGTATGCGCGTTGAAAACTGGCTGAAGGCTTATTTTAGCTCGAACGTGACCTGGTTATACTTGTCTGCGTTCTCCATAAATGGTCACTAACATAAACCCTTGTGGAGTCGAACACAGACATATTTTCGAGCCAGCTCAGCTGATTTATTCTGATTTGAGTTTTCTTGCATCACACAGAACCGAGGTCCTGCCAAGTATGTGAGGCATCTCACGCTATCTTTACTGCTGCTGATTGTTGGAGCTTTAAAAAAGTGAATAGTTTGGTTCAATGCTGATTAATGTGGACCTGAACCAGACCAGATGTTGATACTTTAATTTAATCTGTTATCAGGAATACTTTACATGTCCAGTCGTTCGTTCATTAATTTCTGGATATCTGCACCCATGAGGAACAGCCAGCAAACACCAGGAGCGGGTCTGCTCTCTCAAGGCAGAATGGCTCAGTCGGTAAAAATTGTTATTCAAATTTGCCTTCAACTTTAAATACATAATATTTAACAGTTCTTCATCTAAAATGGCCATTATATTTTGCAATATGACATGAATCGAAATCCTCATAGAAATCCTCTGTTTCATTTAGCAAAATATTTGTTTTCTTTTGCTCTATAATCGCTACATATCCACGGGACCTCATCCTGGCACTGCCTGCTCTCTCCCCCTACTGTTGTGTACCTTTGGAAACTCAAGTTGCAATGCTTGAGGGGATTTTCCTCTCAGGATTAAAGTGTGTCACCTGCACTGTAAATGTCTCTTTCCTGGCAAAGCCCTGCAGAGGAGCTGGAGTAATGACTAGCAGAGACGAGAGCTGGCTGCGTCCCCATGCTTTCACTGCGGCGGCTCTGGCTCAGCGACAGTCACCTTCTGCACAACCATTTTCTTTATGATTATTGTTTTATAACCAGATTTGAGACATTTTGTATCCTCTTACAAACTTGGACCGGTGTGACTTTCAGACGGTTACGCTTAATGCTCTGTTTTCAGCCCCACAGGCAGAGTTTCTCTCCTCTCACATGAAGAACGTCGCTGACAGTGGAGCTGTTTGTTTTCAAGGTAGTAATGATGCTGCCCCATGTTAGACTCAACCAGCCCACAATCCCTCATATAGAATTACTTGGAATTTGTCAACTCTAATTGAATGAAGCACAGAACCTGGATGTGTGTGTGTGTGTGTGTGTGTGTGACCCATCTCAGGGTTGGTTGCCTGTCAGTTTGAGTAGTAACGTGACATGAGTGGAGCCAAGACGGCATTAAAGTCGATCTCTGTGGGCCACGTGTGATTAAATTGTGCCTGAGGGGTTATTATAATGCCACGTGTCCGTGTTGACCAGCCACGGGGAAACAAGACACCGCAAGTGTCCCAGTAAAACCAGGCCCAGCACATACCGTACGGACAAACACAACACAAGAGCGACAGAGCTGACCTCGGACAGCAGGACAGACGGCTGTCAAACAGCAGCAGGGAATGTTCGTGTCTGTGGAGTTCAGACCTGACAACGGCCGGAGCTGCTTGTTATCTCTACGCTTCCACTGGTGTGTCCATGTGTCTTTCTCTGGGTTCTCCAGGTCCAATAAGCTCAATTGAAGGTTCAGGTCAAGGAACTTTATGAATCCATTATCTACATACTATTATCCTTTGAGAACCTTGAGAAAATCCCATGCAGGCTTGGGGATGACAGGAAGTACTGAAACATTTTGAGTAAAAGTAAAATGTCATTAAGTAAAGTATAACTTATCTCCCACATGTTGATTTGATTCCAGCCTCTTGGTGATGTATTCAAATGTAGCGTGTAGCAGTATTGTTTTATGTAAACTGGTGTAGTGTTAATCTCAGCAGTCCCATCTGTCTATAACTGTGTTGGCTGTGAACACGAGACAATTAGCACCTCATCACATTGACTGACCTCTAATTTTATCCGTGCACATCAGTCGGAGCGCTGCTGCCCTCGGCTCGGACTTTTACCTTGAGTTTCTCATGAAAAAATAAAAGCAATGATGGAAAGAGCTAGAATTTCTTGAGGTGTATTGTTGATGTTGCATCATGGTGAATCAAAGAATAACTGTGTCCTTGTTGATGTCAACACGTTCAAACTCAGTTTCCTGTTGGCCTTTTGAGGGATAAGAATTAAATCGTGGAAGGGGGCTGCTGATTAGAGATTTGAATCATTTTATGGCTTTGTGTGACATTTCTCACCCTATTTATGCCTCATTAACAGATATCTGGTGGTTGTCTGGGACGTTCAGGCGCTGTTAAAAGTCAGACATGGGTGAACTGATTTTTGTTTTGCAACAGAATATCGTCTATTACTAACCACATCTTGTCATCTGTAGATTGATAACCTGCCGCTGATGAGTCACGAGGAGGGGAATGGAAATATTATCTCACCCAACGGTCTGGAATATAAATCCGATCCAAATGACTCAGTGTTTAGTGTTAAAAAACGTGAACCCGTGGGGCGGGGCTGTTTGCTTTCAGTCTGTGGATTGAGTGGAATACGTCATTCTCCGTGTTCTCAGATCAATTACAGCCACAGTCAACAAGTGGGTCGTATCATGGGTCAACATGGACGTCAAGTGGTTGAAATTTGTGTGTACTTTGCTCATGTTGAGAGAGCTCTGTTCAGTGTTTGTCATTGTTGACAGTGGTAGTGGAGATATCCAGGAAATTATGCGTGGGTCTGTTTGTTTCTTGACATCAGCTTAATTTCTGCAGTCAACAGCTTAATTGGTGTTTACCACACAGCAGGATGGGACAGAATGACTAAGGCAGAGTCGGTAAAGTGGCCTCTTCTGACTTCACCTCTCCAGATAACACCCATCAGACTAATTGCCTCTCATTAGCTTTAAATCCGACCACTCATCAATGTTACGTCAATGCGAGGCATTCCGTGGTTTTCTTTTAGATAAGCAGCTGCTTGTGATGTTGTTCCCCGTTGCCTGGATATAGCTGCAAAAGAAGAGGGTACAGCCAGATGACGTGACTGAAAGAGTGCCACTTAAACCTCAAAGAAAACATGATGGAACTAACGACCCACGTGTTTCATGTATCACTGTGGTGGCTTTACACAGATCCAAATGTTTTGTGTCTTCAGTGAAACTCACCGGAAGTTCCAACGGCCTCATGTCAACATCAGTTTCCTCACAGTGGATTCAGAGAAGCTTGTATGTGTTGATCTGTGTCGTGTCTCCCTCATATTTTCACTGTTGTTTCGGGCCTTAGTAAAACTGCACTCACGAGACTCAGATACTTAAGCTATTAAGCCGACAGCTCTCCTGGCCTGTACAAACTAAAAATACCCCCCTATGGCCAAAGTATTACACAGCAGTTACACAAATATTATATAGATAGCAATTACTTTTTTAATGGTGTGTTTAACACAGCTCTTAATTGCTGCCTCAGGTTTTCTGTCTGGACTACAGATGGAGGACGCACATTAAATTTAGTTATCAAGTAGTTTATGAAAGTGAATGAAGGACATCCAAGGGGTCATTACTGAAGCTGAATAGACATAAAGGAAAGTTTTTTGTTCCCCCGATGAAAGATGTTGACCCATTCTAATAACGTTATAGGATTTTGTGAACCTTGGTTTGGTATAATTAACTCTCTTTTTTTTTTTTTTTTTACTCGAGCCTGCAGTGGGGCTTCTCTTGCATTTGTATAAAATCCCATGAAAGTAAGAATGAAAGTTGAAGCCAGAAATGGCAGCAGGCACAATGTGTTCATCCACAGCTTCTCTCTGAGAACAGCTCAGGAAAATGGGTAAAGGCCAGAACAAGCTCATGAAATAAGTTTATTAGGGCCCACATGAAGTGAGCGAGCATTTAGCAGAACATTAAGCCCCGAGGTTGGTCTGTGGTCTGCTGAGGTTTTAAACAATGTTCCTTAAGACCATCTGCATGGTATTAAAGATTTCAGGGTGTCTGCAGGTCTTGGGATCTCACAGGATCTGGGTGGGAATGCGGCGAGGCACGAGTTGCCTCTGAAGGGATTGGCTGGTCTGAGGACAAGATCAGTCAGTGCTTGTCAGCTGAGGCGTGATGAAAAGGTCACCGCTCACTGAACCTGCAGACTGTCTGAAAGTCAGCAGGTTAATCAGCTGTTGCCGAGGTCACGAGACACCAGACGCACTCATTTGCAGAGAGACGTGTCTCAGCCCACCCAGATCCCAAACCCTTGCGTTTCCTGCGTCATGGCAGGAAACAGGCCCAACAGACTCTACCTTGATCTGTTGGTACTAACTTGAAGCTGCTGTCGTGCGTTTGGAAATTTCAGGTGGCTCGAGGTGAGCGTGGCCAACCTGACATCCTCCCAGTTCTGGGTGGCGTACCTGCAGGTCATACAGGAAGCTGTGTGGCCTGGTGGCGCTCTGCCCACGTCCCCTCAGGTGGAGCGCAGCCAGCAGCAGAGGGACAGCACCAGACAACAGGCCCTACACTGTCTCATGAGACTCCTACCAGGTACAGGCCCACACAGGAACTGAGGAGAATGACGGAACTACGCAGAAATCCTAAAGAAATCACCTTTATATTCTTTTTTCGAGTCTGAATGGTTGTATTGTGCGTGCTTAATGTCCTCTGTTTTCCTCTGGTTCTCTCGCTCTTCATATATTATTGTTGATATCGTCTTCTTCCAGATCTGGTCTCAGACATGTTGGGACAAGACAAGTGCAAACTCAGCTGGCAGACTGCACTGGACTCTCTTCAGGACCCCCACATCAACAGGTGGATACACTTAAATCACCGCCATTCTCACCTTTTTGTAAACACGTTGGGGGCCCCTCCCTTTCTGAAACGGAGCCGACATGGTGACTGACGATGGTGAGAGGTGTTGGTGGTGCGGATGCCTCAGAAATGGAAAAGCTCTCTCACCTCTGCGTCTTGCTCGTGTTGCGTTCTGCACGGTGCAAAGCGGAAACAGCTGTTGCTCGATGTTCCCCTCTCTGCAGTCCAGCGATCATCACAGGTGCTGCGTCAGTGTCAAAATAAAGGGCGCCATGTTTCCGTCAGACCCTGTGCGGGTCAAGCCAATAACCACGTCTCGGCAGAGTAGTTTCTCCTGGAGTGATTGAATCCATTCTCACTGCAGCTAAAAGATGACAGTGTCACCGAGGACAGTCTCACCGAGCTACTGCAGAGCTGGAGACTGATACGAGCATGAATAGAACAATTTAAATCTCGCACCTTCACACACACAAACTCCACCATGTTGAGAGCACTGTTCAAGTCCGGGGCCGTGGCCTCAGCTTCATGTTCGTAGCTGACAGGAGTCACTCCAGGTCATCACACCCAGTTACATCACTCCAGAATCCATTCACAGAAACATGTGTCCTCCTCAGCAATCTGAGCCAGCGCCGCGTCCACCTCCAGTAACAACCATGACGCCACAGCATCCGCCCACCTCGCGGGTCGTGTCCCCTCTGATGTCACTCTGGATGAGCCTCTGGAACCTGGCTGCGTTTAGCTGTGTTCGCTCAGATGCAGCCGCATTGTTTGCCGGTAGAGGAGCTGGCATGTTACCGAGCAGATGCATCTCATCAAGTGGCCTGGGAGAGTGTGAACTCTCTCACCCGGAGACAGAGACACACACTGCATCTCCTAAACAACCGCTGCCTGAAGCCATTCTCTTTCCCCTCGTTGCCGTCGGTTGGTACTGAGCTCTGCTCCTCATCAAGTGTGTGAGAGCACTCTTCATCAAGGGGCAGCTGGGTACCATTTATAGTGTGAGTGCAAGTGATCTCAGACCAGCTCGTTTTGTCTGAATGTTGTTTTCAAGTTGTTGTTTTTGCCTCTGTGCCGTATGCAATGTGTTCTGGGGTTTTTGCCCCAACAGTACAAACACAAGGTTATAACTATGCTTCAGTTAAATTCTACAGATCACTTGTCTCCTGTTCTCTTAGACACCTGGTCTACTGTATCTTCGACCTTCTGCTGGAGTTCCTGGTTCCTGAAATACCTGAGGAGGGTTTCCAGAGGAGGCTGCTGCAGACCCTCTCTAAAAACCCAGAGAAGGTGCTGGCCTGAGGAGGCCACTCAGCAGAACCCCAGCAGATCCAGATCCACTCAGCGCGACACTGAGGCTGCTCTGCTCCCGTTCTGCTAACGTTCTGTGATCCCAGTGTGAGTGAATACTTCTGTCCGTCCCCACTGTAATCTCCTGAGGTCAGCCTGCCCCGTCTCTAATCTACACGTTTGATGAGGCATTAATGACGCGAGAGCGCCTGGTTTGTGTTTGATCGTGGGGTGAGATCCAGACATGTGGCACAGAACTGTCCGTTTGGGTCTAAACTCACCACAGATGGTTTTTCTCACTCTGTCCTCACCCCCTCCCACAGTGTTTCTCTCTGGGAACGAGACCTCACATCTCTTTCTCTAATCGAGTGAAACAGGATGAAACACCCCAACATGTAGCTGTTGATCTCAGTTTCCTTCGCCAGTGTCCCTCTGGGTCGTCCTGATTCTAACACCCTTGGAGCCCAAACGTCCTCTTGGTGGGACAGACGTCTCTTGCAGGGCTGTGGGACTTGAGTTGTCCAGAAGGTATTTTCGCTGGCTCTCCAGGTTGGTTCCTTTAATAAGTTCCACAGTGCAGTTAATATCTGAATAATAAGAGCGCTTGCATACGAAGCACGTCTGCTGCTGGCAGAGGTTCAGTCAGTAAACTGTTTTGTAGGGTGCTGTAAAAGAGTGAACTGGCAGGCTGGTTAACCACAGGCTGTAAAGACTTGGTAAATTACATAGAAGCGTGCTCTTTTGTGCAATGAAGTAAAACCAACAAACCCAGTAAGACGCCGGGTCGCCATGTGTCTCCAGAACAGCTGCAGTGAGTCTCTGATTTCCATTCATCCCGCTTAAACATGTCCTCATTTGGTTTTTGGATGATGATGATGAAGGTGATGATGGTGGTGTGTGGTCTGGGGAGCTGTTGAACACCTATCACGCATCTATGAAGGAATCCATGTTCATGAAAGTTGCCTTATTATCTTATGGCCTTATTTGTGGTAGCAACACAGCAGAGACTGACCAGAAAACCTGGACACACACACACACACACACACTGTTTTTTGTGGTCAGATTTCAATTTTACTCTTATTTCAATGTTTCTGCTCCTCGTCTCAGGTTCCTCCGTTTCTTTCCACTGTGTTTACTGGTCAGTGTATTTATTTACCTATTTATGTGTTTGAAATGTGAAATAACGTCTTATTCTGAATTCCAACCTCTAGGGACCAGCCGCAGTATTAGCAAGTGCTTTTTTACCCCCTGGCCCTGATGGGCGGCCACTCTCTGCTCCCTGTGATGAACCTGTTTACTGTTCTTTGTGCTGAATGTTGAAGCGTCACGGTTGCAGAGGATTGGTGCCTTTGATGGAATCAGTGTGTCACCGCTTTAACAGCATCTTTTCCTTGTATACGATCACATGTTCAATATTATATATATAAAAAAACATCCTGCCTGTTGGCTACTGTGCGTTACATATACTGAATACTTTAATCTGTATAACTGTGTGCAACAACTTCTCTTATAATAAGAAAAGCTTGTATAATACTAGGTGATTGGTGTGTATTTTAAAGCCTCGTCATCATTAAAACAGATCAGTATTTGTCGCGTGGCAGCTGCTGTACTTCAATCTGCTTCAACCTGTAGATGCTGGATGTTTAAATCCTCACAGCAACATGCACAGAACTTTAATATATTTATATCCAATGTTACGTAGAGCAGCAGGCAGAATTTTGTTTAAGATTAAGAAGTGTAAAATTCCTGCTTTCCACCTTCGTGTCTTGTCGTCAGACTTTAAAAGCTGTGGTCGTGTCAGTGTTAGCGCTGTGAATCCCTCTCGCCTTTCTCCTCTCACGGATTGTGTCCCAGTCTTAAAAAAAAAAAATCAAAAAAAGATTGATGGTGGTTCCTGAACACATTTGCCAACACAATAAAGTTACCAACCATGATTGATTAAAACGTCCAACTGTTGTTTGCGCTTGTTTGTTTTCTTGGCCTGAGGCCGTTTGGACATTTTACAGCAGGCTGGTGAAACGCTGGCTTATTATTTTTTTAATGAGTTTTCATTGTAAATGTGTCCCATGCCGGGTTCTGACTGGTTCTGACTCCCCGGCACTCCGTACGATCTCTCTGTGCCACTAATTTGCTGTAGCCTGCAGACTCGTGATTCCCGTCCAACAACAACAAGGAGCGTGTGGATAAAAACCTCCAAACAAGCCTTAATAAAGATCAGACCCACTTCTTGGACAAGTCCGTGTTCAGCTCCACTCCTGTAACAACAAAGAGGTGGTGTGATGGGTGGAGGTTGTTGGGGGGGGAGGGGGGTGAGGCTATTGCATATATGCAAATATCCAGCTTACACGTTAGTGGCTTGTTGCCTCTTGTTTGTCTGACATAATATTAATACCCAAGTTCACAGCTTTTCAAAATACGAGTTCGGATCTTGTGCTTTTACTTTGAAGACCAATTGCTCAAGTGACTCTAAGATCGGTGTCATCGGACGTCTCTCTCAGTCCTAGAAGGGGGAAATCATTCTGACTTTAAAGGACAAGTTTACAACACACATGTCAAGTTTGAAGTAGATAAGTTTAACGATGTGCGAGTTGAGATTCCAAACCCCGGACGTTTGTGGAATCAGAAGGTTGATATATTATTATTACGCTGAGAACACCCTGCCCTCTGCGTCCGTTCGCTCACGTCCTCCTGAGCGCTCAGCCGTGTTACGTGATCATGGGATTAATGAGAGGTCCAGGGTTCTGTGTGCAGCCTCCTGAGGATTCGAGCTAAAGTTAAAAATACATCTCTCTTAATAAATAACTTGTCGGGGGCCCCATGCAGGGTCAAGGAAACGAGTCTGTTGGGCCCCTCATGAGTTTCCATCGAGTTCTTTTCACACAGCTGAAGGCTAAAGACGTCTGAGGCTGAGGACGAGTGGACAATCCGCTCTCCCCCTGAGCCACAGCAACATGAGATTAATTAGAGAAACTGGCTTCACTGTATTTCAGATGTGACCCCTGGGTCGGGGCCTCAGAGCATCTCTGCAGCGTCCATGGGAGCCCCATGCTCGAGTTCGTGTCAACAACAGCCAGAGTCAGAACCACGTCTGTCAGAAAAAAACAGCTTGCACTGCAAATATTTGTTGTTGAATTCCTCAGAGTGTGAAAGAATTGAACCATAAAAAAAGCAGAGAGAAGCATCTCCGGGCCTCAGATCACGTCTTGTTCTGTGAGAGGAAAATGATTTAAAGCAGAGAAGCAGCAGCAGGTCCTCGCAGCGAGACCACTGGAACCACAGAACCATCAGAGCTCTGGAAGAAACAAAGTTATTGCAGATAAATCTTCTGTGGAATCGTTTCAGCTCCAGAAAGAAAGAGTTTGAGAGACAGGGTGAGACAGTTTACTGCTCATGAGAGGACACTGAATCTTTTTCATCCCTCTGAGCGTCATCACACGTGGGACGGATGGTGTACATCCAGCTTGGGCTTTAATATTTGCTTCATTTTTCTTGATCTTGATTTATTTATTTTTGAATCCACATGTCAGAGTCACTCCTGCAGTGCGAGCGACAGCTGCAGAACACGAAGACTGTTCTGTCGAAGTCTGTGCACTTAGCAGCAGAGATGAAAAACCTTTAAATTGCTCAAACTCCCGCAGTCAACAACAAACACTGTTGTGTGTCATTAGAGGGCGTCCATCTTGTTCCGGACCACAGAGCTAATCGCGTGTGTCATTAGCGTGCAGACCTGAGCTAATGGCGTTGTTTCACATCGTGTCAGTCGGCCGCACGGGCACGTTTACATGCAAACCACATGTTCTTGCTCCTTATTATAGGTTATGTAATCGCAGCCATCACAAACCCAGCCGCTCCACCCTCTGCTGCGCTGTCTGGATCTTTGTTTTCTTTTCCTTCTCACGTACTAAAACACACACACACACGGCCAAGCAGTTCTGAAGACATACATGTTTTAACAGACTGCCCTTTAAAGGACAAAACCTGGGGCTGAACCCCCACAAGTACTTCTACTGACCCTCAGTAGCCCCGGCTACATTTGGTAGCAGTTTTTTTTTTTTTTTTTTTTTTTAATAAATAAAATATTTATAGTAGTAATGCTAGAGGCCTCTGCTCTTTTCTCAGTCTCTTGTGGTTCTTCAAATAAATGTGAGAGAAATCAACCCTGTGCCTGAGTTGAATAAAAGTCACCTCAGCCTGAGACAGAGGTTTGTTCTTTTCAGAGGAGCGTGGTGTTAGACTGACCGTCCAGGAATCTGGAATTGTTCATCTCCCCTGACGGCCATTGGAGTTTTACAATCTGGCTGAGAACAACATGCATGTTTTAAATGAGTCTATGCAGAAAGAATGCACGTGCGTCTCTGCGCCCCGCTGCAGCGCCTCCTACTGCCTCCTCTGAGGGGACTGAGACAAGTTCAAGTGCAAATGATTCAGAGCTTGAACTGGATTCAAACAAATAGAAAACACAGTTTAATATGGAAAACGACAAAAGGGGATTTGATAAGGTCAAATCGCGCCAGCACAGAAATGAACAAGATGATAAATCAAATACAATAAAATGTGAAGTGGCTCTTTAATCATCTTCGACCCAGTGGGAGGCAGATCCGAGGTTAACACACACAGCGTGAGCGACCATGACCAGGCCAGAGCGCTCCTGGGTCTGCTTCACCTCTAGATGGCAACGCAATCCAACTGTTGCCTGGGCGTCCATTGTTCATGTGACCACGAGGGGCCGCTGCAGGACAGAGCAACAGGAATGCACCTGTCAGAGCAGTAGGCGGCTGTAATATAACGACCCCTGGACAAAGGTCTGCTCTTTTCACCAGTTATTTATTTATTTATTTAAACTATATTTAGGTTGAAATGTGATATTATTTAATTTTGACAATGTTGTGTATATTTGAAGGGAAAACGTATTTCTGAGTATTTCTGTTTTCTTTCCTCGGGGGTGGAGGGGGTCAAGGAGCTGGGGGAGCTGGGCTGTTAGCTGACTGATCCCCTGGTGGCGGAGGTGAAGACACTGACGGACTGAGAGACACATGCCAGAGACACGAAGAGGCCGCGAAGGTTAAACACCGAGTGTGTTTGTGTCACAGTGGAATAATGGGGGCTGCCTCACAGAGACAGTCACACTCCGAGGGAGGAGATATGTTCTTTGATCATGACTTAATCAGACATTAGAACGTCTGATCAAGTTCCCCATGTCACATGCTGGAGTGACAGACAACCATCCATATAAGCACAGATCATTTACCACGCATCCAACATGTCCGTTAAATGAGTTTTTCATCCACAGCATCAGTGGGAGCTGAAGGCGTCTTCACCTAATGCAATGGGTTCGTTCTCCGCAGCAGACCTCTGTGTACGTGCAATATATCCGTCACGCGTCTAATAAAAGTCATGCATGTAGCTGGGAAATGGTTGTTGAGGAAAGGTCTCCTTCAGGTGTGGAGAGGAGCGGGAATCCAGAAAAGAGATCACAGACACACAAAGGTGTTTGGTCATGATAGATCCAATCTAAGAGCGTGCACGTGGCTCTGTCACCACGTTCACATGCGTGTTATTTTGCGTGATGCGGAGCAGAGCAGACGAACGGCCTCGGCTTCAGACGGATCTCTGCAGCCGTCACGTTGAAACATGTCCCAGCAGCAGGGAGCAGCTCCCTGTCTCAAACTGAGACGGCAGAGAAAGTCAAACCTGGACGGACGGGGGGGGACAGGAAGCCTCGCTGCAACAATGCCACCCCTGTCTTCGGGCTTTCATCTCTCAGTCGTATGAGTTTGTGCTTGCACACCTTTCATTACTCATCTGCAGAGCTGCAGCGGCTGAAAGGGCCATGCAGACGCTTAGACCCATCCCTCATGACAACACGCACCTCCGGGAAAACATCTCGGAAGAAACGGTCTGACAGACGAGCGCAGCACAGGATTTACTGCACATTCACAGCCATGGTGGAGGCGTCAGCCTTCGTCTGTGTTGGCTGTAGGGTTCCATACTGTGCAGTGTCCCCTGGACGATCCAGGCCGACCGTGAATGACTCTAAGGGAACGATTCTCACTCAGAGGCCTCTCCGCATGACATGAATGCATGAATAAGTGAAGAATCACTCTGGTATCCGTGATTCTTTAAACACCAAATCACACGTGGACTGTCGGTGACAGATTTTGGTCTTCGTGTGGCACCGGTGAGAAACAGCAGCTGATGCTGATCCCACCGCACAGATGCAGACCTCACACGTCATCCGTGTTCCAGTCAAACTTCTTCTCTGTGGGAAAGTTATGATATCTGATCGGTTTACAGACGTATTACACAAACTGCAGGCTCGGCCCTCCCCCCCCCCCCCCCCCCCCCCATCACCATGGCGATATTATACTGTAATCATCCTGTTGCCAGTGGTTTGATGAAAAGAACATGTTTACGCGAGCGTTCATGGAGGGGCTGTTGTTGAGTGTTCTCCAACAGGAAAAACAAAGTCAGGCAGGGGCGGGAGTTTTGTTGTTTTCAGAGCGAAGCCTCCACTGACCCCTCCTCACATCATTAAAGGAGCATCTGAAGCACAGCCCAGACCTCGGTGGAATCATCACTTTACCTCCAGATCACCTTCAAAGAATCAAGTGGTGCACGTTAAAAAAGATTTCATTTGCCCCTCAACGTGAGTGTCGTCTAATGTTTGAAATGATGTGAAACAAACTCTCTGTCACAGCTATCGACTCAAGCCATGATTCTAATCATGCAGTCACTGTCACCTGAGGCTCCACACACACCTGCTCCCCATTCCTCTCTCACAGCGTGTCCTGTGTGTTCCTCTCCAGCGTTATATTCTGAATTCTTGCTGAGATAGACTGATATCTGTGTTTATTTGTCGGGTTTTCTCACCAGTCACTCTGCACGTCAGGACCAAAACGAGGCCGCGGCGTTTCAGGAGCTCTGCGGTCGTAGCGTAGGAACAGATCAGAGCGTATAGGAACCCTCCTCTGCAGCTTCAAGTGATTTCAGGAGCGGTCCGAACCACCAGGACTCAGCCTGAGCTGCTCCTCCAGCCAAGCTCAGCAATGATCCCAAACACAAAACATATTTTAAAGCAGAGGGGAGATGGATAAAAGAATCTGTGAACACAGGAAATCAGAGGAGTGGTGTCATCTACACTTGGTGACCAGGAAGACGTTCACCATGTAAGAAAGATAAATTTGTAAATGATGCACAGAGTCGGACTGGCCAGAGCCCTGTGTGGTTTAATATTTCAATACAATATTTGTTATTTTTTTAAACCAACTGGCCACAGCCCCGGAGGAACGGCTTCGCTCTCCTCGTTAAAGAAGAAGCTCCGCTGAGGTCAGAGACGTTTCCCAGCCCAGAAAAACAGCATGTAATTTGTCATCCAATCACCACCGCCACTAATGCTCACCCTCCAAATCCGCGGCTTCCCTCAGGAGACGCTGTGGTTTGGTGGTTTCCTCCACGTCTTTAATCTGAAACTCAGCAGATGGCTGTCAGGACGGCTTCAGACCAAAACCACTTCTCCAGGGCTGTTTCCAGGAGTGACACATGAGTGGAGTAATAACACACTCTCCGTGTCACCCGTGCCGCTCGGTCAATATTCTTTTAATTGCCAACCCACAGTCCCGCCCCTCTCTGCTTTATGTTAATGGCTGACCAAAAAGAAGAGGAAGGAAAAAAAAAAAAGACCCTCAAGATCCACTCGTGTTTTTTCCAGAGAATTGAGAAGCTGATTGTTCCCAGACGCAGCTCTTTGATGTGCTGGATCGGATCAAGAATAACGAGGTTTTTTTTTTTTTTTTTTTAAGGAATTAATGAAAAAAGTTGGCACCGTATTATATTCAAGGACTTAATGATGCTGGGCTCCGTGGTTTTCTTCACCACACCATTTGTTTTGTGTCTTTTACAGTTAGAGTAAACCGAATCCTACGAACAGACTTCAGCTTCCAGTGATCCACATTTCCAAGCGTAAACATGAGTTTAGAACCGTCCCCTGCAATCATGAAACATGCTGAAAATGACCTCCAGTTGTTGCCCCTAAACGTTAAAGATGCCGATTCCCACTCTGGGAGAGACTCGGCTGAACCTGGTGTCGCGCCCTCGGCCTCGGGCTGGGCCTGAAGACGTCGGGTCCAGCGCAGCCCTCAGGAATGTTTGCCTGGGAATGTTCCTGTGAGGTGTTTCGCTGCTGACGAAGAGCTGAACCATCTGTCCGGCCTCAGGCCGGGAAATACAGGGAACCAGTGAGTGGATCGAGAGCTATGATCTTCACCGGAAAACCACAGCATGAATACACCTTGCTATAGTATTATCAAACTGGAAATATTCAAATTAGTTCGGGTCCCAGTGCACGTACTATTGCATCGCAGGTTTGAAGTGTCTATTTCCTGGATTTTACTTTGGGTCATTCCATTTATGACGTTTTGTGAGTGATAATCAGATTAAATTAAAACATTAAACAATAACAATAACAAACATTCCAGGATGTGTATTATTAGCAAAGAGTCCTAAAGAGCCGTGAAGTGCTGAGCTTTCTGAAGGAGCTCGGGTGTCCCGGGACAGAACCTGATCCACTTACAGACTTCAGTTTAAGAGCCTGGACGCTGATGGACGCGGAGCATCTGAAATCTCTCCCCTCTACCTGGACACAGGCCAAATGGATGAAGAGCAAATGTTCCCACTGAGGGAGGAGGAGGAGGAGGAGGAGGAGAGTTTTTCCTCTCGCAAAATTCCTCGAAGAGAGCAGGGAATTAGTTAATCAGCTGCACCTGTTGCGGACTCTGGGGCTGCTTGGTGGGAAAACACACACACACACACACACACACACACACACACGCGCGCGCAGACACCTATGCATTTACGCTGACACACTTCAGACATCTACACAATCACGTGCATGTTAAACACACACATGGATCCAGAGGTTGGTGGGAACACACACACTCTCACGTGCATGATGCATGACACACACACACACACACACACACACACACACACACTGTTACATATGTGTTCAACTGCACACGGGTGCAAGGGCTGGTGGAGGTGGCTGAGGTCAGCGGCGAGTGTTGTGCGCTGTTGTGATCTCTGCTGTCACATCTCACCAGTAACACGGGGACTTTCCAGCACAGAGCGCTCCAGCACAAAATGGTTTATGCATCCATGATGTCATCTCTCAGTCTGCCGCAGCACATTTGGAAAACGTTAGGCGCCCGAATCGTGCCGCAGCCCGGCTCGGGGTCGTGTGCACCACAGAGGCCGTTTCGGCTGTTTGCGCTGTTAGAAACATATATAATAACGTTAACGTTAAAGTCTCTCCGCTCTGGCCCCGCCCACAGCTTAGTTTAATGATCTGCAGCCAGAGGAGGCAGAGAGGAGGGATATGAGTTTGATGATAACGTCTCCAAACAGCTGTGCGTTTGTTCATGCTCAGACTGAGGGGCTAATGTGGCCCAGCACTTTCCTGGCCCCTATTAATCCGATTATCTGATTGGTCATTGTAGTATTTCTCTCATGAGATTAACATTCCTCTTCTGTTTGACTTGATTGTCACCATCGATTCTGGTCAATACCGTCAGGGGAGGAGGCCGACGGGTTTCTCACAGTGACAGCGCGAGGAGGGTTCTGTTATTTCCAGAACCCTCCTCGCGCTGTGTTTACAGTTCGGACACGAGCGTTACGCAATCCCGTCTGTATACGTCCGATCAGAGATTTCTTATGACTCAGTGTGGATCGTAATAACAAGCCTGGAGCCGTGGATCTGGATGACTTCACGCCACGCTGGCCCATCACATCTCCACTGCAGCTGGGAGGAGCTCGCTGGGAGATACTGCTCCGGCTCGGCTCCCGACGCACTGGAAACAATTATGACGTCATCGACCTCACTGTAGAAAAGCTTTTACATGTCATGTAAGCGCTGCAGCTATATTTAGAGGGCCCGGGGCCCGGCGATGAGGATAATGAGGATGATGTCGTTACAGCGTGGCGAGCGCTCGGAGCGTGCGTGCGCAGGTCAAGGTCCAGCGTGGGGGTGGTGGAGAAGGAGGGGTGGGGGGTGGGGGTTGAAAGAAGGGGATTTTGGGTGCTTTGGGTGTGGTGGTTGGATGATGGTTATGATGGAGCGTTAAACTCTCCGAGGCGTTACAGCTATTAGTGTTGGCCAGTGAGCCGATGGTGTGGGTCTGGCCCATGTCCCTCACTCACCCTGACACCCCCCCCCCCCCCCCCCCCCCCCCCCCCCCCCCCCCCCCCCCCCAGTTCATCCATTAAAGTAAACGAGCCACACTGATTGAAATAAATGAATGTCAAGCATGTACAGTAAATGTTTTGTTGTAAATACTTTGGAGGAAATGTTTTTTTATTTTTAATAGTCGTCTGTATGAAAATGAAATCCTTCATTGTGTCACTTCATTTGTCGGGGTAATGATGTGACCTGACGATGGTTGGTTATGAACGCTGCCTCTAAACGTAAGTACAGCTTTACACCGGGTAAAGAAAAAGTCGTCCAGCATTTCTGAGAATTATTCTGCCCCACGAGGGTTAATCATTTTTATGATTTTATTTTTTTGGACAGTTCAACAAGCCGCTGCCTCGCTTCCATCCGCTGTAAAGTTGATGTGGTGAATTTGTGCGTCCACTGGACACAGAGCAGTGCAGCAGTCGTGCTCTCACTCATTCGTTTACGCTCATGTCAAGTCCAATACTTTTTGTCATCTTAAAAATACAAACTAATGCAGGTTCAGCTGAACACCCTGCAACGCTGATTGATTTCCATTCATTATGAGCATTAGCTCAGAAATTAAACTGAATACACACACACACACACACCCCTCTGCACCTGTGCTGTGAGTGACAGCCGGGTGCTGGGTGACAGTGGTGACCTCACCGGGTGACGTTGCGGCAGCGGCAGCGTGCTGATGCGGCCAGGTGTGGCGGCTTTGGCAGGTTTGTGCAGCTGTGCAGGGACGGCGGCGTGGACAGTGTCCAGCAACAACCTGCTCCGGTCCTGAGCTCCCCGGAGACTCGTGGTCATATGGAAATAAATTCTTACAAGAGCTGGAGTGAAGGGAAGCAACTGTTACACCGTGAGCTTCGCTTCATTACCTGGAGCAGTCTGACGTTTACAAAGATCAATCAGTGTGTGTGAATATTTGAACTGAACTCCCTGACAGACTGTGACATCACACACACACGTGCTGGGTTTATTAGCCAGAGCACAGTGTTTGAGTCTTATCCTTTTCTTTGGATGAAAGCTTTGCTGGAAAAAACCTTCAGCATCTTCCAAACAAGTTCCCTCTCTCCACTTCACACAATGGTTCATTTGTTTTTAGACGGTTTGAAGAAAGTGTGTGTGTGTGTGTGTGTGTGTGTGTGTGTGTGTGTGTTTATAGTATGGCTTTGATTTGTGATGTGGTTTTAATAGAGGGTGGTGCTAAAGGTTAATGTTTCTTGTGCTACATCATGAGGATGAGATCCGGACCGCATAACTCACTTTTATTTGGACAGCTGTCTTAATTTAGGCACCCCCCACCCCCCCCACCCCCGTATGACATCACGTGCTGTGAACATTGGCGGCCATGTTCACAGCATCATCTTTACAGTAACTCCAGCAGTTTTGCTCTGTCATAAACATAAGTGATAAGCGTATGAAGACACTGACAGAGGAGGCCTTGTCTTCAGCCGTGCTCTTTCCTCTGCCTTATAAACCAGTTACTATTCATTTCTGGGTTGAACATGTTTGAAGGAAAAATCCTTTGACTTGTGTATTTCTTCCCTCTGCATGACGTCCTGTCTACTTTCATTAAAACCATTTAACTCGTCACTTTTGCTGCTTAATGTCTAGGAAACAGCCTCAGGATGGTTTAGTGGGAAACCTCAGCAGCTGCTCACTTGACCGGCTGTTTCCCTCTATAACATGTTTAGCTGTTAGCTTATTCTTAGCTTGGTTCCCCCCGCGCTGCGACAGGCTTGATGAGAGTCACAGCGGGCCGAGCCATGCGGTTAAAGTCGAAATCGTTCCATGTAGCTTTGAGTCTCACAGCCGAGAAGCCACAAACCATGCGTTTCCATGGTTACAGACAGATGCGGCTCGGAGGTTTGGGTAACGTGTGGCTGTTCAAACGTTATCCAATCCCCAGTGGTCACGGGCAGGTGGAACCTGAGGGCGGATCTCTGAGGGCGAATGTTCACTCGTGTGTGGTTGAGGGTTTTTCACTTTTCACTCCGTGTTGCATCAACAAAGACACACAGAGCCAGTCTGTTCCACAGTGGAACCACCTGCACTCTCAGAAGAACGGCTACAGTTCTGGGTCATTTCATAGAGCTCGGAGCTCCGAGTGTTCAACTCACACAGTCAAAGCACAAGGTTTTTACACAGTTAAGAAGGAAGAAACCATCCTGGGAGGAGAGCATATCAAACCACAGGCCTTCGTAATCTGGAGAACACCAGAGGACGTCGGCAGGGCAGGGGAAGTCCACGAGGTCACAAGGCTGTAAAGTCAATGCATGATGAGTTCACCACTGCGTCTCACACACATGAGACCCCTGACCGCATCAGGGACATTATCCTCACGGATATGAAATTAAGAATTCAGTGTAGGTGAGAGTAGAACATGATTTTTACGTACATGAAAATGTTTATGGAAGCCCTCCGTGGATGTTTCTCACTACAACATGAGTATGTGTCTCACGTTCAGGGGTTGGGTGAGTAATGGTCTGTGTAACCTTACCCTGTGCACTGCGCTCTAATGTGCTCTTGTTCTTTCTGTCAACGGAGTATAAAGACATAATATGTCCCAGACGACATGAGAATATTAGCGACTCCTCCGGGGACATGTTAGCCTCCCAATTAAAATCGCTGAGAAAACATTTACACAATGTTTCATAAGGTATCGAGTGACGAGGCGACTCCAGTCAAACGTCGAGTCAAGGTGGACTCCGAGCTCCGGACTCTTATTACAAAACAGCAACATACCAGGAGAATGAAGTCGACTGTGGCTCTTTGTTTTTCAGGATTGGGGAGTGAACATGAGCTTATTCCATGTTCTCTGTCCACATTCTGTAACACAGTGTTTTACCATCACACCTACTACAAATATAAACGGACCATTTGAGGGCGAGTGTGTCGTCAAACAGTGTTTTTCCACCTCTGTAATGTCTGAGTGAGATTTTGGCATTGTCCAGAATAGATTCAGTGTTTATTCTCTGCAGATGTTAAAACCAGAAAACCAAATCCAGATCTGTATTCCCTCCTCCTGTGTTTCACGTCTGTTACAGGCATGTTCTTGGTGTGTGGCGCGTCGCACGTGAGAGCTGCAGATCGCATGCAGCGCAAATAATAACGTGACGCAGCCAGTCAGCTGCATTTGGTTTGAACTGCAGTTGTGAAGAAAACTGTTCAGAGTGAAATTATTTTCTCTACCCTAGAGCGGTTCCCTTATGTTTGAACACTTTATTTCATCTACTGGTTCCAAAAAAATGTCCTCATAAATAACAAACAATAGTTTCACCCTCACCCTCAAGAACTTGATGATCAGACGCTTAGGTGCCACATAGTTTTAAGTAAGCGTATCCTCACAGGACTCGCAGGCTGTCTGGCAGTTACACAACCCCGAGCTGACACACATGAGCAGGATGAGATGAGACCGAACAGGAGCTCAGCAGGCAGCAGACTAAACATGTTGAGGCCCATGTTGCCTCATCGTGCACCGGGTGGTTTCGCCCTTTAGGCTCACGGCAGGGGGCCGCTGGCGTCCTGGAGCGTTATAACTGCACTCAGGTAACCCATCAGTGTGTAGTCTGGACCTCCAGGCCCAGGGCCCTGTGGCCCACAATAGCAAAGAATGGTAAGAGGAGGTCAGACGAGGGAAGCCTCATCAGGCTCTGCATCCCCGTCTGTTCTTGAGAGGAAACCTGATAGGGCTTGAAAGCGCACAGGGAGAGAGAAGGGACACGGAGATTCTGCGAACACTCTGCGAACACTCTGAGATAATGAAACATGAAATTACCTATTTCGCAGTCGGCTGCAAACAGGCTGTGAGCTCAGAGGAAGGTACTTTCCTTCAGTTTGACCGGGCACCAGATAGTTGCTCCTTGGTGGATGTCAGTGTGTGTGTAAGTGGGCAGGTGAGCTCATGTGAACATGCAAAAGGCTCCAGTCCTGCACGTATTACATTTCACACGCACAGCCGGACAGTGTCTGTCAGCACGGCGTGTCACGGTGGCTCAGATACAGCGAGGGGAACCAGCGTCACGCCTGAGCACCGAGGCTCTACCCGGAGACGCGGCAGGGCCTGAAAACACAGAGGTGAAGAACCTAATCTCCCTTCAACTGCCAGCAAGCTGCTGCCTTTATAAACAGCCATTCTTGTTCTCCTGCAGGAGACTGCTTGGTAACAACTTCAGTTTTAAATCTGCGCAGCACTGCAATCTAGAATCGTAGTCAGAATCTACATTATTTCAAGGGACTTTACAAAGGAGGTCAAATCCATAATTGGAGACACACGTACCGTGTGCATTCACACACATGCACACACACGCACAGACAAACACAAAGTGAGCAGAGATGCTGCAGAGGTCACAGTGAACCAGGTGAACTTTATCAAACCACCTGTTCAACAGCAAATAGTCTGACTCATTATCCCAGGCCGAGTCAAACTAACAATCCCCCCCCAAATAAAAAAAATGGTACCTGCACATTAAGTGGCATTACATAATTTACTCAGCTGACACGTCAGCTTTGTTTCTGGTAAGACATCATCAACTTAATAACAACGTTTCTTCAAACTGCATTTTGTTAAAGTGTGAGATTCTCCACATCGTGATCGAGAAATACACTCTGATTAAGTTTGTGTTTTTCTGACTAACTACATGTGTAGTCAGACTCTTTTTTTTTTTTTTTTGTCATCACTTTAGAGGATGTCAAACTGCACCATCTCTAGAGCGTTTCTCTCGCTATCATCACAGACATTCGTAGGCACCACATTCTGGCTTTGATTGTTTCATTTTCATTTCTTGACAGGATAAAAAAACTTATGTGGTTCTGCAGGGACGGTTCTGTTTGTTGATCAGCACAGATCTTTCAAAATAAGTCACATCCCTCCAAACATTCCTCAGTTTGCTGCGCTGCAAACCTCTGGAATGTTACTGAGACTGAAAAAAAAAAAAAAAAAAACAGCACATAACTCCCGGAGCATGTCTTCGTGCCAAAACAAAAAATCAGTCATTAATTACCCTTGTCCTGGGGCACAGCGAGATATGGACATGACGGAGAATTCCTCCATGCAAACACATTACTGTGCTGCGGATGAATTACGCCTGGGTTTTAAAGACGTTTGGACAATGAGAGGAAATAATTCACGTTTGACAGAAGTTAAAGAAAACAATGTGTTTGGGATACGCTGAGTTAAACCGTGCTGCATACACACCGTACGTGCCTGGACTCGTTCTCACACACGTACACTTCATTTCCTCTGCGTCCGTCCACTCTGGTAGCTCGGTGCTCGCAGCTTTGAGACCTGGGATAAAAACTGGTGGAGCCGCGAACAGCAGGAGACGTGTGGTGAGAAGAAACTGACACTTCCTGAGGTTTCCGCTCAGCGACACGTGGAACAGCTGCAGCTGCCGGGTTTTTTTTTTTTTCCCCAAAACCCGACTCTTGAATTGGAATTGTTGTTTGTTATCGACAGGATAGTTCGTCTTGAGGGGAACACACCAAACTCCACAGCTTGTCACAGTTTGTTTGAGTGTCTGTTTTTCTATAAACACAAACATACACACGAGTGTCATGAGCTGTTACATTAACAGACGCACAGAGTGAAACGTGATCGTCACTTCACCGCTGCCCTCTCACTTAACACTGCTGCTGCTCCCTGCAGGAGGACGCTCTCATTAGGAGCAGCCGAGATGTGTTCTGCCGTCTTGACCCCGTCCCACTGACCTTTCCTCAGACCACCGCTGCTAATCTGCTTCAATCCCCGACTGCTACCACCAACACTCAACCACACATGGCTGCTCTCAGGTCAGCCAGAGGAAAGAGCTCCAACGCGGCCCGCGTGATTTTTGAGAACACGAGAATTCTCGGAATTACGTTCGGTCCCCTGTCTTTACAAATCTATGACGGACAACTGTTGTGGATGGCTGTCTAAATAATAATCAGAGGAACAGAGTCATGCTTGACTTATAGAATCAAAGACAAATGAGGAGGACGCGTCAAAGTCTGAAGTCTGTCCAGCACGGACACGAGTTCAATTAACAGAAGCAAATGTCTTCAGACATCTCGTCCCCTCAGTTTAGTGAAGGTCTGCGCCTCTGGATAAGGAATTATAATCTGATAAAGGCCCGCCTCATCCGACAGCGTGTGGTTGACCCTCAAAGCCTCAGTTGTGTAAAACAAACGGCTCCGATGACTCATTCTGCTGGCAGCAGAGTTTATCAGGGGCTTTTTTGGAATAGGCCTCATCCCACCAGCTCCGACTGTAAGAGATGAAATAGCCCCGTTCAGCCAGAGGCAGATATTTACCCTCTAATGTATGTTTATGGGTTGCTTTGAGTTTCAATGAAACTTCTTTTGGCTCCAACTGTAAAGTTGCCAAATGCCTCCAGTCGTGTTATTTACACTGACGCGCTATCACATCCTGGGTACAGAGGAAACGTATACATGTGGGTGACGCGCACGGCTGCCTTGGCTTTCCAGTGTTTACATGCGTGAAATGTATAAACAGAATATACTTGTCTGTTTATTGTTTTACACGAGCGCACTACCTCACGGCTCCCAACAGGACGGAGGAATGTCCAGCGCCTGGCATGGGCCCACTGCAGTATCATCCAGTGCAGCTGCGGGAGTCGGTGCCAGTGGCTCTGCTACCCATCAGTCACGGAGCTGTCGTTCGCCAACAGCTGACTGCGCAACACACATCACCGCGGAGCTCAGTCTGGACCCCGCACGCACATTAGGAACTGGCGCATGATGTCATTGGATTTGCTGGGACAGAGCAGCAGAGCTGGCATGGAAGTGCAGAGACAGAAATTCCATGGTTCTGCCGCATGTTCAATAAATATAACACACACACCAATATAGAAATATAGATATTTAGATACATAGATATTTTTTTACTTTTTAGTAATTTATAATAATTCATAATAATAATAATAATAATAATAACAAATGTAATATGTGTATAATTTATTATTATTTTTGTTTTCATTCATTTAAACAATGTTTAAATAAAAACTAATCTTCTAATAAAAGTTCCACTTTGCTGAAATTGATAGTCATATTTTGTTGTCTTAACGAGAGATTTGTGATTATTATTATTATAGATTGCTTATCATTGATTTTGTGTGAGTGTGTGTAAATACACCGCCTGTCATAAGATCCTTAAGCCGTCAGATTCATAATGTCTTTGACAGGACAGCGGCTGCCACAGATTCAAGCCAGTTCAGCGTGAGTGTAACTCTCATCACTTGTCTGTCCGTCACGTTGTGTGGCGTGCACGTGTCACAGGAGTCGTCAGAGCACGCTGGCATCCTGCCCGCTGTGTGAACTCCAATTAACCAAGGTCTGTTCACCACATGAGGATCTTTACAGGGGTGGCAACTCAGTTGCAATCACACTCACACATGCGCGCGTGCACACGCCCACGCACGCACAGACGTTCCAGTCATTCCACCCCGATGATGAGCACACCTTGATAAACACTCAGGCCACTTCGCTGGCACTCGAACGGAAAGGTCAGTGACACGTCACTGAAACTGATTTCTTTCAGATCCAGAGGAGCTCCGTGAGCACCGGCTCGTCTCGTGGCCCCGGGGACGACAGGGAGCGACGTCAGTGTTTTCCACAGCTCTGCTCTTCACCGCTCTGACCTCACTCGCTCATTTCAGCAGCACAGAGTGCGTGATGGAAGAGGGTGAGGACAGAGTACACCTGCCTTACCCACCGCACGTCTCCCTCGTGTCCCCCCGGGGCGTCATCCCTCACCCCCACCCTATCATTTCAAGAGGGGATAGTTGCAGGCTTTCAAAGTGACAAAGTGAGGTCCTGTGTTGGATTGGGAAGGTGCCCGCCCACACAGGAAATAAACACACTTGGTTTTCCCCAAACCAGTACATTGCGTCTCTATGTTACTGGCTTATACTGGTGACTGCATGGCTTCATTCCCTCTTGCACAATAAATGCAGGTATTATGTCTCTATTATAAACAGAATCGATTTTAAAGTGCCACAAAATGTTCAGGAGTTGAGTGCTCCATAGATTTGTGGGCCAAACAAGTGAACAAATTTGGTAAGCTCATAAAAGTGAAATGCACGGCCCAATTAAACACACCCCTGCATGTAAAAAGCACAAACAATGGGCGCCTATAACGTGACTGTGTCACCAGAGGGAGAGCGACTGTCAGAGCGGCTCTGACAAGATGCATAAAAAATGCAGGAATCGGCCGAAAGCAGCGCCACGAGTGAGCGCTCATTCTTCGGGTTTACGGCGCGGCTGTAGAGCGCTCGACCTCGGGTCCGCGAGGGGCAGGTGTTAGCTGTAAAACCCGACTGCTAAGCTCCCCCCCTGCTGTTTACTGGCTCAGCAGGCCAGGCCAGGCGTGAGTGCTGCTCCACCCGAACATCGGCCGTCAGCCCCGCGACAGGTAATCTCTACCAGCTGCTGTCATTCATGCATACATGGGCACCTGAGCACATGGGACAGCCATGCATACAATTAACACACACACACACACACACACACACGCACACACAGTGTGCCCTCTTGGATGCTGTCCAGGCACAAAGAGCTCCTTCTAGTCTGGGCAGCGTTCGAAGGAAGTTGCACTCAGACCCTATTCGTCAGAGATTTATAAGGAGCAATATAATTGACTTACTTAATTTAACACAGTGTGAATAGCTGTTTCTCACTCGCTCTGAAAAGGTAGCTCCAGCTGGAGTGGTCAGCAGCCCGGCCCCTGGCACAGAGCTACAGGGTGCCATTATTTCTGCTCCGGACCGAACCAATCCCTTGACAGTACCAGGTTTCACATTACAGGTATTAGACAGCGGATTAACTCATTTATCCATCGAGTGGCTGCGTATTTAGTTTGATTTCACAAAATCAGATTAGCTGGAACGATGGAGGAACAAAACAGGCTTATCACAGGTTCATTTATGGTACAATAGTTCGCAGGCCGGCGTCGGGTCTTAACGTTCAATCAATCACCCGTGCTGGGTGTTTACTCTGCTTTAAAGATTAAAGAAGATTACAAGTGCACACAGAGCAGAGCTGAGCATTCCTGCCTCTGTTAGTCACTTCGGACAGAACCAGGTTCGGAAAGTTGGAGACTGCGACCAGAGCTGAGGGTGGAGATCATTTTAATAAAACTAAGTAAGTTGCAGCAGCTAGATTCAACTCTAAACTCCCGTAGGGTGAATAAAACAATACTGATGAAGTCTCAGACAACTGTGGCTGAAGGTAGAGCCGCTCAGACAGATGTTAAAGTGAATGAATAGCTCTGCTGTGAAGCAACTGGTCCTGAACCACAGGGGGTTCATTGAATTAGGGGACTGGTCTGGGACCTGTTCTGAACTCTGAACGTTCTGTTCTCTGTTCCCGTGGTGACGCTCTGGAGCCACTTCACGATCCCCGTCTACAGTTCTGGACCGTGCTGTCACCGTTTATTATTTGTATGCGTGAAGATCTTTTCGATAGACGAGCTGTTCTGCTCGTTGATTCACTGATCCAGTTCGAACTGCAATGAACACTTTATAACGTGCGATCTCCCTAAATTGAAAATGAATTTGCTATATCACTGGGGAGGAGGAGACGCTGAACTTCCTGCTTCCTCGGGGCCACACATGTGAATCCCATGATGGATGGTTCTCCAGATCATCGCTGATAAAGAGGGATTTCTGGATCCAGTCGATGGATTCCCGACACATGTACGCGGCAGAAAGAACGCATGTCTTTGCAAGAGCCGGAAGTTCGTCAGACGACGGTTTCATAAGATGTCAGGACCGTCTGCCCTGATCTCAGGAGCTGTCACTGCTCCATGTTCGGGTGGGAACGGTAAAAGATTCTTTATCTTTCGGGGCAGATTTAATTAGAAATCATGTGAAGTATGCAGGTCATCCATCAGAGGCTGTCTGCCCTCCTCCTCCTCCTCCTCCTCCCTCACGGTTACACATTGTACTTATGGAATCTGAGCATGATGAATGGAGCTGGAAACTGTGAGGCAGACAAACACCCCTGTCACACCCACGCCTCTTAATCTCAGCTCCTTCCAGCATCCTCTATTGCTCTGTTACCACAGAGAGATTAAATCGACTTTGTCTTAAATAAACTTTGATCTCTGTGTTTTGCTAATATTTTGATCTGCGTAGCAACAAATCGACGAGACCAAGGGAGCCGGCCATAACTTCCATCCAGAGGAGAACGCCTCAACTAGAGTGACACGTTTTAGACGATTGTGAGGAGCAGAAGTATTTCAACCCCTGAAATGAAATACCTGTTCTGCATATACTCATCAGTCACCAGAGGCCTGACTAATCATTTTATGTTTTTATATCGTGAGGAAGAGAAAATGCCTGAGAGGTCCCGGGTTCGATTCCTCAGCCTAACTACCTGGTGTAAGCATGTAAACTAGCGCTACAAATATATCCCGGGCTGATGGACATCAGTTTACTGGGATGTTCAGGCAGTAATCCCCCACAATACCTCCGACCTCCGATCCACAGCTCGAGGTAGCAAACATCCCTCCTCTAATAAAACCCCACTTACTGTCTGGATAATGAATTATTTCGGATCTCACATTAGATTAAAAGTCCGTCCCTGCCCAGTCTGTGCTATAACAGAGTTAAAGCTGCGTCTCCAGCTCGTCCCCCAGCCGGGCTTGAGTGATCGGCCGTGTCACTGCAGCAGTAAGAGCGGCCTGATGAACGGCTCCCGTGTGGCCTTCACGGAGGTATTTCCACATTACGGTCGATGCTGTGGATGGATTAGAGGCTGGATCCGTCAATGAGGGGCCTGCTGAAGGATGTCTGTGGGTTAGCCGGCGCGCAGGTCTGAAGTCAATAATGATTAGTGATGTGTGTCAATGTTATTGTGTCTGTGATGGAGCTGTGTGTGTATGCACAGGAATCTGTTGCCTCTGGTTATTGTTCAGGAACAAACCTTCTTTGGTCTGGCTGAATGAATCATTACAGCCGAGCTATAAATACATCTACATGCTTACTTGAAGTACCACATATTACTATTCAACGATTCAGGCAGCCAGAGATGTTTTCAAGGTTGAGTAATGTTTCTTTCTGGAGCTGTGTTATGTTTGATAAAAAGATAATAATAATAATTAAAAAAAAATCTTACCAAACGTTTGTCACAGTCCCGGCTGTGCGTGACTCTTGTCCTGTTGTATTTACCGGATTAAATAAAGTGTTATTTTTCAATGTTACTCAAGACATGTCTCATAAACGCTAGAGCACATCAAATAAACATAAAGTTCATTAAATTGCCCAATAACTTTTTGTGTTTATTGTAAAGTTTTAAGTAAGCATTTACTTCTGAAGACAATTAGTTGGTTAGAGGTTCCAGATGTTGGTTTGATCCTTTGTTCCAACAGGTTTTCTTTGTATTAGCACTTATGGTCCACTGAGCAGGAAGTCCTTATCTAGAGCCACCGTGCAGCCGCAAAGCCCAAACAGATACTCAAAGTGCCAGGAGTCCCATGAGTTTTCATTGTGCGGTTGATGGTTCAATCCCCTCCTACTCCTCTTCCTCCTGCAGATGTGACGCCTCGGCCCTGCTTCACCTGATGCGCCATGTCCACCTCTCCTGACGAGCACGGCTTCATTTGGCCGCCGGCATTTTTCTAGTCGAGTTGTGTTTCCTTACTGAGTTACACTTATGGATGACTGTTAGATGATATCATAACGCGGGCTGCACCAGATGTTTCACGTGGCATCTGCACAGGCATTTCTGTGGCTTTACTTCACACAGAACAAATAATGGACCAGGCCTGGCTTTTGTCCTGAGCAGTGAGGTGGGTGAGAACTGGGTTATTTTCATCCTCATCTTCTCCCCATCTCTCACAGGCACCGAACCTGTGGGAGCAAAGCGTTTTGCCCAGCTAAACTAAAACGCTCTGTTCTCCATCGAAAAGAAAGTTCTCATCTGGACAAACAGAACACGGGTTCCCACGCAGAAACGTTTGTGTGTTCAGTGTGGATGTGAGGCTGGTTTGTAAAACACATGCTGACACTGTCGCTCACAAAAAAAAAAAAAACAACGTTATTTACAACTGGTTTTCGACAGCAGAGACATTTAGTATAATTATGACCAGATTACGGTTCCCATTAGCATAATGAGGACATGTTTGACTTTGGCAAGCCATAAATATGTTGACACTGAACGCATCAGTAAAATTCACCGACAACTCGTTTGTTTTCCTCCCAAATATTCGAAGTCGGCTCATTGTGACGACAGCTTGGTTAAACTTTAATGGCTCTGTTTAGACTCTCACAGCTCTCGGTCACGGTTATTTAATACAGAAACAGTTCACAGTGACCTCAAACACAGCAAATGTGCGAGTTTATCCACATTAAACCAAAGACTCTCATGAACTCTAACTACAGTGATTTCATGGTCCCTGGGGCTGACGTTGGCCTGAAACAGCTTCAGGATAAAACTTCACTCTTGATCAGCGCTGATCAGCATTTCTGAGCAGGAGCCCTGGATTTTACCTGTATTCAGCCAGCTGATTAAAATGCTGGACCATGTTTTGCAGACTTCGAATGGAGCGGGCGAGCTTGGGCAACAGCATCATGTTCACTGATCGAGGACTCAGGGGTGTGAGATGTACAGCTCCTCTACAGAGTTTAGATCTCACCCTGGAACTTATTGGGCTTCGTGAGACTTTTCATTGTACCTTAACCTCAATTGAAACAGTCCACTTAACCATTTATCTGAACACCAGCCAACATGTCCCAACTTTTAAAAGGGGCCTCCATGTTCATCGTGAGGGACATGGTCTCCGGATGATGTGTCCCACTGACTCTCATCACCTTCCCCTTCCTATGAAAACATCTCTGGGTTTATTGAAATAAACGTCGAGTGACACAGTTGCTTTGGGCAGACGCTGACTGGTGGATTTCTGTGGCTACTCCTCACGTCAGCGTCAAACAGAACGAGACTCAGCGTGTTCAGTTTACAGTAAAGAGTTGATTATTTTCCCCTGTAACGCAGTCCCCCAGTGAAGCCAAGAAATCACCACCACATCTGAATTACATCTTCACAAGAGAACAATGTTCTTGGATTGGCCAATTACAAAGGAGAAACATCATTTCCAAAACACGTTAAACACAATAACTGTCAGGTGCAGTGTGAACTCAGAACAAAGCGATTATCCAAAATTACTTCTTGTGAACTTCCAATTCATGACGTTCGATAATAATCCCAGACTGCACATCTACCCCCCCCTCCCCTGTGTACGACCATCGTTCCGGGACTTCCCTCCCCTAACTGTTGGTGCCTCATTCCAGATGTTTTGAATCTGGATCTTCATCCTCCCAGACTCCCCGCCGGATCCTCATCCCTCACTAGCCCCCTGTGCCCTGTGTGTTTGTTTCCTTTCACTGGCCATGTGCTTGTTTTCTTGCCTCTTGTATGTTTATGGAGTCTGCACCTTTTCCTTGTCTTCACAGGGAAGAGGAGGACGAGGGCTCGTGTCATTGCAGCTCGGGGGAGTTTTTTCCACGGTCACAGAGTTCATACATCCTCATTCATGTCTACAATCCATAATGCTTGTTATGATCGGCCATATGATTGATTAAAGGGCAATATAAATAAGATGCATTAGCTCCCACTGCCTCCCGATGGGACCTCCGGAGAGGCCGCGACAGGGATTCTTCCTCTCGAGACAAAGATGAATGAAAACTGGGAGAGAATCGGCCTCACTCTGAAAGTGGTGATGAGTTGAGTCAACTGCTAATGCCTGGTGTATTACACAGGACTATGCAACGTGGTGGTCATTTAGTTGAGGGGAAATATTGCACAACCCACTGTTTTAGTCAGAAAAATGTGCAGCAGCTGCTCATCCCATGTTTACCATTCATGGCTGCAGTTGCACATTGTACCCCGTGTCCAGTACACGTCTGTTAATGAGTAAACATCTCTTGCTTCTGTAAACACGATCGTACAGCCTCAGCCATCAAACCAAAGAATTGCTCCAGCAGGTTTTTAACATGCACATCAACTCCCCATCATGCAGAGGGGGGTCCTGTCAAAACTAAACTATTTGGAGCGAAGCTACATTTGCGGCGACAGTGATATATTGCAGAATACGGTGGAATGATGAGGGAGTAACCTGAGATTTCCCACATATGAAGACACACACACACACACACACACACACACACCGTGTTTCACCACCATACAGGGATTAGGTCATTGTGTGCGCCAGGCCTCTGGGGGCATGTTGCAGTTCAGATCACTTTGGGCTGCAGGTTTATTGACAGCACTGACAAAGTCAATGTGAGAAGAATGAAGAGGACGAGGCTGAAAGCTTGTGAAACCCCCCTCGTTGTCAATTAGAGCAGATACAGCTCAGAGAGAGACGACAGACGCACTGTGATGGATTGTGCTGAGACGTTTCCAGAAAGGGCCGCGAGAAGTGAGGAGCTGCATGTTGACAACCATGACCTCATCCTCTGCTGCTCGTATCTGCAGTCAGTGTGAAAGATGTTGGACTGTGATCAAGGATCGAGCGCAGGTACGAGAACGCGATGATGTTGAGCTCATACAAAGCTGACCAAACAAAAGGAGACGCTCTTAATGAAAACTCATCTTGGAAACTGTCTCGACCAAGTCGGTGTTTGGTCAAGCACATGATCAGAACTCTACCTGTTTTAGTATTCACATGGAAAGTGGAACTTCCCTTTGTTCCAACAAAGAGAAAAGATGCTTTCCACCTGTCAGTCTCTGTCATTTACTGGAACCCCCCCCCCACTTGTTATTCTTCTCAGTGAGACACAAGGAATCTGGACGCCATACCAGGCCGATGTCAAGATGTCACCAGATGTCCGAATTCAAGTTATTCTTCTCAGTGAGACACAAGGAATCTGGACGCCATACCAGGCCGATGTCAAGATGTCACCAGATGTCCGAATTCAAAACAATATGTTTAGTGCAGTGCATGAAAAGTAATGTACTTTGGAACGCACGACAGATGTGCTTCTGTCTCTATCAGCAAAAGCATTGCAGATTTATTTTAAGTGGTAAATAAAATATTTAAATGTATTTTTGATCAAATTAATGGAAGAAATTTATATTTTGTTTTCATAATCTTGAAGAACACAACATTTCATTGCAATGTCAATGTCAACTAAGACTAAGACTCTGACGATATTTGTGTGAACATTTTACTTCATGTTCGTGACCCCCCTCAAGTTCTCAGTTTCCTGTTTTATTTTGAAATGTTGCTCCCTTCCTGCCTTTGTCCTGTTTCCCGCCCTTGTGATTGTCTGCGCCTGCTTCTGATGTCATTCACCTGTGATCCATCGTGTCCTCGCTTTATCAGCTCCCCTTCACTTGTCCTTGTCTGTCACAGTTCCATGTCCTCTTGTGTCTAATGTTCCTGAGAATCTTAAGGCTTCTTACGTCTCTTCTTTCTCTTTGCATGTAGATTTAGTGAATGAGTGTGCTTGTGTGAGTAGAGGCAGATAAGCTGTCAGCTCAACAATCTCACAAAATAAACATGCTCATTGAGTATTTCTGATACGTGTATATGCGGTTGGATTAAAGTCCAACATCATCAGGAGCTAAGACCTTCAAATGTTTATTAAGAATGACCTGTTCAGTTTCACAGGCTTACATTTGAAAATTTCTTTTTCAACGCCGTTGATTAAAACTCATCAGAAACTGATGTTGCAGGGTTGATGCAGGTCACACTGGAGCGCGTCAGAGAGTCATTTCCCGTGCTTCCACTGCTGCAGCTCTGCCGTCGTATGAAGTCTGAGTCCTGCTGTGCTCACAGGACTGGTGATTGCTCTCTGGCTGTTGCCCATTTCTCTGGAGTGACTTGTTCCTGTGTTCTGCTTTAAAAGTCGTCCTTGTGGTTTTGCCACAGCCTCCGACTCAGTCCCTGGTTCCTTAAGTAACTTGTGTTGAATAAATCCTTCTGACGTATTTGGTGATGGCTTCACTTCATGAAGGTTCCAGTGTTTGATTGTTTACCTTTGATTAGTAATTTGTGGAATGGTGCAGTGCATCCGTCTTTCCCTTTCTTTCTTTCTTTCTTTCTTTCTGTCTTACATGAACAAGTGCCGACATATTGTATGTATTTTGGCAGAGTTCATGGGAATTACTGAAAAAAAATGCCTTCAGAGTTGTTCCCAAGAACTGAGAACCTTTATACAAGACGAGCCATCATAAAAGAAAGACCTCTCTATTGGTTCCAGTGCCTGGGCATGCACACTTCACAGATCACAAGGTCTTAATGTTCCATGTTACTGCACGCAGATTTTAAAATGCCTAGTGCTCAAGTTAACAGCTCCAATCTGCCACATTCACAGCCCAGCAATGTTTGGGGTTCATATGAATGGTGATGTTACAAAATCATTTTTAAAATCTTAAATAGATGTAAATGTATCTTTAGTTTTAACCAAACTGAAGTACTAATGTTAATATAATCACTGACTATGTTACGCCATAATTCTCTGGGTTTAATTAATAGATTTAGGTTTGATACAGTCTGCTCAATTCATGTTTATGTTCAGTATACAAACAGTATTCATTGATCAGAAACCTCGTCTTGGATCTGCAGAATTAACCAGGATGTCACCAAACATGCTAATGCTAACTTTTGTGAAAAGAACACTGATGTTTTGTCTCAGTAACTTATAGCATGTGAGACTGTGAGAGTATTAATTACCAATGAGAAACGCACATGCTGTAAAATGTATTCACCTCAGAGAAATATCATAAATATGACATCACAGCTTGTTAAAACTGAAGCCAAAATGTGTAGCTCACAACCCGGTGGCCAGCCGCAGTGTTGGCAGCATGTGACAGGCCGGTAGAGGGTGCTATTCTTTTGCAGTCGTTGTGTTGTTGTCAAGTTTTACGCTCATCTGCTTTGACTTCAGTGCAATCTACCTCTCCACACTTTTTGTGGAATAGTTCATATACATAGAAGATGCTGAAGCTGCTGTGGACAAAGTTTCAGTCCTGTTGAGTTACTGGTTCCAGTAAGCGGTCCAGTGTATAGCATGAGACTGCCTTATGGTCATGAGTGATTAATGGTCTGCGTGGGGCTTATGCTGGGCCGGTTACATCACTCTGTTTCTTTCACATCTCTAACAACATGACACCTGATCCCCTGTCAAACCAAAAAGATCATGTCGCCAGGAGAGTTAGGGTTTCATATGTTTCAGAGTGGAGGGCTTTGATCCGATGCTGTCACATTGAAAACAGACTGTGAATAGCATGAGAACACCAATCATAAAACATGGGCTTTACCGGTTGTGCACATGCAGGCTGGGCCACATGTTTTCCTTGCTTGGCCGTGTTGTTAAAATGCTATGACACACACGCCTACATTTTATGGCATGAGCATGTCTGTATGTGCACATTTCCTGGAGGAGGAAAAAGAAAGCATTATGTAATGCAACTCAAGCCTGAGGTTTAGAGAGTCATATCAAAAGTTCTCAGTGTTTGGCGAGGCAGTCCAAAGGAAGTCACTACTTTTATGTACTTGACATCATTTCAAAACCTGAACCGATGGCCAGGGTTTCACAGTCTGAACTGGAGATAACCTAAACACATCTCAGACTCACAGCTCTGATCGAAGGGACAGATGAGATCAGCTGAGCCAAGGGTCAACCAAACACAGTACATTCAATTATAAGGCAATGTATTCTCTCAGCGTTGGGCTCAGTCTTTGAAAAATGTTTGTTTTAAAATGCTTAAGTTACAGTCTGAAACTCGAAAGAAACTGGGGCTCATCAGTTCAGAAATGATCCCGAGGAACATGTTTGGAGGGATAAAGTTTTGGGTCAGCTGTCAACAAAGAATGAAAGTCAGTATAACGTCCTTATAAGGCTAGCTGCAAACTGTGTGTGTGTCCTGCAGATTGCTTTAACTCCACCTGACTGACTTGCTGTGAGACCGTCCCCTGAAACGTTGCCTCCCCTCAGAGAGGCTCATCAGTGTGAGCCGAAGCGAAGCGCTCTAGTGTAAACTTGTTAAGCAAACACAGTGTGTTGTGATTAAAGCCATGCTGCCTCACCCCACGCGTTCACCGCGGCTGAGCAGCAGCTCCATCCCTTGATTTTCGTCCCTTTTAACGGCAGCTGATTTCTCCAAGGTTCTTCTTTGCCCGCTTTTCTCTCCAGTAAACCCAATTCCCAGCGTGACGATCCGATGGCTTCTGGCCAGAGCGGAGCAGGAGCCGCTCAGCGGGATCAAAGCCTATTGGCATCTTTCACAGATTCCTGCCATCCATTGATTCCACCTCCTTTAGATAACAAAGACCGTTTCTGTTGCGCAAGAGCAGGCAAGCATTGAAAATGTGCAAAGTCTCAGCAAGCAAGTGAATCACCCATTGTTGGTGGCTGCACCATCGACTTGACCTTTTCTGACCAACCCGGAGTCAGCGGAGCCTTCCTGAGCACTGTGCCACAGTCCCCTCCAAGAAGAACAGAGTGTCTCTTGAAAATGCATTTAAAACATCAAATCTTTTTTCGTTCTGGTACTCACAACATTTTAACAGTCTAAATGCACATTTTACAAATGTTTCTAAGAGACATGAAATCCCCCAAAATAAGGGGAGTGGACTTTAAAGAGCTGCTAACAGTGTGCTGGGTTTTTTTTTTAAACATGCTGCTTTTCATTACAGCCAAGATGATTGCTGAAACATTAGGTGAGCAGCTAACTAAACCCAGCCCTTATTTTGCAAGGTTTCCATGGCAACCTGAATCTACATAGGCGCTGGAAAACCCCCAATTTAGTCCTCATTAGCAAGGAGCAAAGAGAGGGATGAAGTGAGAAGGAAAGGATACAGACAGACAAATGTCTCTGCAGTTAATCTGGAAATCGCAAGTTAGGCTGAGGAATAGCGACAGTTGGGTTACACAGTGTGTGTGAACTGGTCATTGTCATGACATGAATGTGTGTGTAGTCCACGTATTGCTCATGTTGTGGGGACCTAAATGTCTTTTCACAGTCTCATGATGGCGACTCATCTCCATTACGTAAATCACTCAACAGAGACATGTGTTAAGGTTACATAAAGGTTAGAGGTGTGTGTGTGTGCACGCTCTTGATTTGCTTTTGACTACATTCTGAGATGACATATAATCAACCGCACAGCTGAAATGACACAGGCTGTGGTCAGTATCTGATGTCTGTTTGAAGAACCTCAATCCTTCACTTTGAGACAAGACTATCACGAGCACAGGACACTGCCAATAAATGAATGAGGTCGTCAGCTGCCAGTCGGGCTCTGTCGTGTCCTGAACAGAAATGAATATCGGTGGTGGAAGTCTCTCTGATGTAATCGCCTGACTCTGCCTGCTTCCACAGAAAGACCAGACATCAGTGTTAGTCTTCATTTGATTTAAGACCTTTCATTTTGTTTAGCCACAATGGAATTATGATGCTTTAAACTGTCGCACACACCCACCGTCCCATCCCAACATGCAGTGCAGACCAGGGTGAAGCAAGATTTGTTGATGTAACAAAGGCGAAGGAGAAATGTAATCACAACCTTAATAAAGAAAACATCACCGTAGACGCTTGCATGTGTTTACCCTGTAGAAGCATGACTCAGCCATTCTCTTAACAGAAATGTGATTGAAGGTGTAAACAGTCTAAGCAAGATCAATGCATGGGCTTAATCCTTCCCACAGGAGCCAGGGTCCGTTCAAATATGTGCCACCATGTTAGTAAGCCGACAATAGCACTTGGCTAGGCATTGCTGTGCAGATGGGGGCCAGCTGTTAGCGTATACTTCTTTTTTTCAAAGATGTATAGAATAAGAAGTACCAGTTTAATGTTAATCTGGATTTGATCAGTGCAGAGGGGGAATGGGCTGCAAGAGTCTGATCAACCTAGTTCCTAGAAGCAGAGCAAAGGCTAGCATGTTTTCTTTCATAATTATATATGATCCTTTTCATTTTACTTCCCTCTCATTTATTTTTCCTCTTTACCCAGCAGACTACTCTGTGTCTAACAACTCCATTGTATCTGTCATTCTTCCACTAAACCAATATTGCGTTTACATGGACTCAGTTTACTTCACCAAAGACATAAACAGGACATGTATGTTGCTGGGACTGAGACTTACCAGGTACAGGACTCAGCAGTTTCTGCAACTTACCGTGTATGCGTTTTGTCAGAATAACGCATTATCATGAAAGGCCTGACCCCTGAAAGCTCCAAGTGTCAAACAATCCCCATTCCCAGCTTGGAAAAATTGGTCTCCCTCTTCATGTAATGGAATAATGCCAAAGCACAGGGAGTCACCAACAGGAGCTGTGGGTCTTCTGAAAAAGCCCAGAATCATCCATCACCCTAGGGATCCTCTTAGAGACCTCTTAGCCTAAAATGGTGTTGGCGAGGGGGCTGTAGAGGGGATGGTCATATAGAATGGGATGGTCAGAGGCGAGTCACCTCTGTCCCTTGTGCTCTGGAAATGTGAACACTGAGTACGACAAGTCTAATATCCCAGGAGGTAAATGTTTGAAATCAGTGCAGCTGTGCTCCGCGATCACTCCCTCAAAAGCTATGTTAACGCCTCACATCATCAGTTCAACCAGTCTGTCTCGGTCTAGCATTTATACGGCACCGATATGTGTTAATAATATGTCTTTCAGGGTAAGGCCTGGTCTTAAATCACATGTAAAGCTCACTAAAGAAAAAAGATCTGTATCAGATTCTAGTCATTAATTTAGCTCATCCTCTGTTATTATCTTTAAGTGAAGATATGGTCAAGATATTCACAGCACGTGGTCTGCATGGGTACACTTTCATTCTGCCATAGAATAAAAGAAATGTATTGTTGCACACTGTCTTACCAACCAGCGTAAGTGATAAACAGTCTCCATGTGGGTCTGTGTGACATGAGCAGAGCTTCTCTCAGGTTCTATAGGCGCGGAACGCTGCATATTTCAGTGAATGCTGCTTCATTTGAATTCGGTGTACTTTATTCTTTAAGAGCGTCCGTCAGACAGGTGGTGCTATGGATGTGTTTCCTGAACCTCACAGCCAGTTGTCTCCAGCGCTCCACATGCATTTAAATCTGCAACGCTTCTCAACCCGGACTCTGTGGCTCCGTCAATATAAAGAAAAGGCCATCTTAAAGCTTTAGAGATTCCCATGGACAGGGAAGCGTTAACCCTTCACGCTCATTAGCCACAGGATCGGGATTTGAATAGGAGGACAGGTGTCCACTGGGCAGAAGACAGAGCTGGCGTTAAAGGGATAGTTCACAGGAGTTTTAGTCCAGCGTGGCCTGCAGCTGTATGAAGAGAGCCCCTGTCCTGGTGTCTGATTTACACAACAACACCACAGTTAAAGGTATAGTCCACCCAAAAATTCGCAGGAGTATACCAATGGAGGGGAAAGGTGAAGTTTCAGGATAAAACAAAACTGCAGGCAAATCCAATACAACTGGAGTAAATGGCGAAAAACAACACAAGTTGAGTGACATTCAAATTGAAACAGCATTGTTTTCTAAATGCTCTTGGACAGTGATCACACTTGCAGAGAAGGTAGATGCAGGTCTCAGGACGCTGTTCAGAGGGTTGTGCACGCAGCTGTGTGCCAGTGGAACAGAAAAGTAATGGCTGACCTAACAGGGTTGATATAATTTCCAGACAGAGTCAAATCCCTCATTTTATTACAGCAGTGTCACAAACAGTGTCTCTTTCTTCTTCTCCACCAACCAGGCCAGACCACACACAATTGTTTTTACCAGCAGGAATACTTCAAACCACTTGTGTGAATCATAGCCCCATTAGCCCACTGTACCATCCACACCCAACATTAGAAATGCTCTTACTCAGCTGAGGTTTGTCCAAACTCTTCATGTGCAGATGAAAGGGTTCACAGAGAGATGTGGAAGCCAAAGAATAGGACCACGTTGCACACAGACGAATGTGGCAACAAGTTTATCGTGGTAACTCTGACTGAGCAGAATCATGGAGATGGTGGATCAGCATCCCTGCTGTCACTGGGGTTCAGAGCAGTCAGAGTTCACTGTATAGCTCGGTGTTTGTTTAACTAGTCCACCCAAGATGTCATCATGTAACTTCATCTCGTCCAGATCCTCCAGAGATCTCCAACAAATCCTCTCTCCATCACGTGAGGTCCGCTCTTTCACCCGGCCACCACAAATTCTCATTTTAACCAACCCAGCCCCTCTGTCCTGCTTTTTCCTCCAGGAGACTAAAACAGAAGATGTGATACTGCTGAGTCACCGCTACACAAACAGTTTCATTCTTGGAAATCTGCTGCATCTCATTTAGCAGAGGTCGGGTTCCCCTCTTCAAGCTCACACGTGTGTTTTAGATAGCGAAGTATTAAAGGGACAGCTTTTGATAAGTGAGGGGATGGTGTTTTCTGAAACCTGCTCTCACAGGCTGAGCTGACAGATGAAGGTTTTAAGAGAGCTCACATCTGGGTGCCAGGCTCTGCGGGTTCAGCTTTTCAGGAGAGATCTCCTGGAACTCAAAGCATCACGATGTTAAATGACCACGAACAGTGAATGACATTTATTCTTTTACAGTCAGATATTTGAAGATCTGTAGATGGTGTTTCTGAATTAACAGACAAGGCTGGTGTATCCCTTTCTTGCCTTAAATCATGAATGTGCGAGTCTGTCGGACACAGACTAGTTTCTTTTTAAGTCTAGTTCAGGGCTTGTCAGTGGATTCTCAGATCTCTGATCTCAGCCTCCAGTGAGATGGCAGTTGGTTTCAGGTGTTGATGTTCTGCATCAGATGGATCCCTCTCTCCCAGGTTTCTACTTTCAAATGTGTTGAAATAGACGACATACAGGGTGTTGGGCCACAGTACCCAGTCTGGACCTAGTGTGCTGGGGACCACTGTGAACATGCTGATCATCCGCCATTTCCTAGTCCCAGTCTTGGGTCAGTGGAGGACCACCTCTCACTCCCTGTCTCATAAAATTACACTGGCTTTCCTTTTGATCTCACTTAAAATAATAATAATATTAATAATAAGAATCCAATGTGTGTTTTATTGAAGACGTGATAGTTTGTTTTTATTCTGCCAAATTGCCTCACATGTGCCGGATCAAACTGTTCCACAGGCTGTGAGCGGCCCAGAGCCTGAACGTTCCCCACCGCTGCTTGAAACCCTGGCATGGATCAGATCATAAGGGTGAGGGTGTCTGAGTCTGAAAGACATCTATCCAACAATGCGTCAGGCTTACTGGGCAGACACTGGCCAAGCTGGGTGTGTTATTACAGTGCAGCTGGTTCAACAGAGCCTGAATCAACAGAATACCAAAGTGGATGAATGAATGCATTTTCATCGCTCATGCTTCAGTTGGAGGAGAGGTGAGATATCAAGACTGTCTCATGTAATGGAAGGCAACAGATTCAGCCAAGACGCAACATACAGTAATGCAATGACGAGTCATGATACCGTTTATGGTTATAATCCCATATATATATTTTATTTTATGTCGATAGATGGATGTATACATAGTATACAATACAGAAGACAACATCATCTGTACATGGTGGGAAATAAAAAGAATTAACTGTAAAAAAACATCTTTTGGATGGTTTAGTTGTCCCTCTGAACCAAAACAGAATAAAAAAATACACTGAAATTAGGAAAATGTAATCTCTTCTTGATTCAGAAAATACGCTCCAGTTATTTATTTGTTAATTGTTTGTTGTTGTTTTTTTTTTATTTGACAAAATTCCCAGATAAGTCAGGCATGATATTTGTGTGTTAAATTTACTGCGTATCCAAATAAAAATCTGGATCTACCAAACTCAAGTTGGGCTTTGGCTGCGACTAGTTCCAGCCCTGATTCAGTTCCAGCTATTTTCACAAGATGATGAGTTGAACAACATTAGAACAATGAAATGTAATGCCAGGATGGAAAGTGCATCAATATCTGTTTGGTAATTGATTTACTTGCTAGAGTACATAGAGTACTAGAGTACAGGTTTAATGGGTGTATTTTACCCAGAAGTTCATGACAGGAAGTTGGCATGTCACTTCCCAGGTTTAGACGAAGTCTGTAGAAAGTCTCAGATTAAAAACCAGTGGTGATCCGGTATGTGTCTCCTGGCCAGGTTTGGTCTGACGTCTCTCTGTTTTCCGTGGGCCAGAGTCTCGGCTTTCAACTAATAAACTGGTTGCGTTTGGTTTCAGTTACATTTTCTGGTCTTGTTGGGTTCAGACACAAAATCTTTGGACTCTTGAAGAATACTCTGACCCAGTCATCTTGCCACAACAATCTGGCCTTTGTCTAACTGGCTCTCATCTTTACACTTGCCCACTTCTCCCAGACGCAGCACACGGACCACAAGAACTGAATTTATCATCCGATAAACTGTACTCCAGACCAATATACAGCTTTTAAAAAGAAGGTGGAACCAGTTAAGTTTTGGCTTGATCCCTCTCTGTTGATTCGTAGATTAGTTACGTATTTAAAATCTTTACCGGCTGTTATCTTTGGGTGTCAGAGTCAGAGGGTAATTTCCAGGTGATCATGGGCAGTACAGCGTTGGCTGTTTGAGGAAGCCACGCTCCTGCGTGTCTCTCACAGTGCTAAGGCTTTCTGGGAGGTTGTAGGTCTTTGGCAACATGGAACACATTTGTTTTGTTTTTTTTTACACGCTACAGACATTAACACATGATGATACGATTGCACCATACAAACAGCCTACATCTACTATATACACACATTTACCTAAGGAAAAAAGGTTCTAAGATATTTGGTCATTAGAATTCAGGGAGTCTTTGATACCGATCCAATTGGAAAAAGACTGTGTTTCATTTCCAAATGATTTAAAGCTGTTAAGACGAAGTGACTGGCACCAAATCAACACATCAATTCAAAGAACAAACAATGCCAGAGCAGCACAGACTCATGGCGTCTGGATGGTGGCAGATACAGTACTGGTTCACATGGTGATGAGTGAAATGAGAAAGAAACGTCAATTCACAGATAGCTGCCTCTGATGACAGCACAGTGTGGGTGTCACAAGCTTTCGTCCATTCTTATCTCATCCTACGCGTGGATCGTCTCTGTCTCTGCGTCCTCGGCTACTGTCACACAGGCGTTGTGTCGTTGTTTCAGTGTAGAGGTAGACTGATCAAAAGTCAAACCTGCCACAGTTGGTTTGACATGCAGTTCACTTTACAAGAAGACAGCCGTCCGTCTCTTTATATGTAAACAGACCTGTGTCTTCGAACAGGAGCAGGAGGACAGGGCGCTGTCTGTCTTCTGCTTTAGAGGGGACACCCCTGCAGATACAATCAGACTGAAGTTGAGTTCAGTCCATGGGCTGTGGCTGCTCTGCTCTAACATGGCTTCAGGTTGCAGAGGTCCAATTCCTGAGGCTTCCTCCGTCCGGTGCAGTGCTCCCTGGGTAGATTCACGCCTTTCTTAGCAATGCAGTGCACCAGCCGCCTTTTGAAACCCCTGCCACAGGACTTGGAGCAGTGAGACCAGGTTCCCACGTCCCACATGGGGCATGGATCCCCACACGCTCTCATAGCTGCAGGCTTGTCAGCGCTGTCACAGTCCACTGCAGGACGCCCCTCCACGCTCTGGCACTGCACTAGCCTCTTCTGAAAACCACTGCCACACGTCACCGTGCATATATCCCAATTTCCTGTCACCCAGTGACTCACCGGCCTCTTACCCATTGCGTGCTTCTTGACTTCTACTTTGTTGCTGTCCATCAGGACGCTGTTGTGTGCTTTGTGGCTTCGCTCCTCTTTCTGCAGAGTCTTCTCCTCCTTGCTCTCCTTGGAGACGTAGAAAGAGTACCGCACCCTGGGCGGAGTCATCTTCCCCACGGAGAGCACCTCCACAGTCAGGGGCTCCTGCAGGGGTCGGGTGGCCCGCAGAATCTCGGTGGACGTGGAGGTGCCGCTGTAGCGCAGCAGGCTGCCCTTCACCAGCAGGTCGCGCTCCACCGCTGACACCACGTAGTTGCCGTTCAGGAGGTACATGCCGCGCTGATTCTTCACCGCAAGGTAGTTTTCATCGCTGACCATTCCTCGATAGCCGCGCTGACGGATGTCAATGTTGGAGGCTCCCGCCGGCAGCATCACCACAAAGTTGTAGCCATGACTACAAAGGAAGGAGGGGGGGGTTGAATTAGTTTGAATTCTAGAATAGAGCAGAATGTTGCTTCTGTGCAAGTGAGTCAAGACAAAATAAAACCATGGTGATCTGGTTAAATATGACAATATTCCCTTCCCGCACCATGTGTTAGGATGACCACAGAATCATTCTGTGGATGGTTTGATGACAAGAGTGAAATATTTGACAGCCACAAAACAAAACCCAAATTGGTTCTTTTAGTTCTTACAACTGGATTACATCATGGCCACATGGAAACTGAAAGTCCCCGAGTAATCGATGATCTGGACTAAAACCTTCATGCACCTGAAGAAGATTCAGGTTATAGCTGTTAGAAACCTTTGACTTTAGTCTGGGCAGTTCTTGTCATTTACACTAAAATGCAAAACAAAAAAACATGAATAAATGTGAATCTGAAACAGGACAGAGGCTTCATGTTTATTTGTTTCCCTCCCTTTTTTCTTTCTTTCTTGACTCAGGAATTTAGGGCAACAGGTAACAGATGCTGGAACAGTTTTTGTTGTTTTTATATAACATGAAACTTGAAGAGAAAAGATGCATCTGATCAGCACATGAGTTTTATTTTGATACCCAGCTGCTGATGGTATCCACACCAGAACTTCTGCTTTTATAATTTTCCAGAGGAGCCCTCTCACATACTGTCATTGAGTCCCTCTCCAGTCCAGTACACTTTTCATCACATAAATGAAACCACTGCTTGTGTAACTTGTGTGTTTACTACATCTTTAGATATCGTTGGTTAATTTACTTACACAGGTTTGGTGAACAGTCCTGAGACCTTCTTACAGCCCTGGTTGTCCCCACCACACGCGCCACACTTGTCAAACTTCTTGTTGGAGTCCAGCTTACCGTCGCAGCCCGCCTTTATGCATTTCCCCTGAACGCATACAGCCGAGGTGTCGGGGGAGCAGGGCGTCCCGTCCACAACCTGCAGGGTTTGAGGTCAGAGAAGTTACATCATCCTGGGCTGAGGAGGAAAGGCTGCAGCTGTGGTCTCATTTTGACAAACACTTGAACTCTTACACATGAATTTAAATAAGGAACCACACAGGGCTGCGGTGATTGTTAGTGTAAATGAGACGTGGATTTGTGCTGCTGCTACAAGGCTGTTTTCATGCTGGTTGCATTTATAGGAGCTCTGAAGCCACAGCTGTGACGCGCTACTACCCTCTCGCAGCGCTCCTTCCCTCTCTGCAGCCACTAACACATCTCCACTCATTATGCCGTGGATGGAATTAGCTGTTTCTCCCAGCACTGTGGCCGAGGGCCAAGTCTCACCGGGCCGACGGTTACTGTAAACACCAAACCAGGAAACCTCTGAACACGACTGCACCTCCTCCCATGAGGCTCTGACTCGTGACCAGGTGTTCAAGGACAAGGAGTCCGGATTTCATTAGCAAGAGCAACCGCAGCTCAGAATATTCACATAATATCCGAGTGTCACGTCACAGCAGAGTCTGAGAACTTTTTTTAATGAGGAGAAAAGTGGATTCAAAACTGCAGTGAGGAATGCTGCAGTGAAAATAATAAGTATACACACCTTAGGTGAAAGGACATAGAAGTACCCAGTACCGTTAGCACGGCAGATGAGCTTGCATTTGTCCTTGGGAGAGATGCCGGAATATTTGGGGACCCACACCACAGAGGAACCAAGTCTGTTGGTGTTCAGGTTTAAGCCATTGAACGCCTCACATTGCTCCTCCCTGAAACTCTTACCTGGAGACAGAGAAAAGAGCTTTGAGTTGACACTGCAACACAGCTTTACGTGGAGAGACAGGAGCGACTCCCTGTGTGAACAGAGGGTACGAACCTGTTTCAGGGCAAAGGTTGAGGTTACACGAGCGATACTTGACGCGAAGGCCGTAGCAGTATTTGCCCCCGTTCTCAGGGACAGGGTTGTTACACTCCCTCTTGGCGAGCTGAACTCCTCCACCACAACTGCGGGAACAATCTCCATATGCGCCCCATTTGCCCCACCGGCCATCCACCTGCGGCCAAACAAGAACAGGCTGTACTTCGGTGGCGTCCATTAGATGGCCCAAGGAGATCTGTTGTTCCTACACTCACCTTGATGTGCATGGTGGCGTTCTTATCTGTGCAGGCTCCTCTGTAGCAGACCTTGCCGTTGCCGCAGCCGGTGCCGTCCGCCCAGGGAAAGTGCCGGGTCTGACAAACCAGCTGTCCTCGGGCCTTCCCGGTGCACCACAGTTTGGAGCAGGGCTGCATGTAGGGGCAGGGTTTTGAGGCGGCTCCAAAGGCGAGCTCACACTGGCGGTGCAGGCTGTAGCTGGAGCCAGGCAGGTTGTCCGGCAGAGACAGCTGCCTCTGAGGCTGGTCCAGCAGACAGTCCCCTGCAGGAAGGACCCAACAGCACCGCGCTCAGTCCCACTGTACACTGCACTGACTCATGTGAGATCCAGTGACCTCATGACTGAACATGTGGAAGTGCTCAGATATTTCTATTCAAAGTTTTTGGAGGTGCTTAGGTTTCAGCTGATCAGCTTTTTTAAACATTGGAAATATTTCTGTTTTGACTTTGACTTGTTTCCAGCAGCAACAGGCAGATTTTGTTTGGAGAAGAATAGACCAAAAATTGTATTACACATGAACACCTTTCTCATCTGAAGCTACAGCGCAGTGATGTATCACTATCCTATGACACGAAAGGTTTACTCTTATAATCTATCTAAGTTATTAAAATGTATAAACACGTGAAGGAACCATGTCTGCAGACCTAATCGTGTTCCAACATCAAACCCTTCACATTATAATATTGTGCCAAGATGCTATCTGCAAACTGAAAATGCTAATGAAATTAGGATCACATGAAGTTCCACAGCTATAATAAACAACTAATACTTGGCTCCACATCATGCATGAGCTACAGGAAAGCCCCACTGCAACAACACAAGCCATGATTTTGTCTTTAATCAAACTGTCAGGTCTGCTGCACCAGCCAGCGTGGGCATGAGTGTGTTTGTCAGAGTAACAGTGAGGAAATGTCAGGATGCCTGAGCGAGCCGCCGCTGTGAAGCCTCATTTTATCCGAAGAGACGTATTAACGAAAACAAATAAGGACAGAATAGAAATATTTTCGGCCTTGAGTCATCACTACTGAGATGATGAGTAAAACTGTGACAAACTCGAGCCGATGTCTGTTTTCTGGTGGGTTAGATCACTACCAGCTGACGGCTCGGCGCCTGGACAGCATTACCGAGTCCGTCTACGTCCAGAGACATACACAGGAAGTGTTTACTAACCATGACCTCTGTCCAGGAACTCAGTAATGATGGCTGCGCTGCAGACGGACCAGGGTCGGCTCCTGTCAATCTGAATCAGCGTGGGAGACATCATGTGGTTGTCCTTCAGTTTCCCAAAGACCTCCTCACACGCCTTCACGTTGTCGTGGGGCATGTTGAAGACATGGCCTGAGGAGAGGGGACGGGGTGGGAGCACAGACAGACGGTCACACCTTTGCATTTAATTTCACACCATGATGTCATGACTGCAGCGGCTGGGCGGGCGCAGCGAGCGTTCTGCATGGACACAAATGTACGAGATGGAGAATTGTGAACTGGACTTGGACTGAAGCGGAGCTGATATCACAGCCGACAGGAATGCGTGGCACATGTCCATGCTCTAAATCTGGTCTGACAGGGGAATTTAGTTCCCGGGAAAATTGTTTCATTCCCTAAATACGGACATGCAGTACTTTCCCAAAGAACAATCATAAACTGTGGTTTCAGCTTGTCCAATCATGGGACCGGACCCTTCCAAGGGGAAATTGTGTCATTATTAAACATATTCGTGGTCAGCGTAAATCAATGCCTCCCCTGGGGCCTCAGGGGTTGCACTTGTGCATCTGGTCCCAGACATGAGTCCTGCTTCTTTTACAGCCCCATCAGCCACTGATTGTTGAAAAACAGAGTGACTCTGTCACTTGTATTATTATTAATAGGATAGGTCTTATAGCATTAGCATGAAGTTAAACCACAGCTGGTTAAATACTATTCATTAAACTGCATCTTAAGGCACAGGAGGAAGTATTAGCGGTGTTCGACTTAAACTCCTTTTTCCATGTTGCACATATAAATACATCAGTCTGAATCACTGCTGCCATAGAAAAGGAACAGTGGGTTCAGTTGATTCACTCTATAGTTCAAGCTGCACTGGAAACTTCTCCAGCGCCAGGACGCCATCAATCTTTGTTCTCACTTCTGAATCCAGCATGATGTCAGATTTCAGACGGATCCAGCTGGATCATACGATACTTGCTCTAAACACATGTACCATGATGCAGCTGTGATTTCATTCAAAGGTCGGTGATTGTAGCTGGTTAATTAGCAGGGAAACTAGCAACAGGAAATACAACTTCAAGTTCAGCTTTCTAGGGAATGGCTAGAGCAAGCGAGAGATGAGAGAATTGGGGGTTAAAGAACCAAACTACAGCCAGGACGGGGTTAAACTGAAAGGCGCTGGTAGGAACCTATAGAAGAGCAGAGTTTTGATGTTGGGAAATTTCCCCTACAGCCACCAATCCTTTTCTTTCTGTACTGATGAATAGAGAAAATAAATAAACAGCTTTAGATGTATTTAAAAAACATAGGAGACAGCAGACTCTAGCTGCTGCTCCTCCACAGGTCCTGCCCCAGCGGACTGCAGTCAAACCCATCTCACCCTTGGAGTGGAAGTAAAACGCAAATGTGTTTGGGCCACAAACACAAATCGGCTGCAGGCCTGTAGTTTAGAGGCATATAAGATTCACAATTCGAGTACATTTTTTGGACATTTACAAGTCCATAAAAACCTTGAGAAAGTTTGTTGTATTTTTTTCTTTACAGCGTACATGTGAATATTTGGGCGGAAGTTCTTCAATTTCTCAAGATTTTTTTTTTCCCAAACCTATCTCCCTCTTGCTGTTTGCAGCTGCCAGCGTGCACGGTTACGTTGTGCAGCTGGTATGTGGAACATGCACTGATCTAAACCTTGGCCAGTGAGACCCAGACGCCCGCTTGCTCTGAGTGTGCCCACCCAATCAGAGACTCCCAAACCAACATCAGGTCAAAGTCATGAAATAGCTGGTGGGACTAATAGCCTTGCAGTGCTCAGGGACCAGGTCTGAGAACATGTGGATGATGAAAGTTGCAGAGCCCTTCAGGCAGAGCTGATTGCGTGCACACACGTCTGTCAAACTGGACTGCGGAATTCCTTTGACATTTCAGGTTAAGGTTCTATGAAGGTATTGCCCTGAAGCCAGTGGTTCTCAGTCTGTGAGGTGGCCACCGCTGAGAGGGGCACAGAGCCACTGCGGGGGGGGGGGGGGGGGGGGGGGGATGGGGGGTTGTGTGTGGTTACCTCATCGCTCACACACACTTCACTATAAAGCTTTTATTTTTAAAGGCATAAAGAGATTAACCTGAAGCTCACTGCTCCAAGAGCCACTAAAGGAGAGGTTGGAAACACTGTCCTCTTTGATTTAGAAAATTACAAGGCTGCATTTTATTCTGGAGGGGCGGAGATGTTTAGAAAGAGTGACATAGACACTCACAACTCTTTGCTGATTGGGTCTTTTGGATAACTCTGCCTGATAAGCTCCTATCGCATGACCCCTGAACCGAAGGAGAACTGAAGCTGTTTCTCCTCAGTGACCCTTCATGAATGTAATCAACTATAAGAGCTACTGACCCTGTGCTCTCTGCCAACAGCAGCTGTTCAGCTAAAGTCTGCATTCCGCAATGATACGAATGCTTATGTGTGTAGGAGACGATTTATTTTTCTGCGACTGTTCTGCAGCTACAAACCAAATGCTTCATGTTTACACCAGCACATGCCCGATGAAGGTGACATGTGTTTTCAGGTCTGTTGTGGATGAAGAACAGAGGCTCATGTGGAGACATCGCAGCACCACTGTCTGAAGCAAATGTCTGTCCAAAGCCTGCTGCAGCTCAACTGTGTATTCGCTTCAATCTAAAATGCACAATAAGTCCTGTGTGCCCCCCCCCCCCCGATCGTTTACTCATTCAAACTTTCTAACCTAGTTCGTGGGCGGTGGTGAAAGCCGAGGGAAGGCCGTCATCCTCGATGACAGAGCAGCTCCTCTTCGGGTCACACATGGTCCCGACGTCGGCCATCCCCAGCGTGTCGCAAGTCGTGGCCCCGCAGAGATCCTGGTGACAAAGACTTAAGAGTTACATGAAAATCCTCGAGCCATGTTTTACACATGTTCCGTGTGGCTGAGAGTTGCAGAGTGAACCGAGCGTAAACGGCACTAATACAAAGCACATGGGACTGCGGTTTGCTTATTGCTGCTAGCTTCTTAAAATATATTGAAGCAGGGAGTCGGGGGAGATGGCCCATTACAGATTTCCCCTCTGTGTTTAGGTAAGAGGTAAGAAGATAGTCAGGGAGGACTAGATGAGTCCCACCTGCAGCTCACAGCCCAGGGTGGAGTGAAACCATGTCTGCTCCACTGCAGTCTTCTCTTTACGAGACACTGTTTCCTCTTTTATCCTTGACATCCCCTGACAGAAATATCTCAACAACATCATCTTTAACTTATACTGTGCATGCAGCTGCGGCTCAGGAGGTGGGGTGGATCACCCGCTAACCAACAGGTTGGTGGTTGAATCCCATCCTCCCCTATCTCACAGACCTAAAGGTCCACGATCAGGAACATGCAAAGACATGTGGGTGAATGGCAGAACTGTTCTGGAAGGGACTCTGAGTGTTCATGGAACAGAGAAGTTTGGAACATTCCCTTCAACCTTATTACAATTTTGGAAATTGAAGTTTTGCAGGCTTTCCGTGTACACAGCCTCACAAGCTGGCATGGCTCTGGAGTCCAGCAGGTGTCATCTTGAGATCAACAAGGTGCTCGTTGGGCACCCCTGTATATAAGTGCATGCTGCTTTATATCTAAATTACAATGTGCCTTTAAAATAACAGTGACATCCTGCACCACTGATCTCAGACCTGATATTTGTTGCTCGGTTGTTGTGCAATCTCTCTCTGCTGCTTCAAGTTAGCATTAGACCACAATGCACCTGGCCATATCTCATTTTAAGACTAACACGCCTCTGGGCTGATTCACTGTGAGTTTTCAATGGGAAAATGATGACTGAAAACTGGAGATGGCACTGCTGATGCACAAGTGTGAGATAGTTTCCTGGATCTCTGTTTTTCTCCTGCTCTGGGATTACAGTCGATCAAGATGTTCTTTTCTCTGTACAAACTGAATCTGGACGAACAATGGTGAACTTGTTGACCAAGTGTTGCAGTGAGGTCTGAGGATGCCAGAGGTGCTTTCTGCCACTTGCTCTCCGTAACCTATGACAAGGTTGTTTCCAGCAGCAGCTGTGCTCATTGTGCCCTATAACGACGACAACGCTGGACCTGCACTCAGCGTGAATAAATGATCCTCCACAGCACTGGGACGTTTTTGACCTTGAAGAATTTGACATGTTGCTCTGTCTCGAAGGAGAGAGGTCGTGTATCAGACGGCTGGCCGTGATTAAAAGCAGGTGACAACAACCAGACATCACGAAGGAGAGACAGAAAGAAATTTGCAGAATGCAGAGAGATTTATGGGTAAAGTGGTCACATGTGGTTATCTGTCCTGAATGCTTCAGATGGGGTCGGTTTACTTCAGCTTCAGTGGAGGAGTGGTTTGGATTCAAAGTTGGAGTTTTATGAACTGCTCTGATCTTTATGCCGGTGCCTCGTGTAGGCAGATAATGACCCAGCTCTTATTCCGTGAGGTGAGGTCTTGGAAACGACTGGGTCGGCTGATCTTTTCCAGTGACTCGCTGAGGCAGCTAACACAGCACTGCATGACGTGCGCTGTGCAGCTGTGCAGAAAGCACTCCAGGTTGGTGGATGAATTACTGAATGGCTACAACAGGGACAGTGTGAGAGGCCTATGAGGGTGTGACACTTCAGTTTCATTTGATAAGTTATAGTCAAACAAAGAAGTTCATCTGTCTTTGTCCCTTTGAGCCCCTTGTCTCATAATATATCCATGTACACCCCTGCTTACCTGCTTGGTGAACAGTATGGCGGTGTCCCAGTAGTCCGGGTGCTTGTCGTTGTGTTTGTTCAATTTCTTCTGCCAGGAGCAGAAGTTGCGCAGAGTCAGGGCTGCATTACTGGAAACCTTGGGGCCCTTGTTGGCCTCGTTTATCTCCATGAAGCCCACCACCACTATGTTGATGGAGTTGAAGATGCTGGGGTGCTTGTAAAGCCTGGCCGCCACTGACATCAGCGTCAGCAGATAGTGCTTCAGGTCGTCCCCGTGAAATTTAGCCATGGACTCATCAGCCACCACCAGCACCTCCACGAACCTGGGGATGGAGGCGAACCTCTTTGACCTGCCTAAGGTTTTCAGCGCGGTTTCAGTGAAGTCACCGTTATCCGGCTCGCCGACATGCTTGTATTTGTCCAGGGAGACGGTGAAGCGGGGATCAGGTGTAACTCCACACCTGCTGGTGCTCGGGTGCGCATCTGTGCGTCTCCTGCGACGGATCACGTGCATCCTGTCCAAGTGGTCCCTGTGTCCAGACGCGGCTGCTGCGTCTTCCTCTCTGTTCGGGCTGATGAAATACTCCATCCCCTTGTAGGAGAAGCCCCCGTGGAGACCTCTGCACAGGCTGACGGCGGCGAATGAGTCCGGGTCTCTGTTGACATCACCCGAGTAGAAACATCCCCTGAGGTCTGCTGCTTCGGGCGCGTTAGGTGCCAAAGGGCCCCTCTCAGGTGCCCAGGGGCCCGGAGCCAGAAAACTAGAATCTGGTGCGAGTCTGAGGTAAAACTCCTGTTTGAAGGCAGTTAATCGAAAAACACTTGCATTCATCTGCAGATGCGTCTCATCTTCTTGGAAATCCACGCGCTGGAGGGTGAAGAGGTCTGCCTCCATGCAACACGTTAGTTTCAGATACAGGAGAGAATGGATGAAAACAAGCAAACAGGGAATGCGTGCAGCCATCTCTGCTCCTCGGGGAAGTCCACGGTGCGATTCAGCTGCGGTGCGCAATGAGCACGTCCTCAGAAAACCAAGCAGCTGCTGTGCCTCCGCAGCTTGCTCCTCATCCTGCACCGCTTCTCCTCTGACCTCCAACTTCTCTGAGCCGCGGAGCTCCCTCCGTCCCCGAGGTCCGTCCGTCCGCGTGCGCAGCTCCGGGCTCACTGGTCCTGCGCCTCGGTCTGTGCCGCAGCCACTTCACTCTCCAAATATTATTGTTGCTGTACAGCATGTGCGACAGGAACCGGGGCATCATCATCATCATCCCTCCTCCCACAGCCTGGACACACACACACACACACTTTGACTTTCATCCCACTCAGAGCTGATGAACTGACCTTTCATCTCATTTCCTTTGTGTGCACATTTGTCCAAACTTGACTTCATCAAAAGACCCCACTTTAATTTAGATCTCAGTGTTGTCATTAAACCATCGCGTCAGTGCACTCGTGCAGAGGACGAAGCCAAAAGGACAGACACGAGAAGTTATTTATGGGCAAAGAGCGACACCTGTTTGCGCCTGAAATCCTCTGGAGCATCAGCGCGTGTGTGCGCGTGGACAGGTTGGTTATGCTATGACGCCATCTGTTGGTAAACGAGTTAAACTGCGTCCCACAGGTTCATTTGCTTCACTGACAACACTACACGGTCCATTTTGCTGGCACACGGTCTTGATAAAGTTTAATTAAATATAATGCAATGTCAGCGTTTGGGCCTCAAAATGATGCCTCGTATTCAAAAAATGTGAAATCTTTTTTTATTTTAAAAATGATGACACTGGATTATTGATATTGAAGTTTGAAGTTTATTTTCTTAATTTTAAATGATTCAATAAATAATAGATAGATAAATATTTATCTATATGAGTAAAGAGCACATGAAGGAGATGATATCTTCCTAATACACACAATGAGAAGACAATATTCTCCTTACAGTGTGTGTGTGCGCGCGTGCCTGTGGCCCGCGGACTTCCAGCTATGCCCAGTATTGCTGTCCCGTCGCTGCTGGGTTAATAATAGGAGCGCGGTTGTCAGGCTGTCTCGGAAGGGGGGAGTGTCGACCCATTCTCATTGGATCCGTTTTTTCGAGCCGAGTTTCTCCTGAAGTGCGAGTGGGAGGAGATTTTCCAGGATATCAAAAATAAACCCCCCCATGTCGAAGGAAGAGCAGAAAGTATAAATACCACCGATGTGTCCGGACTGCAGCGGTGCTGCTGAGCGGTACAACAAGACCCACTGGCTCTGGGACTCAGACTGACATTACACAGCAGACACACTCTGAGACCGACTCCGAGCTGGGGGATCACTTTCCACCCGGAGGCAGCTCTGACTGATAACACTCTTGCCTGGAGAAGGTGCGCAGCTCCCCAGAGACACAGGACATACACTGCTATCAGTTCTTTCATTTTCATACCACTTGTCAGAGCTGTTGCTCCCGCAGAAGATGAGCTGCACGGCGCGTTTGCTCGTGTTGTCCCTGTGCGTAATGAGCGCGGCGCTCTCGGCTCCATTTGAATCAGAGGATGTTGTACCTGTCCGGATAAAGGCGAGAACGAGCGGTCGCTTTTGGAAAAGAAGCGAGGACCAGCCGATCTTCGTCCTCAGAGCCTTTGGCAGGGACTTCACCCTGAACCTTGTGCCTGACACCAGCTTCATCGCCCCTTCCTTCACCATCCAGCGAGTCAGAGCCAGAGATGCTGGCGCTTTACGCAGCGCTCCAGGTGCCGAACCCGGGGCGCACCCGGACCTCCAGGTGCTGCCGGGCCAGGGCCAGGACAGCGAAGAACACCTGAGGGGCTGCTTCTACTCCGGGGCCGTGGGTCACGATGCAAACTCGCTCGTGTCTGTCAGCTTGTGCTCCGGCATCTTCGGCTCCTTCATCACTGAGGGGCACGAGTATTTGATTGAGCCCAAAGTGATCGGCGACCGGGGTTCACACTCCGCCGAGCAGCTGCACGTCATCAAGAGGAGCACATTCGCCGGAGGCCACGGTGCTCCCCGGCTGGACGACCACGCGGCGGAGGAGCTGGACGGGGAAAGTTTTACGCACGGCGACAGTGACGCACGGAGGGAACCTCGCAGGAGACGCTTTGTTTCCGCGCCACGGTTCATAGACACCCTGGTGGTTGCAGACTCAACCATGACCCACTTCTATGGAGATGAAATAAAGGTCAGGCAGCATGAACTCATTCTTTCCTGCACACAGCGCTAATCCGAACCCAAACAAACTCTATTTATATAATCCTATATATACCCATTTAGACCGTCCCATAAACAAACTGCTGCAGACGTCTCTCTCTCTCCCTCTCGCTTGTATTTCTTTCCAAATCTCGCCTGTCAGGGTTCATAGACTAAAAAATATATTGGCATTTGTTTTTCCTCTGCTGCTTCACATTACTGTTAAGGCAGTGCGGAGGGAATGGAATGGCTCCCTGTTTTCCACAGGCTGAGAAAGAGGTCACGCAACAGAAATGCAAGCAATGCTGCACCACATTCCTCATGACTTGGTCATGATTTGGCAGCAGATCTTCAGCATCATCCAGGGAAGATTCACAGGCCTCACAACATCTGTTCTCCTCTGTCTTTACCTCATTTTATACGTTTGTTAAATGGGCCCATTCTCTGCTGCCTCTAATATAACACGTCCAATATTTAAATGCATGAGAATTTAATGGATTGCGTCTTTATATGAAATATCCTGTGAATCCGTCCCCCCACAACTAATACCAGTGCTGGTTCCACTCAGTGCTAAACCAAAGGCATTTATTTATTTAAACAAAAGCTAGGACAATCCATGATCTTGCCACAATCTGCAGCAGCCAAATTGTTGTCTGTTTGTACTTAAAAAGCTCCTCAGCTGCCAAACACAGGCTCACAACACAGCACGTCCCAGGCAACCAGGCACCGGGGTCAAGTGGATAAAAAGTTAGACCGAAAGATAAGGCTTACGTCGGCTTTTCCTGAATCAGACAGGCCTGTTCTGGTTTCCATTCATGTGACAATGATTCTCTAAGAGTTGGTTTTTAGAGATTTTCAGGGTCCAGGAAATTACCAGAACACATTGCCCTACGAAAATCTTTTCATTGGAAAAAAACCGTGGAAGACTTTACAAAACACAGCATGGCTCAGTTCCCTGGGGTTTATAAGTCATCAGAATCATGTGGAAACTACAAAGTCACGTAGAATAAGCGCCGAGCCTGACTGTGTGGACTTCATTTTAAGCATGAGAGCGTCACAAGAGTGAAATACCGCCAAACTGCTGACTCCCTGTTTTTAGCTCTGCTCATGCTGTTACCTCTCGTAAAAAAGAAACGAGGAGTCAGGAGGACAGACAGAGGACTCCTCTCCTCTAGCAGCAGAGGCACAAATCAGAGGTCCACGGCTTGAAGGACCAATGACATTGCCTTTCGAGTAACGTTTCCATTTTAGGAGACAGACGTTCCCCCAACGTAGTAACGATGCTCAGTTATTGAGCTCTAAGTTATTTCAGGAGACATTTTTATTCCTGTTTTCGCTCCCTGACCAATCTATTATTCAGCCGTTTGTGTACTGGAGTTTAATTTTGCCCATAACCCCTAAGTTATTGTTGTTTTACTCTGAAATAAAACCCAGTAAATTGCAGCACATTAAAAAGTAAATAATAGACTTTAATATTTAGTTTTAATCTCTCGAGGCATACTACAAATTGTCCTCTCTCTCTGCACCTCCATAGCACTACATCCTGACCCTGATGTCCATGGCGGCCCAGCTGTACAAGCATCCCAGCATAAAGAACTCCGTGAACATCGTGGTGGTGAAGATGTTGATTGTGGAGGATGAGGAGGTCGGCCCGGAGGTGTCCAGCAACGGAGGTGTGGCCCTGAGGAATTTTTGCTCCTGGCAGCAACTCTTCAATCCGCCCAGCCAGAGACACCCAGAGCACTATGACACTGCCATGCTGTTCACCAGAGAGGTGAGGCCCCTCAGACAGCCCCTCCTAGAGCTGAACAAAACACGTGGAACCAAACAGACGACACACCATCACCTGCACAGAGAGGCGTCAAATATGAAACGCAAGGGTTTGCGCTCAGGTCTCGTTGTCAGCTCCAAATGTTTGTTAATATTTGTCTTTGTCTGATGCAACAGTCAGTTCAGTTTGCTGCCAATCTCAGAGGCTTCAGTCAGGGCTGTGCCCCCACTTTGACTCTGATGGTCAGGCTTCTCTGCAGAGCACGGTCTGGACTATTAAGTGCGTGAAACAATGCATACAATGTTGTAAAAGTTATTAGAATGGAAAGTCCACTCAGCCATGCTGGTCTGGCAGGCTTCCTCCATTCAGAAGGCAATAACACAGATGAGTCATGAACTAAGCCCTTGTGGAACTCTGGCTCAGGCCAGCTGCGGTGCATGCTGCGGTTTCAGAAGCATCACACTCGACCACACACAGATTTATACAGTAACACAGGTGCATTCAGACGAGCAGATGTTTATAATGCCGAGGTTTCCAGATAGAGAATCAATACACCTCTGGAGCTTGTGTGAGATGAGAATAAAGCAGATGAAAGCTTGGTATTTACTGCTGAAAGCTGACTGCGGCGCATGCAGGGGGAATGTCAACAAAGTCCAAACAAACACTTAACGGACGTTTGAACAGGATATACGTCATTATTTTTATAGTGCAATGACTTTGTTCTGCTTCATCTGTCTTCAATCTGTTGTGTGACACGCTGACAAGATGTTAGCCGACATCCGACGACGTAACTTCTCTGTTTGTTAGGATTTGTAGGTCAACGTACCGGGTGAGGCTTAATGTTTATGACCCATTTGAATGACGCTGGTCTGCAAATCTGACCCTGGACCAGGAGAAATGATGAACTGAACATATGGGCTTGTGCTGGATTTGCTGGAGTTTGTGTTGTTTTTTCCATTTCCGCGGAGATGCGCTTTGAAACGCAGAGGCCGGAAGGCTCCTCGTGGATGAGCTAACTTTAGTGCTCCCACAAATCAGCCCAGCCACTCTGAGTGGTCAAGGCCTGAGTGTGCGTCCGGGTAAAAACATACAGGCTTGAGACGAGGTAGTGGACAGATGTCTCTCATGGGTGATTGTCAGAGAATACTTCAGTTTAAGCTCTGACCCACATACTCGTCTGCAAACATGAGGGACAGATGTGGATGTAGAACACAGGGTCCAAACTCCTGGTGGGCTCCATTCAGCTGAAGCCCTTAGTCCAGATGTGCTTTGGATCACAGACGACTTTGCCTTGTGGGTTTTTTTTGTGGCCGAGGCGAGGTCCTGGACATGTCCGCCTCCGTCCTCCACAGCCAGGCCTGTTCTCAAACAGGGGAAAAGGTTTCTAATATGCCACACAGTTCATTATCCCATCGCAGCTCTGGACAGCTGCACGCTGCAGATATTTATTTGCTTTGTTTTACGATGGAAACACTGAGCACCATGTTTTTGATTTGTGCTGTTAAAAATGGCCAGAACTGGACACAGTAAATAGATGGTGAGGGTTCGTCATCCTTCGTGATTAATGTAACAGTCCCCTCAGCCCAAACACTTACTATATTCATTATATGACAGCATAATGTCCGTAGCTCAGTCCACTTTTCCAGCTGTTTCTAAGCAGATGATCACGATGTTTCCATTTAACAGAGCATGAAGACAATATTGGCCTCGTATTAAACTCGGGATTAAATCTTCTCTGCGCTGAGATACTGTTACACACGGCTGGATCGCAGGTTAATGGGATAATTGAAGTCGACGCCACACAGAGTGTCTTGGACGGGACGTTAACCTGAATCCATTACACTGAAACATTCCGACTGGACCCACTTCAAGAATGCATTTGTTTCTTAACAGTGGGGCTGTGTTGCATGTTTCAGGTCAAAGAACTGAACAAATTAAGAAGTGGGGGGGAAAAATAGATAATAGATATAAAATAGAACTCCGTGTGTTCCAGGACATCTGCGGACAGAAGAGCTGCGACACGCTGGGTGTGGCTGATGTCGGGACCATGTGCGACCCCAAGAGGAGCTGCTCCGTCATTGAGGACAACGGCCTGCAGGCGGCCTTCACAGCTGCACACGAGCTCGGTAAGATCACGCCTGTCGGCACGACCCCTCCGCAAAGCTTTAGTCACCGACAGCCTCACTTTTAACTGCCCGTGCGTCTACAAGTGTCCCATTGTTGTTACCACCGCCTCTCCCCCCCGGCAGGCCACGTGTTGAGCATGCCCCACGACGACTCCAAGACCTGCGAGAGGTTCTTTGGAGATCTGGGAGGACACTATCTGATGGCTCCCCTGTTCGTCAGCCTCAACAGGACCACGCCCTGGTCTCCCTGCAGTGCCCTCTACATCACTGAGTTCTTTGACAACGGCCACGGTAGGTATTGTGTCATGTTTAAAAAAAAAAAAAAAAAAAAAAAAACACCATGTGAAAATCGGGAACTGCTCCTCCCTGTAATCAGCCTGTGCCAGCGTTGGCACCTGTGGCACCGGAGCCCTGTTATTAAAGCTGATTCATAGATGAATAAACTATACTGCTCTTCCTCCCAGACTTTAACTCAGGCTTTCCTGCTTAAACACATCCCTCCCTCCAAATGATGGGTTATGACCTATAACAATAGTTTATCTCTTTCCACCCCCTCCTCCTCTGTTTCCTTCCCTTCGCCAACTCCCCTGCCTCGTGCCGTGCATCTCGTAGTGTGCGTATCCTTGTAAGACCCATCAGTGAACCTTCTTTCCCACTGACTCACACTATGGACTCCTTCCTGTTCGCTTCGTCCCGAGCCAAGAGCAACAGCTGGTGTCAGCAAAATATGCTCTTTATCAGTTGGAAAATGTCTCAGACAGAAAACTCATGTGGCTGAGAATGTTCATTCTGAACCCCCGACGTCATCGACAGCTCCGCATAAGAGCTTACTGAATATAACGAAGGACCATTATTGGAACAGCGAATAAATTAAGATTTAGAAAAGCTGTCAAATATCCAGTTTCAGTGTGAGAGCAGCAGGCGGTCTATAAAAGTGCCCTGCATTAGTTAAACTTGAATTACTCTGATTTTATTGTTGTGACGTAAATTGCCGAGAAATATTTTCCCACTGTTGTCATGCCGCACGGAGAGAAACACATTGTCACAGATCCACAATCTCTATAAACCACAAAGTAATCAGTCTCACACTCTGTTGTTTTGTGCTGTGGCCGCAGGAGACTGCCTGCTGGACGTCCCAGAGAGCGCCATGCCGTTACCCAGTCAGCTGCCAGGCACCAAGTATAGCCTGGACCAGCAGTGCCAGCAGATCTTCGGAGAGGAGTTCGTCCACTGCCCCAACACCTCTGACAGCGACGTCTGCAGCCAGCTCTGGTGTCAGGAGGACGGGACGGAGCAGTGCTCCACCAAGAACGGCAGCCTTCCCTGGGCTGACGGCTCCGCCTGCGGCCCCAACCGGACCTGTCTCCATGGGGAGTGCATGTCCACTCATGAGGTGATGCAGCCACCGGTAAGTCTGCTTCTTTCATCTGAAAGATTTGTTCTTTTTTTTTTTTTTTTATCAACTGGCCTGAAACTGAGCTTATGTAACACTCAGAGAGAAACAAAACACCGTGCTCGCCTTCCAACAAATGAAAAGTTAAATTTGTTCTTTCTAAAAAAAAGTTTCTCGCTCAACTTCTGCGATCGGCGCTGGGGCTGACAAGGAGATTATTGTGGACAGTGTTTAGCAAGTGATGACTGACTGTGTTAAAATGTGTTTTTTTTGACCCCAATGAATGGAAGCTGAATGGAAAGCAATGCATCCATCTTACGTAATCTCCTTCCTATGTGCTGTGTTGATGGGGGCGTGCTGTTCAAAGACGGTACCACGAGTATGTGTTTAAACACTAAAGAAATACAAAGACTGGATTTCTAACAGTGGAAAGTTATGTCATTCATTTTGTAAACTAATCCTTTGTGCGTATTTGATCTACGCATCGCTGCAAACGCTTTTTGTCCTCCCCAAGCACTGGTGCCCATAAATTCTGTGGCTCCTTTCAAATACACAAGAGGCCTTTGGTTACACTCTTCTTTAGTATAAACTCCCTGTTTTTGTTTCTCCTGACAGCGTTTCCATGTTGGATCATGGCACAGTGAGGTAATTCTGTACTGAGAGGGCAGTCGCGCTGGAACATACACTTTGTTTTGTGTTTCTCACTAGAGTTTTGACGCTCAACACCGAGGCAATGTTTTAATAGCTGCTTCAGCGTTCACACGGGCACCTGACACATGTTTGAAGACCAACCTGGGAGGGCGTGCTGAGAATGCCAACCTCACGCTGCTGGAAAATGTCTCAATAGTTCTGGCCACGTTAACCTCAAGAGCACGTAACGTGCGCTCATTTACACCTTGATGCATGCTGCATGCTGACAATGTGTTTTTGAGCTTCTTCGCTGGTCGCAGCACAGTTCATTCACTCGCAGGAATCTAATGTGTCGTCACTGAACAAATATGGTGATAGAGTTACATGTTCAGTTCATCAGCGCTAACACGGGGATTATTATCTCAAACGAACTGTCTCTTAGCTGTTCACACTCATCAATGTGTGGTTTAAACCTGGCGTTGCCAGAGCTTTGACTTTCTTTTTTCGCTCGCGGCCCAGGAGGTTGTGGTGCGAGTACGCTTGAGAGGGAACTTGACGTATGATTGTTTTGTCAACTGCCATTTCTCAGTTCGTTACTCAACGTTGAAGCTCAGCGTTTACGCCAGAACAGACGAGAACGTCCAACAAGCGCCAGGAAAAAAAGGGAAAATTTATACTTTTACAGTTCAATAACAACTGGACAAAGCCCTTGTGCTGAAGTTTGTGTCAGACAAATAAAGGGTCCGGTACAGAAATCTGTCTGATTCAGGACTGCAGTTTCCTTCCTAATAAATCATTCAACACCAATTGGAAAACTCTGTTTGGTATGTAAGTTGTTTTGGTTGGTGGAGACCAGAAACTTTTTCATTGTGCAGCTGTGTGAACTTTGAAGTAGAAATAAATGACTGAATAGTTCAGGCTAAAAGTTCAGAATGGTTGGAATTTCGGGAGTTTGAATCCAACTGCGTCACAATGCGTTTTCCTTAAAGTACACTTAAACATCTCAACGCTTCATTTTATCTCAATTGCCTCCGTCGTCTCTGCGTTATATAATCTCACATCTGTTTAGGAACTGGGACCTTAGCTGCTCCAAACTCTTTTAGCGTCTGCACGGGACACCCACAATTTCAGCGGCACACCCTGTCAGTTCGAAGCCGCAGCGTGGCAGGTTCCAGTAGTGGTGAGTGACGCATGTGGCGGGAGCGTGGGCAGCGGCAGACAGCAGGCACGTGCCGAGCTTCAACACGGATTTGGACTGGAGTTGCGGCACGCCAGCTTACTGTGCGGCCTCAAACCCAGAAGCCCAGACTGTGGTTTGGACTGCGCCGCTGAGATTGCCTTTGGCGCTGAGCTCTAACCAAATGCTCTGACAGCTCTTTTTTTCCCCCCCTCTCCTCCTTCGCTCATGTTTTACCGCAGGTGGTTGTGGACGGCGGCTGGAGCTTGTGGGGACCTTGGCAGCAGTGCTCCAGAACATGTGGAGGTGGAGTGGAGTTCTCCTACAGGGAGTGTTCTGACCCCGTGCCTCAGAACGGAGGGAAGTACTGCGAGGGACAGAGGGTCCAGTATCAGTCCTGCAACACACAGCCCTGTGACAACGAGGGTGAGAGGTTATTTTGATACAAACCAAGAGGTTCTACGTGTTTTTTGGAAATACAGTACCCAGCTCCAAAAGCGTAGATGTCCAAGATGTGCACTGCATGACCACAAAAATGTAGAACCAAACAATCAAGCAATTGTTCTGGGTTACAAGAAGATTGTCCTGCGTCTGTTCTACAGTGTCTGTCTTTTACCAACAGGGAAGAGCTTCCGAGAGGAGCAGTGTGAGAAGTACAACAGCCTCCATTACCTGGACTACAATGGGAACATGAAACAGTGGATACCAAAGTATGCCGGAGTGTCTCCGAGAGACAGATGCAAGCTGTTCTGCCGAGCCAGAGGCAGCAGTGAATTTAAGGTGTTTGAGTCCAAGGTACAGGAGTATATGAAGTCTACAGTATATCTCAACTCATTTGCAAAATGTACGTCCCAGCATTGACCAGACATCTGATCGCTATTAAACTCAAAAACCACTCGTCAAAACAGGTGATCGATGGCACGACCTGTGGTCCTGACACCACATCGGTGTGTGTCCAAGGCCAGTGTGTGAAGGCCGGCTGCGACCAGGTGATTGGATCAAACAAGAGAGTGGATAAGTGTGGAGTGTGTGGAGGAAGTGGGCTCACCTGTCGGAAGATCACAGGCTCCTACAGCAAAGCAACGTAAGAAGTGTTTTGAATGTAGTTACACTTCAGTTCGCCTCTAATTCCATTAATGTCAACTTCAACTTTATGTGCAAAAAACAACAGGGACAGTATGATGTACAGCTGATTCCTCAACTGATCCTGGAAGAAATTTCTGAAAAACCCACTTTTCAAAAGCTCAGTCAAGCAAAGAAAAGTTTATCCATGATCATAATCCAGCTCTTTGGCTTCTCCACAGCTACGGATACAGTGACATTGTCACAATTCCCATTGGCTCCACTAATATCGACATAAAACAGCGGAGCAACAAAGGGATCAAACATGATGGGAACTACCTGGCCATAAGGAGAGAGAGTGGAGGTTACATCCTCAACGGAAACTTCTCGGTGTCCACTGTGGAGCAGGACATTCCTGTGCTGGGTTCCGTACTGAAGTACAGCGGCTCGTTCACCACGCTGGAGAGGATCCAAAGCTTCGGGCAGCTGAGGGAGGCCATCACCATCCAAATCTTTGCCACAGCAGGGGATGCAAACCCACCGAAGGTCAAGTATACCTTCTACATCCCCAGAGACGTGACCTTCAGCAAATCCAAGGACAAGAAGAGCTCGTCTCTGCACATGATCCATCCCTTCGGTGTGCCTGAGTGGGCGCTGGGGGAGTGGTCAGAGTGCTCCAAGAGCTGCGGCTCTGGATGGTCCAGGAGGAACGTTGAGTGCCGAGACAGTGCGGGCTTCTTCTCCAACCAGTGTGACAAAGACCTGAAGCCTGTAGACATCCGGCCGTGCGGGGATCTGCCATGTCCCATATGGCAGTTGGGACCTTGGTCCACCTGTTCACGAACTTGTGGCCAGGGGGAGCGCCGCCGCAGCGTCTTCTGCATAGACTACACTGGGAAGATTACTGAGCCAGAGAAGTGTGACCCAAACAAAATCCCAGAGCCAGTCTCTGGAGGATGTCTCAACCAGGAGTGCTTATGAAGAACGTGAACTTTCCTTTTTTGGTCCAAATGCACTTACCAACCATGGCTGGATTACTGGACAAGACGTGCAGGGCAAAGAGACACAAAATACGGTAAAGACACACAAAGCAGCCACGCAAGAAAAAGAAAAAGAGGAGATGCGAAGAGGCACAAAATCTAAACAACTACAAAAAGTCAAATGACTATAAAAGGATACAAATCACAAGAGACAGATAAAACATGACATACAACAGTCATCTGGTGTGTGTTTCTGAGATTCCAACAGGTCTGGGTCCTCCGTCAGAGCAGAGGGGGACCTTTTAAAGGCCTGTACCCAAGGGCCCATTGTCTAATAATTTGTTCATGTTCCCAACTGGTTGCTTCAAGTCCCAAAAAGGGCATTTCCCTGGTTTATTTGCTGTTTGACATTTAACAACCACTATTGAGATTTGAAACAATGGAAATCTACCTCATGTGATGTATATATGCTAGATGAAGGTGCTGTGTGTGTGTGTGTGTGTGGGTGTGTGTCTGGGTGGGGGTGTGGGGGTGTGGGGGCGTGGGTCCTGGTGAATGAGGAGTTTGTAGTCCTGCTTTAAACAGATACTAACTTTGTGGGTATAAGGTTTTGTTAAAATCTGCAGTTTGTTCAAGTCTTGGTAAGTAAGTTGTCATTTAGAGTTGGGCGAGGGCAATGGCATGAAACCTGCTGTCAAACCCCAGCACAGTGTAAATATACCTCCTCCTCTAAAGCACTCTGTCCCCTCTGAAGCGTCGATCAAGCCGTTGACCTGTGGTTGTCCATATGAATCAGGCCTTGTAATTCTTTCTGCGTACATAACAACATGTGATGTAATTCAGAACCCATGTTTTTATCCCGACACTCAGCGAAATTTAGCAATGGAGAAACAAGTGATTGACACTAAATCCAACAATACATTAGACTTAGTTATATTCAACATAAAAACAAACAAGACAGAGACAACCCCACGTTTTTATTGTTTAATATTTGCCTTTGGGTGCATTACAATGCACAGGATCAGTGGTACAAACAGAAACTATTATATTATTTGGAGGTGTTATTACTAAGTTATTAGCATACTATCTTATCATGTATATGAAAAGTAACATTGATTTTATAATTTTCCAGCCTGTTGTTAATGTACCCTATGCAAACCCTCACAGCTGTTTTCAGACTCTGGTCGGTACATTTGATTTCTTCATTCCTGTTGATAATTTACAGTATATTATAAAACAGATGAAGTATCAGGCCTTATATCCCTTCAGTGAAGGACCATACTATTTTATTATTACCGCTTCCTTTTTAAGCTATTTATTTTTGTAAAGTTTTTACCTTGGACATGTAATGAAAATGGCAAATGCTGCTGTCTTTGAGAATTTTGTCATAAAAATGGTCAAATAAACACATTTATGTCACTAAATCACTGCCTTCTTCTGGTCCTTGTCTGACACATCTTCAAGCATCTACATCCAAAACCTGCACTCAAAATCCTCAACGCTCAGAGAGTCGTGTTTCAGTCTTCTTGGTCTGGTGAGTACATCAGTGTCGGTGCCTCTATCAGAGTGAGCCATACATCAAAATGACTAATAAAGTTTTCCAGAGCACTCTGCTATGGGACTTAAACCCTGCCACTGAAGGTCAGACTAATGGGTGGGTCGGCAGCTTTTAACAGCTGGGCGCGGCAGACTTCACTGCGCGTTTTACAAAGTGAAACCATCTAAGATGTCCTGTAAGAATCCTCCCACGCTGGAGCTGTTTCTCCGCTCAGACTTTGAGAGCCATAGCTGTGGTCAGGGAGGAACCAACAGGCTACAGATTACTTAATGTCCTATTTTTAATGTCTTATTCTAGTCACATCTGTCTGAGGCTGGTACATGTGAAACACATAATTCATTACAAATTCTACTATGACCATAATCTCATTTACAGAATTTGGTGTGGGGCTATTGACAGTGTAGCAGGATATTTCTAAAATACAGCACGTCAGAATATTTCCATCTTTCACCCTCACAGGACCTCAAGCTTCACAGAAATCTAAAAAGCAGGTTGGATGCCTGACATGAAACATAATAAAATACAAACGGCTTCTGCTCTCTACTGTTAAAAATAGGACACCGGAAGGAGACGTCGTACAGTCTGCCACAGTCGATTCTTTTGCATGTTTTAATCTAAACAACTGAATTCCATTCTATTGAGACTTCATTTACGTGACAGCTTCTGTCATATAGTTGATTTTACACTGTGGATCAAGAATTAAGCTCTTAAAACACATTTAGTCGTTTCCAACCTTTTTGGCTTCAAACAGCGGTGTGAAGTCACATTTCAGATGTCTGCAACTTGTTAAATTCTGACTTCTCACTTGTTTTCATTCCACTAGAAAAACATTATGATCTAATATCTCACCAAACATTTCAAGATTGGAGACAAAGTACAAAAACTGAAACCAGATTTTTGCAGCAACTTTGTTTTTAATCGATTCCTCTTTCACCAGTCATCTCACAACCCCTCCAATCTATCTGACTAAAATGACCATTCATTTACTCTCAAACTGTCTCCTCATTGAACCTATAATTCATGCAGGACCTTTACTTCAGTAAAATACTTCCTCCACACCAACCTCAGTCAGCCATTTCTTTCTTCCATTCCCTCATTAATCCTAATTAATCCCATTAATTGCACACTTTCACTGTTGTCTTGATCATTTATTGTGTCAGCTGGAGTTGAATGTGCCTGTCTGTTTTTGACTTTGTGCGTCTTTTGGGGGGCCTTACTGTGTGCTTGCCTGTCTACCTGCCTGCTGTCTTCAGTCTTTGCCCCTCTCTGCATTACTTCCAAAGGTGAAGCATCATTGTTGCGCTGAGTTCAGTGGGGGGGGTGGACATCATAAATGTGGCTGAAGAGAAGGTGGTTTTTCAATCAAGACAGTACATTTGGATGGAAAGTTTAAAACTATAAATAATTAAACATATATACGATGACATGAGGGGATCAGATGATGATGTATGAACGGGTGGACCATGTTTGTCAAAAGTCGATGTGAGTTAGTATAAACAACGGGAATCCCTCAGTTTGACTGCACATGAATGTGACGCTTCCTGATTCTTACAGTACGGTACAGTGAGGGGATGCGCGTTGCATTGTGGGGATACAAACACGGCGCACACAGAGCAGCGGGGAGCACAAAGGATTAAACCAGCACCGCGGAAACTTTCCACACCGGCGGGCTGTGATGTGAATTCACGCCGCCGTCATTCGGACCGTGAGGTTTGGCGGGTGGCGGGCTGACAGCTGCCCGGGAGGCAGTGCAGGGACTCAGCGCTGTGGAGCAGCAGCGCGCACCGCGGGCTCCGTCCCACCGACCGCCGCTGCTTTTGTCAGCCGAGCCGTTTGCATCCCGAGGCCCGGCCGCTCTCACAGGCCTCCCCCCACCAGGTAAACTCTTTTCGCGTACAGTCGGCGGGATTACGGGATAACTCCCCCACCCCCCGCAGCCCCAAGCGTGCGTCGGGGAGCGTCGTTGTCCCGAGTATCGATAAGGAAAACGGAACCGTCTGATAGCTCCGTGCCGCTCGGGTTAGCGCTAGCCTGGTGGCTAACAGTAGCGAATGAGAGCAGGGTTATTCGCGGTCAAACCGGGGATGTGGCTAAACCGACTTCAAAATAAATGGGGTAAATTGAATCTCATAATTTTTTTGAGGCTTGGTCATCCTGTATTTGTGGCATTGTTAGTGTTAGTGAAATGCTGTGTTTTTACACAAATAAAACAAACTGTAAAAATATAAAATTGTTTACTGCTCGAGAATGAAGATAGATTATAAAGTAGACCACAATCTGTTTACAACTCAGTTGTGAAATCATCAGTGCTATTGACTTTTGTGTTATTACACACCTGGGTAGTTAGTTACACGTGAATTAGTTGTCCTAAATATGCTGATGAAGTGCTGATTTGTGATTTCCAAAATAACCGTTATGTTGTCTTCAAAACCCAGAGGTTCGCATTAGTCGTGTTTTATTTTGACAGTAAAAAGCGGATGGGCCTTTGATTTTTTACCTTTTAACTTGATGCCGTTAGCTGGTGTGGGCTAAAATGTGATTTCTGCTGGAAACAGGTTTGTGTTTGAGTTTGTATATCACTTGTGCACTCACACGGACACACAGGATGATTTTGTTCGTGAGAATTTTTATTGGCAGAGCGCTGCCACATGTTTCTGTCAGACGCCTGTGGTCACTTGCTAATTCGTGATGTAAACAGTAGAAGTCTCTTGGGGGGGGGTCTATATTTAGGGATTCTGGTTCTTTGTGTCGAAGTCTGATTCTCTCCCTCGAACCTGATCCAAGGTACCGAGCAGGGAGGGGACCCCTGCGGTTGGCCGCTATTGTCACCTCAGCTGCTCGGGTTAGGCCAAGTTGACGTTTACAATAGCGACATTCAAGAACTGTCAGTAGCGCTGTCTGCTGATTATAATATTCAAATTAACTGACAGTAATCATAACAATGGATGTTGTCACACGTCAGTGCAGATGTTTTCCTATTTAAAAAAAAAAGCTCTATCAAAGAAAAGAAGAGAGACTTTACTGCATATTCTTACTCTCGTACCAGGAGTCCTGACAGTCTAGGTGCTTTTATGTTCTTACCTCATCACTATCAACAAACCATGGGGAGACATTGTGATGGTCAGGACAGTTTGCAAGACGATGGTCCAACTCATTGTCTTGGAAACTGTCCTTCAATTACAAACAGTGATGCATACGGTGCTCAACATTTGACTTTAAATGGATCGTGTGATTGGTCCACTGGCTAGCATCCCATTTCTGGAAACATGTTTGTTTTCTTTGTTGCAGTCGATTAAGAAACTAATAATTGGTATTTAACATCTGTTTAACAACACTCATCATTAAAAAGCAAATCAGTAACTCTACAGATCCTGAGATGCTGCTTGTTATGCAGAATTGTCAACAATAGGCCAGTTACAGCCAGATAACCTTAAGAACGAAACCAAGTGCTCTAAGCTCCTGAGGAGGCAGGGTCTATAACCTGAGCCTACTGTGATGGAAATACTTAGTCAATGAGGCACCTTTGAAAGTTGGCAAATAACAACTAGTGATCACTTAGTGGGATAGAAAAGAATCTAATTTATCTGAGCCCTCAGCTTGAATTTGTGGTTTTAAGATAAGAAGCTGCAGCAGTCAGTCCCTGTTTAAAAGTGAGCCAGCTGCCTGCAGATGTTTGGCTTACTTTCCTTCAACACAAACAGTGTAGTTTGTGCTCAACTCTAACCCAGTGGAGTTGCTATTGAAACACCAGCTGGCATTTTTGTAAGTTGTTGCTGATCTTTTTTATTCTCTCTCAAATGATTTGAAGAAAGCTAAAAGTAACAAGTATTTTTCCATGGTGATTTATCTCAATCAAATGCGAGCCAGCTTCATGATCCCACAAACCAACTGTGAGCCCAAAGATACCTGATAGCTCAATTCTCTAACTCTGTGGTTCAGACTCCAGCTCTGTCACCAGAATCATATTTTTCAGGATTTGAAGTTTTAGTGTTGCTGATGACACTACACTGGTTACGTATCCATTGTTTAGTCACTTGATCTGTGAGTGTATGAATTGGCCTCGTGATGTATTCTAGTACCATCTTTTTTTTCTCATACAAAAAAGAAAGGAAAAGAAAGGTGCATAATGTTCAGTGAAGTAAAAAGAAGCTGCAGCAGATTAATTTATCACAATAGTCATTGTGACAGTTTTGTCATTGAATTGGAGCTTTATAATAAAGCAAGTAGAAGATTAATTAAATTACTCATGTATATTCAACTCACTACATTGAATCATTACCTTTGTATAACAACAAGTAATAGGACTCTAAAAGAAAAAAGCACACAGAAGAACTGTAGACTTTTTCAGATTTGAATTTTTAAAATAGTTTTACTTAAAAACATAGTGCTTCTTTATCAGGTTCACGTACTTGAAAGCACATCCCGTTCTGTCACAAAGAACTTAATAGAGCTCATGTATGTAAATAAATCTCCTTCTGGGCACTTTACAGCCATATTAAAAAAAAACCCAAAGTAAAATCCAAGTTCCTTTCTTTCACCCACCCCTGTTTGCCTGTTTAGACTAGGCACTCTCTTGTTGCACCACCACTGCCCAGGTCTATAATTCACTTTGCTTTCTCTGGGCCAGCGAAGCCCAAGAGTATTTTCTTTTGGTGTGTGTCTGTGTGTCTGTGTGAAGGGGAGTGCGCGCTCCCTGCGAGAGCCCCTTCACATGAGCTTTTGTTTGATGGAAAATCTCATGCCTCAAAGAATCCACATGTCTCTCAGACAGCTGCTGAGCATCCTGTAGTGCACTGGCCTCCACATGGGTCTGGCTCGCATCGCTGCGCATCTGCTTTGATTGTTGTTACATAACTTGGCATTTTGTCCTCCATGCCCCCCGTTTACCTTTCCTTCCCGTCAGAGAACACCTTAGTATTTGTCTCTCTGTGTTCCCTCTGCTTTCTACAGCAGATTTGACTCATACCATCCCTTCTTTACCATAGAGTGTTACTTGTCTTACTTCTACTTTATAATGGAGTGGTTTATGAGGGTCCACTGTGACTTGTTTCTGTAATGCTAGGCCTGGACTATGTTAAGTTAAATAACCATTTGAATTATTGGCCCTGGCCAAAGAGAATAACAAGGATTAACAAAATGTGTTTTTGTCATATTATTTTGTATTATTGTTTTACTAGCTCATGTGGTTTTGCTTTTCCTCTGCAGGACGCATTTCCTGTGCAGAGTCAGGAAGTGACTCCAACATGGGGGTCAAAACCTTCACTCACAGCTCCAACTCCCACAGCCAGGAGATGCTGGAGAAGCTGAACGTTTTACGCAATGAGGGCCACCTATGTGATGTCACCATCCGTGTCCAAGACAAGCTCTTCCTGGCCCACAAAGTGGTCCTCGCCTGCTGCAGTGAATTCTTCCGCTCCAAACTGGTGGGCCGGCCAGAGGAGGAGGACAAGTTTGTGTTGGACCTTCACCATGTGACTGTTAGCGGCTTCGCTCCTCTGTTGGAATATGCCTACACGTCGACCCTTTCCATCAGCACCGAGAACATCATCGATGTCCTGGCGGCTGCAAGTTATATGCAGATGTTTGCCGTGGCGAGCACATGTTCAGAGTTCATGAAGTCAAGTATTCTGTGGAGCCCAGGTAACAACAACAACAACAACAATATGGCAGCAGATAAACCGCACGAATCAGCACAAGAGAGTGCCTCATCAAACTGTGCCCTGACACCATTGGACGGCAGCGTTTCACCTGTGTCGTCGGACTGTAGCGTGATGGAGAGAAATGTGCCAATATGCCGTGAATCGCGAAGGAAACGCAAGAGCTTTGTAACAATGGCGTCGCCTGAGAGTCCTCTTAAATGCACTACACAGATTGTCACCACCTCCCCTCAGATCCCCAACCCATCCCCCTCATTCTCAGACAGCACAGCCCAGCCCGTGGAGTCCTCCCTGGCATTTCCATGGACTTTCCCATTCGGCATCGACCGAAGGTTCCACTCAGACAAACCGAAGCTCCCAGAAAGCCCTCGTTGTTTAGAGCAGGGCACTCCAGGGACCTCGGAGGTTGTGGTCGGCCGGCGGCTCAGCGACTACCTGACGTGTGAGAACTCCAAGGCGGTGTCGTCGCCAGTGCCAGCGGAAGAGGAAGATGTGAGGGTGAAGGTGGAGCGTCTTAGCGATGAGGAGGTCCAGGAAGCGTCCTCTCAACCAGTCAGTGCCTCCCAGAGTTCACTGAGTGACCAGCAGACGGTGCCAGGGAGTGAACAGGTCCAGGAGGAGCTCCTCATCAGTCCACAGTCATCTTCTATAGGTGGAATATTCTCCCTAATTCCCTCATCCACAGCTTTTAGAATGATTTCTGCATGTTTACTGTTGCTTTACGGTGTAAATCAGATGGGAAGACGATACATCAGTCAGGCTGAATCTATCTATTAGAATACACCGTGTCCTGACCCAGTTACCACAGCACTGCTTTGTAATCAAACCTTCCCCAGTGAGCTTTTGTGTTGGTGGAAGTGGAAAAATGTTTTGTGCGGGGGCCAAAAACAGTTTGAAAATAAAATGGAAACAGTGATCATGCAAATTTTGCATGAGACACATTTATTTCCAGCAGCATCTTTCCAACAATAAGGGATCAGCCTTAAAAGACCTACAGTAGTAACCCACACCCCCATTACGAGAGGACTTGCTCTGGGATTATTTCCTTAGTCTAAAAGTCAGTAGACAGCTACCATGTGAGTCATTTTCCTTTGTCTCCTCAGGGTCGATGGATGAGGGAGTGTCTGAGGGATTGCCGTCAATGCAGAGCACTTCTAACGCTGGAGGACATGCAGAAGATGATGAAAGGTATCATAATTTGTTACAACTTGAAGTGAGACACAAGTCACAGGCAGAAAGACTTCATAGACACAGATAAATAACCGTGTCTGAGCCACGCCTGTGTAGGTAATAAATCTTGGGACACACAATAACATGAAGACTTTCAGAATGAAGGCCTCAAACTGGAAATGCATGAATGTTAAATAATCTTTTGCATGACACTGTCCAAAACATCCCATGACATCCTTGACAGGGATCTTTGTCTGCCATTTGATTTTCCTATACATCACAAGATATTTCTTTTTTATTTACTTTTCAAAATCTGTGAATTTCATTATAGGCTAGGATCACTTACAAGGTTGATTATCATTTTGTTTCAGGTTGGATGGTATTCAGTATCCATACCACCTCTATATCAGCCCTTCAGCCCGACCGGGCACCAATGGGCCCGATCGGCCCTTTCAGTGTCCCACCTGCGGAGTTCGATTCACACGAATACAAAATCTGAAGCAGCACATGCTCATACACTCCGGTAAGTGAAATTCGGAGACAAATATTAATACCAGGGCATTATAAGACTTCCATCAAACACACTTGATGTTGAAATTTACCATAAAAAAGATTTGTCCTTATTCAGACACAGTTCAACAGTGTGCACCTTATACAGATTACAGTGTTGGCGCTCTTTACTCATCTGACAGCGCCGTTGGATTTATTCTCACATTACAAAAGTCAGATGTTAAGTAAGATTGTAAAAAGGTGATATTAATAGCATATGCAGCCTGGGAGAGAGATGAAAGCCTCAGGTCAGAGGGTTTCCTTTATCAAGATATTATAGATTTGCACTTTTATGCTGTACAGTTATGCTTACTTAACCTGAGACCAGTACACTTACACATTGGTTTGTGAAATGTTTCAGATATGAATAAACATCAGGTTTTATCACAGCTTTAAACCATTTCAAATTTACATAAATCCCTAGCAGCATTTCATGAAGAACGACCTAGGGCAGGCCAGTCCTTATTAACTTATTATATATTATTATATGAGTCCTGAAGCACCACCCTGTTACTCAAAGAAAGGTCACAGCACAGTGACACCCCAGCCATGAAATGTGCAGAACTCTCTGCAAACCATTTAAGAAGATGATGGAGTTTGAGAATAAAAAGTAAAGATCAGATTAAAGACTTGACTGAATAGTTTGTGTGTTCCTGTATCTGTGTTACGTATTTAAGAGCTGTTATTCATTGGCATTCCAATAGTTAAACCACATTAAATTATCATGATGAAGTCAATTTCCACCCACTTTTCTGTTCCTTGTCTTTGTAAGTAGAACATTATTAATTCATAATTGGTTTAAATCTTAAAACTGATGCTGTTTATTTGCTAATGGGGATGAAAGTTAATGGTTCAATGATTTTGGCTTCCTGTTCTTTCCAACATATTGTGTAGAGCTTAGTGAAGAATGCATGAGGCTTTTTGTTCTGGGAAACACTGATTTGGGATACGGCTGAATCTGAAACACACACACACACACACACACACACACACACGATACAAACACTTGTTGATGCTACAATACAGATGAGCTAAGCACTGCATTTCTCACCCTCCCTCAGGCATTAAGCCTTTCCAGTGTGACCGCTGTGGGAAAAAGTTCACACGGGCCTACTCCCTAAAGATGCATCGGCTGAAGCACGAAGGTAAACGCTGTTTCCGGTGCCAGATTTGTAGCGCCACATTCACGTCCTTCGGTGAATATAAGCACCACATGAGGGTCTCCCGACACATAATCCGCAAGCCGCGGATTTACGAGTGCAAAACGTGCGGCGCCATGTTCACCAACTCTGGCAATTTAATTGTACACCTGAGGAGTCTGAACCATGAGGCGTCCGAGCTAGCAAACTACTTCCAGAGCAGGTGAGGAGTCAGGGGGCGCTGACCCCCATTATTTACTCAGATCTCACCTGGAATAGAAAATAACCACAGTCAGATTTTTATACCTGACGTTCATTTGACTTTGGCTGTGTGGAATTGTTTTTGAGATGAATGCAGTTGATTTAAATGTACAGATCAAGTGTTCCTGAGTTTGTGTTTATTGGAGAGTTTTTTTTATTTTACTTAAAGGAATATTTAGACATTTTGGGAATTGCTCAATTTATTTCTTCCAAACGTCAGAAGAGGAGGTTGATAGCACTCTCATATCTATGGGTTAAATATGGAGCTGGGGCCAAGAGCAGCACTATGACAGCAAGTCACTCAGTCTGCCCACCAGCTTCTTTAAGTTCACTAATTAACACAGAACTGAAGCAGAAGGGAAACATTGCCAGGAGTTATGAGTCTTGGCTGGCTGAGCTGGAGTTCTTCCAGTCCAGCCTAGATAAAATGTGTTAACTTCTGAACTTCAGAGAGGATTGTCGGTGGATTTTGAATTTAGGTTGTCAAGCTCTTTTCTTTGTTTCTGACTGTAGCTTTGATATTCAATCAATGCGTAATTCAATATGAGAGCGGTGTCAGTCTTCTGTAACTCTTGGCAAGAAATCAATTCGGTGCATTTACCCAAAATCCTGAAGTATTCCTGGCTTGTCCACTTTAACACTTTAACTTTACTTTGACAGGTCAGACACTTGCTATTTACTCCTCAAAAGTTTTTTTTTATTTAGTAAAAGGTGTAAGTCTGCCATATCTTGTGGAATTCTTTGTTATAGTATAAATTATAATAGAAGTAATCAACCTATTATGACAGTAAGAACAAGAAACTGCTCCATCTTGTAAAAACTGTATATTTTTGAGTTGATTGTGTCAGATGTGAGAGATGTTTTTAATGGATGATCTGAAAGAATCAAGGTCACATAATCAACATCATTAAACGTCTCTATCTTGTCCTCCATCCCGCCCCTCTGGCTATCCAGATATGTTCAGAGCAGCTAGGATGGAGTTGTGTTGCAGACACCAAGTAATGGACGGTGGACTCAACACATTCTCTTGATTCTTTCAGTGATTTCCTCGTGCCCGACTACCTGAGCCAGGTACAGGAGGAGGAGGAGGTGCTGGGAGTGCAGTATGAGCTGGAGGAGTCCCAGCATCACCCCGTCTACCCAGGCAGCACTTCCACCACCACTGCCACCTCATCCTCCTCCTCAGTCCAGATGCCCGTCATCGCCCAGGTCTCCTCCTCTACCCAGAATTGCGAGAGTTCCTCTGGCTTCGTGTCCCCCGAGCCACTGGATCCCATGGAAGCCCAAGCCTCCCTCAAGATGGACGCTGACGGGACGGCAGCCACCACAGAGGAGACCAAGATGGACGACAGTGTAGGTGGCAGTTCCCCCGAGGTGTTTGAAGAAGTGCAGCAGCACGCCCAGGCCAAGGAGATGGTTTCCATCACCATAGAATGATTCAAGACTCGCACTTGCTCATCATGTCTTATTTTGCAGCCATGTCATATGGGAATATCTGTCGGAGCAACATGACAGCCAACAGGGACAACTGGACATGTCCTCAAGTGAAGACACCTTGATTAAAGTTACCTGAAGCCTTAGTTTTGTTTCCCACATGAGACTCAGATGCACTTATGAGTTGATAACCAAACACCGCAAAGTAAATGATCATTTTCTTGGTCTCATTTGAGATTTCAGTCAATCAAACCCTGGGCTCTGTTTGTCCACCCCAAACCCAAAGAATTATCTCCTGAATCAGCAGGTCGACGGTTTTTCCAGATGGCTGTTTTTTTTCCCATATGACATGAATGCAGCGCCAGGTAAAATCATTTCTGTCTTAGCCAGTTTGAGGTCCGTTCAATCCAAGCCTTGCCCTGTTTTTGGAAAGTGCCTGAGTTCCCATTTTAAAGAAGTAACCTGCAGAGGAGGGATAGGTCTCGACTTGGCCAGCAGTGACAAACCAAGTCTGCAAACTGAGCAAAAGGAAAAAAAACAGTACTTGTATTTCATTTGTTGTGATGATGATGCTAGTTTGTATGAGCAGACTCTCTGTTATTCCTTCAGTGCCGTCGCTATAGGCAAACTGTTCAATGTCAGTATTATCTATATTGCAATAGCTTGTTCTGTAGTTTTACTATTTGAATGCTGTGTGTGTTGGGTGTCGTGACATATGTCAGGTGTGTGTATGTGCATTTTTTATGAATCAATATCAAGAGAAAACATTTCAATTTTAATGTTAGAATCTTGAAACTGTACTGACAGTGTTCCCTTTAGATGTTTGTGTAGTTTTGATTTTTTTTCTGACGTATTTTTTTAATTTTTTCTTGAATGAACACTGTTGTTAAATCAAACCTGAACTCACAGAGTTTTGAAAAAGAAAAACTCAGATAAGCACTGATGCATTTTGTTGTTTTGAACTAGACAAAAGTAAAAAAAAAAAAGACCAAATTTCATGCCAAGAATTTTTAAATTTGGAGTTCCTGTCCCAAAGGGGTTCTGGGGTGTGGTTATGTAGCATTTTCATCCCAGTTGAATTTGGGTCTGCTTTTGTTTTCCTTTTGAACACACTTAATTACATTATTAATATGACTGATCCACATGATCCTGATCAACCAAGGTACACTGCTGATGTTCTGAGACGTTGCATGACTGTAGAAGTGCTGTCTAGATAAGGTACACCGTGATTCTCTGTTCTTTCAAACTTCTTATCCTTGTGTGAAATTATTTTCTGGATGATAAACACAAGTATATTCCCCCAAAAGTGGAAATACTCCAGTTTCAAATTCTGATGCAGATAGATTGCGAAGGCTGTCTGTGACGGCCAGTGTTCATTCGGAGGATCAACGTACAGAGATGTTTGGTCAAGTTTTGTTAAGATGAAGCTTTGAAAGCAGCAGCAGTGTGCTGTCGCCTGAATGCAAATACTGTGAGTCGAATCATTCTAAATGATAAATTAAGCGTAGCCTTCACCTCCGACTGTTCGACAGATGAAGTTTCCGATTTCATTAGTGTTGTTTTATGCTGATCTTAGGTCAAACCTCCCACTCCTGTTACCTGTGTCGTTCCTGTGCCTGTATTTAGAGAAGATAATGATGCTCATGGTCCATGAGTTGAATGCTACTGACTGTGAATGGCTTTCTTGTTGAGTGAAAGCTTTTTATTTTCTGTTGCCCCCTGAACGTCACGCTAATAATGGCCCACATGTAGGATTCTCACAGTGGGATGTAAGCCCTCTGGGTTGATTGTAAATGTAAAGACAATTATTTCTGTGAGGAGGGTGTGGATATTAACGATTGTGTTGATCCCATTCATTTCATAAGAGCTTGTGTTCCCCCCAGCCTGTCTGTCACTTTTTTCAAAGTTGTGCCATTCGCCCTTTTTACCTGGGCGCATATCAAGCTTTTTTCCTACAGGACCAAATGTCCTCTGTCTCATTGGGGATCTGCCGTGGCAATCAGTATCTGCACATATTAAAAGAAAGAGATAATCATTTCAAGTGGTCCATGCTATTTAGCAAAGGGGTCCTGCTGTTCCGGCCCTGAAAACACTGTATGACGTTGTGCTTTTAAGAGCCTAGCCTTAGTAAGTAATGGACCTATTAAACTCAAGTTGCACAATATCGAAAAATTAAAAAAAAAAGTTTTCTATTCTCCATTTGTACGTCATGCTTTTCATCCGTTGTGTTCAGTGTCTGTACTCAAAAAGTTTTTATAATGAAATGCTGCTGTTCGTCGAAACGCAAAGTGCCCAAAATATTTTTGTGAACCAATGGTGTGCAATAAATGGACAGGTGGTGTTTTTCAAAGTTTTGATTTTGTCTTTGGAATGATGAACTATATTATATATATATATATATAAAAAAAAAAGAATGTATCATTTTATTTTAATTCAAATGTGACTGAAGGTGAATCAAATAGGCGAGGGCCCCGTTTGATCTGTGAAGCGCGGAGCGACGCTTTGATATTTGAAGACTGGTTCTGTTCCGCTCCTTTTTTTTCCCCTTCCTGTTTAGTTTCTAAAAAACCTGCATGTTCATATTGTTCTGTGAAGTGGAGAGCATGTCTTCAGTTAGTGATCCGTTCCTGTCAAGGCCTTATTTGTGGATGACTCCTCATGCAGCAGAGCTTTGATCAGTTGTTAGCATGCCCTCTTCTTTTCTGTACGTTATCCCTTTATGTGCAATGTTTGAAAATATCTTGATTATAAACAAGACATGCCTTTTCAATATACACTCAATGTTGTGTATGTTTTCCAGTCCTTAAGGTTTATTCAAAAGTTGGAAAATATAAGAAAAAAAAAAACAAACCTGGTAGCTCTTCATAACAGCATATATATTTTTGGTGACTTTTGTAACAGGTGCTGTTTCATGGCACCTTTGGATAATCTTGTTAAATGTGAATAGAACACCTTAGTGTGGGAGTATGGGGGGCATTGGTAGTCTTCACTTTGTGACTGTCTGCAATGTGTGTATATGTTTATATATATAAATATATATATAAATTACAGTATATACACTCATACTATGTTGCGTATTCTTTATACTGTAGGCTACTTGATTACAACCTGCTTTGAGACAGATGTTGTATTTTGTGTCTTTGATACTGTATTTAAACTGTAGTTTGAAGAAAACTGTACAAAAACATCCCAGATAGCAATGCAACCTGCACATTGAAATGGGAGAACTGGTGTTTGTGCTGTTGAGTGTTTAAACTGGATCGTATTCCACAGCTGGCTTTTAAAAACTGACAAGACCACTCTGTATTTTTTTGGGTTTATGGTTGTTCTGAATCTTTACTAGTGTTCTGGCTTTGCAGTCCTGTTGTTATTAAAAAAAAGAGTCACTTTTGTAAAAGTATAAAATATAAATAAAAAAAAAAAAACAAAAGTCAGAATAAGTCTAAAACTCGTCTGAAGTTTGTTTTGTTGCTGCGATGTATTTCAGTTTAATGTGAGCTGACTGCCTTTGTGGATACATGGCTCATTTATTTTGCATCACCACAAATCAAACATGGTTTTATTAAGAGCACAATTCAAAAGACTCCTCTCTTCTTTATTAGTTTGCTTCAGGAACCGAACGCCAGCAGTCAGACTCCATCTGATGGGATGAGCCCACCCCTGCAGACGGACTCCCGAATTAAGCCTGAGGGACTTCGTGCTCCGTCTCTCTCTCTCTCTCTCTCTCAGTGCAGTCGCCTCTATGAAGCAATGGCTTTGCAGCAGAGGAAAAATAACGATGCCATCAATAACCATCCAACTTTATCAGGACAGACTTTTTTTTACAAAGGCTTTCAAGGCCATTCCTGGAGTGTTATTTTCTCCTTTGGCAGCCCTCCCCTTCATTAGACAGCAGACAGTGAGGCGAGGGGAGCGAGGGATGATGCTTTGCAAAGAAACTCCCCGGCCAGATTTAAAGTAGGAACACTTGTGGTTACATGGTCAGTATCGTACAGCTCTAAGCCACCAGGGCCGTACAGAATCCTCCAAAATATCCACTCTCTGTAGGAGCCTGGATCAACCTGCTGCCACACACAGGTTCTGTCCGGATTTGCAGTGGACAAACTTCACCTCACAAACATTCATTTCTTTAACGTCCCTCAAGTACACAGTGGAGACAATGTCTCATCTCTACTGCTCCTTGTTTTTATTTGTTGCGGTCTCTGTCCTCTCGGAGGGACAGTTGCAGGGACAAAGAGGCACCAAGCTCCATGAAGACGACACGTGATAACGTGTAGGTCAGTCACAGAGACGCCACCCCTGCGCTACGCTCTGTCCCCTCCGTCCCCCCGTCCAACCCCAACGGTGTCACATAACGTCCCCAGCACTTTCTGTGCACGTGTCAGTAACTGATGTTAAAATGTGGAATCTCTCCTGACTCATATTTTACAAAAAAATCGAAATAAAATCAGCAAACTCATAAAAGTTAATAGGACACACACGCGGGAATGGTCCGCTGGTGTCAGCGCTCCGATGCGTCTGACTTTTATTAGCAGCATTTTTAATATCAGATTTTATTCACAGCGCTGGAACAGGCCGATCCTCAGAGGGCGCACGCTCCTGGACGCAGCGGCTCGGCACCTCCACGTGAGCGCTTGTCTGAGGGTAGTAAACCGCGCAGAGGCTTTGTCTCATCCCCAGATGTTCTGATAATCCAAAACTGTGTGGCAGATTACCACACACAATGTGTTACACTTGATGGGCTGAGACGAATGCCGTACAAACCTTATTTACTCTACTATTTTTGCGAGTCCTCTGAGGGCACCACACGTGCTTCGATGTCCACCATGAAGCAAATATTTGTTTGTGGGATTCAGCATCTACCATCATCAGGAGCATTAAATAACATTAGCCATTGAGATCAACATTAGTTAGCGTACGGGTGTGTGGTGCACTCACGGGTTCACCTGCTCAGGGAATCGCTGTCATCAGTATTCTTCTTCTTTTTCCAAACCTAGATCCCGACAATCCTCGTCGATTTGTTGTGATTCTGATTTTAAAACCTACAGTTATTTTGTTAAGGGCCTTTTTCTCTGTTTTGAAAACAGAGACAATTCTCTGCCAGTGAAGACGAGTGGGTGTTTCTGATGGAACCTTCCCACCTTGTGATATCTTGTTCTCTGCCAGGCCAGTAAAAAGCAGCTGCTGTGGCACTGGGAGCTCCTTCCACTCCCCAGTATCCACCATGAGTGAGAGAGAGAGAGTGGCGCTTCATTTGTTTGGCCTGAGCCTCCGGTGGATCGGTCTCCCTGAGGATGAACTGGACTTTGGCCCAGAGTGAATTCTTAAGGAATCAGGTATTAAATGCATTTCTCACCTTTTCTTTCTTATATAATACTTGGTATCAGATGGACGCTGGCCATGTACTAGTACTTCGTACCAGAGCTTCATTCTCTCAACTGTTTTATTAGTACATGGTGTCTGCTGTCTTTACTTTATAGGCAGCCCAATTATTGGTTTAATGAGGAGCTGGATTGGAAAGAATTCTGGTGTCCATTAAATGATGGAACATGTTTTGGATACTAGACTAATATTAATTGATATTTAAATATATATGTACTTTCCAGTCCCTGCAGGCAGCATCACTCCTGAAAAACATGTTTTCTGACCACGTGCCGTCACTGAGCAGCTCCGAGGAAGACATCTGCTTCTTCTTCCTTTGATTTTTTGGGTTTTTTTTTTTTACATGATGAAAAAAAAAATTGTTTCCTTGATTTGATGACTGCGGACGCCAAGAGCTAACCATTTCTCTTGAGTTTACCCGCACTGTGAACCTGGGGTCTGAAAGCAGTTCAGAGTTTAAAAAAAAAAAGTGGAGTACAAAGTTTAAATCTATATATATTTATCACAGTAATAACGATTTTACGAAAAACATTAACTATTGCAGGTCAACCAGGAAGAGTTGTTTAACTTCATGCTACATTATAGACTGTTTTGATGATTAGTTAGTTTAGTAAATAGTATATAAAAAGCTCTGCTCACATTGTCCAGCAAACAAAAATTAATAAAATCCCAGTATTTAGCAGAAGTGTTTGAGGAGGACTCACTGATGACAAGAATTATTTCTGAGGTCGCTCCAGAGCTTCACCACGGGACCAGAGAACAGAGCGTTTAGAACCGGCTCTGCACTAATGTCAACAATGAAAAGCGTGTAAATAATGTGAACAGTACTCTTCGGAAACGAACCCACGGTGTGTGTCTGTCTGAATGTTACGGCTCGGCTCAGTTCACGCAGCACTCACGTCCGTCGGATTGTTTTATTTTCACTCGTGTGTATTGGAAGAAAAGTCCAGTTACAGTGAAACATGTGGGGGGGGGGTTATTCAGGGAACATGTGTGTTGCATAAATCTGTTTCGTAACTTACTGTTTTAAATATTCCTGGAAATGTTTGACGAAAGCGACACAGATTGGTGACACAGTGTGTGGGGATGATGATGAAGTTAATCTATTCCACCGGGCCGAGCCAGGCCCTTGTTGCTGTTGGCCTCTGCTTGATTGTGGATCCATTTGAGAAAATGTGCCCCCGTGCTACGACTCTGTCTTTCCCAAGATGAGCACGACGGCTTTGAATTTAGAAAACAGGTCTTTTGATAACAAAGACATCGACGGTATTTATTATGTTATTCTAACAGCTGCAGCTCATTTCACTCATGAAACAGCGAGGTGAGAGCGCAGGTGGATGAAAGCTACGATACACAACCACTGGCTCGAGATCATCACCCCCCCCAGGTGGATGAAAGCTACGATACACAACCACTGGCTCGAGATCATCCCCCCCCCCCCCCGCCCAAACACACAGACACACACACGTCCCCCAGCATGCACTGCAGTGATTACAGTCCCATTGCATAACGCTGGGCCCTCACGTTGTTCCTTGTAAACTTTTATAGCAGAGCCAAGAAGGCTGAGAGTCCTCTACCCCAGATGCATTTATGCCTTGTTTATATTTTGGACTTATCTGAGGGACGCGCGGGGGCCAGAGGGGGACCGGACTGGATGCAGCGGGTCTGCGAGGAGAGTGATAATGCTGCGGCGAGCCCCGCTGCCAGGAAAAATAAAACACACTGCATGACTAATACACGTCATACATTCCTAATCAATGGAAGAGGTTGGATTCAATGGAATATTCCACAAATCCCGCCCGTGCCAGCTTCATTAGGCTTCTCCGTCCACAGGACTCCGGGTTTCAGAGGTGACCCCAGGACCCGGGTTGTGTTACGGGGCCATTCGTGCAGCTGACCTCCCCTGCGCGGCCAACAGCGCACGCAGTTGTTCCTTTATTTTTCCAAGATTCCGGCCCGGTGATGACAGACATCTGAAATCACTGACCAGTGGTCATCCCCTTTCCACGGCTCGCTGTGTGTGTGTGTGTGTGTGTGTGTCCATGACACCGGACAGCTGCTCAGAGCAGCAACAAGGAAATGACTCGGTCCACCGACAGCGTTCTGTCAGTTTCCGTCTGTTTCTAATGAGCCTCTCAGCACTTCACTTGATGTCTGATTCTTTCCACTACGGCTCACAATTTATTCTGTTCTCTGTTTTTTTGGAAACGCTTCCTTTTTGGCCAGACGCAGAACATCCAGCCTTCATTCCAGTGTAAATTCCTCAGACTCACGTGACGCTGCTCAGTGTTGCAGGAGGACGAGAAGGTAAACATGTGAGAGGGCCGAGCAGAGGGCTTGTACGCGTTAACCAATGGTTTGCACCCTGCACGCCGCTCCTCCCTGAACCTATTACTGTCATTGACTGACGTCCACACTGATCCCCCTTCAGGAATTCAGGCATTCTGCTGCCACTGGGTTGTATTTACATGAGGTGTTAAAGCATCACGATAAAACGGAAGAGACAAATGAAAAAACAAGATAAAATGATTCATGCAAGATTTGATTTGATAAAAGTGACAAACAGCATTGGTGTAAAGGAACTGCCGCTCTCGGGGAGATGGCTCCAAATATGTGGCGCATTAAATTTTATGCTCCACATATCTTGGACAAGTTTAATTTTCAGCAACTCCAACATCAGAGCACTCAGAAGATCGCTTCAGTCACGTTTGGTGCAGATGTTCAGTTTCCCCTTAGAATAACATTTCCCGTCCCTTAAGGTTTGATGAAGCAACAGGCATTCACTCAGGAACACTGACAGGCCACTAACTCACTGACTGGACCACCACACGTAAATAGCTCTGAGTAGTTTCACATTAACGGTCACAGCTGAAGTGTTCATGACATCTCACGTGACAGAGGCCAGGAAGAAAAAAAAAATCCTCCTGCTGTTTCGTTTTTCTGTCAAAGGCTCCTGAGATCTTCTGCATGCATGAAAAATGTCTTAATTAAAATCTTTCAATCACTAGTCAGATTTATTTATGTGACATTGTTCCAGTGTTTAAGCCTAAAATCAGTTTCATCTGACCTCCTGTCGATCCTTAGGCCAGGAACATTTCCAGCCATCCAGTCAGTTACATAATGGAACCATAATGGCCTTCAACTCGTGTCTTGGTCACTGTTCAACATCCCGTCAACTCTGACTTCTTCTGTCCCAGTCACAGCTCTGCGAGGCGTCCACAGGCTAAAGCGGCGTCTGCTTTAACTTGGGCGACACCGTGTGTGACGCCGCTGTGAATTGAAAGTGACCCGCAGCGTCAGGCAGAAGCAGTTCCATGTGTCGGAGAGGAGCACTCAGCCCTCAGCAGGACGCGGCGGAGTGTAACGTTCCCTCAGGCCTTCACAGACCCGTTCTACGTCACTTTGTTTTATTGAATGAGGCTTTAAGTAGTAAAATACACAGAATCCTGCAGACGCAGCTCCGGAGCCAGGAAGGGAAACATCCATTTTTACTGTTGGTGCCTGAGGGGTATTTATGAAACTTCAAATGAAGACAAAAACAAAAGCTCACACAACCATGGTGCCTAAAGTTCAACACCAAATGTTCCCAAATACCTTAAACAGTTTTGTAATAAGTGTCTGCGGACTCACATCGTTCAGTGTAAACCTCGACGGCTGCGTCGTGTCTCTGTCCTGCAGATGTTTGGCAGCATCTTAAATGTCAGATATCTTTGGAACATTACAGTAATGTTCTTGCATTGAGGAGTGAGATGTCTGATAGTACTCCTGGGTACTTGTGTACTACAAACAGGTAGTTATGTAAGGTTGATCTATGGCTCATGCTTCACTTGGCAGGTGCTCTGCTGTCACCCTGTACAGTTCGGTTGGCAGGACCTGAACCTGCTTATCTCCGTGGTGTCATCAACTTTCTAGGAATAGTGTGTGTGTGTGTGTGTTTGGGAGGACCGTACTCGTCCTCGCTCACAGGCCGGGTTTCCCTGCAGCATCTCTCCTCAGACTGCTGCCTTATATGGTCTGTTATCACCAAGCTATGGGTTCATTCTCTTCTTGCTTGTCTGCTCTTTCCCCTCAGACAGCATCGTCATTAGAGGCCGAGCTTCCAACATGGCTACGTGTCAGTGATGGTTCCAGAGGCCTGGACATAGTCAGCGGCGTAATGCTGAACGTTCTGAAGTGACGCTCTGTTTTGACGACTCTGGGTGTTCGTAGACGCAGACGCCAAAGCGTCTCCACGAAAGAAAGGTTCTGCAGGCGAGACAGTCGACACTTTTACGACAGCTCATGTGTTTCCACTGACAGGTTTGCTCATGAGATTTGACTATTCTCCTATTTTAAATCTCTAGGATCCTAAAGATCCCACAGACGGTCAGGACTACCTGGGTTTTGCTATATTTTGGCTTATTTACACATCATATAAATCACCAAAATGGGAATGGTTCATCCTCTGGGGACCATGAGTGTCCGCATGGAATTATTATAAACCAATAGTTGCTGTGATATTTTCTCAAATCAAAGTGATGGACAGATGGAACATGCTGCTAGTGGGGCTAAAAACAAACTCGTAAGTGTTGGACAAACCCTGATGACGTGACAACAGAAGACGTTTGTTTTTAAAAACCCAGGAGACAAACTCAGGGTCAGGCTGGCTGATGCTGATCGTGATCCTCTGTAGACCAAGCAGTCTGATTCCATTTGAGCCTTCACGGCTGCAGGACGTTGTGGGGCCCTGTGGACCGTGTCCTCTGAAGGAGGTGGCCTTAAAACTGGGACAGAGTCACAGACACGAATAATGAGGAACAGGTGAAAGAAATCAGGACAGGACGCACAAACAGAAGAGGAAAGGGGGAAGATGTGGGGAGAGGTGAGTAAACGCAAAATGTACTGAAGTTATTAAACGACACAAAGAAGAACCCAACAAGAGGATATGGCACACACCCGTCCACCAGAGATTAAAGACAAGCGGAGACTGTGAGTGTCCAAGTGTCTTCACCAAAAGTGACAAGGACAAAGGATAGAAACTCAATCTGACCTTTGGTGTTTTCTGACCAGGTGATGTCATCTACCCATAAAAGCAGTTAGCAAAAAAGCTAATATATCACATATCCCATTTTATATACTCGACTTGTTTTATTTTGATTACTTTATAATCCATAGTCTATAAAACATGAAGTCGTTCATCCTCATCAACTTTATTAAACATTAAGCTCTCCCCACATGTGCAGTCATGTGCAGCTAAACCCCGCCGCTGACCCAGTATGGTACCAGAAGCCTTTTCTAGTAAAACCACCCCCGACCTGTTCTGGAGTATCACTTACATTAAAGAGCCGAGCTGACATCCATAAAGACGGGTTTTATTGCCTAGGACTCCGTATCTGAGCGCTGCAGTGCATCATCGACTCTAAACAGACCCTATGGAGGGGATCATCTGGAGGTGCGGCGGGGGGGGGGGCTGTGGCCTAAGACAGACAGCTCAAAGATGGATGCCAGGAAACAGACCTGTAGCTGGCCGGAGCTGGAGTACGTCGGTGCACTCTGAACTCTCAGTGTTTTATACATTTGGTGTAATGCACTGTACAGCTGCATTTTACCCACACAGGTGGTGGAGGCATTTGGAAACTTCTGGGTTTAGAGGTAACTGATCCTGGTCTTCATCCTCCAATCATCCTGGTTTCCATATAGAACTTCAATCTAAAATCTACTCTGTTATCACTGACTCTTCAAAAAGCTTCGCTCGAAACAGAGGCTCAGTTACCGGTGTGGCATTGTGTTGGTTGGACTCTTTACCTGACTCAGTCTGTCTCTGTAGCTTTTAACCAGTCATGAACTTGAGATGGCGGCTTGTAGTTGTGGGCTGCTAAAACCTAAACACTAATAATGTCATCATCATTTTTATTTTGATTTTAAACGATGTCAGACAATGTTTTACTGTTGGGCTATTTTTCGAACATGTCCAGCAGTTCTGACTGTGTAAAACCAGTGCCCTGGCAAACACGCTTTCAGTTTTGAGGACACGTGTTGTGTAACTGAATTCACTGGATGAGGACCAAGCACATAAAAGTGAAACGGGCGTCGTCATGCACAACTTTTATTTGACTTTGACAAGTCAAAGTATTTTTAGCAAGTTTGAACAATTAAATAAAAAAACTGAATATTCTGGCCCGAATGAAGAACACGTTTTCAGCTGGCACATGTCGACTCATGTGACCCTAAATCTCATGGAGTCTGACACATCCTTGTTATGCAAAAGGGGAAAAAGGCAATGACATATTTTGTCCTCCTGACAAGTTGAATACGGTCCAGTAGCATTGAATAACTAATTCTGTAACTAGAGGACGGCATTGATCGTTTTTAATTCGCTCGCCAGCGGCTGTGCTTTCAGATTTAAAATCAAATTAAGGACCTAAAATAAATTTAAATTTAAAAAAAGGAAATGGAAACCTCCATCCAATCCTGGTTCAGAGAGAAAGTTTCCAAAGCTGCGAGTAGGTCGCAAATGACATAAAAGTTACGTAAGAGGAAAGGCTGTAGGCTAAAGATAAAAATAAAAGTTTCACAGTTCCCCTTTACGTCTTTTAAAGCCACCTGCACATGGCTCACACACCTCGAAGGTCTATCCTCTGCGGGATCACGATCTGGGCCCTTTTATGCACCTGAGCACAACTGAGTGTTCAGGTGTGTGAATCACTGTTTCCCCACTGGGATTGTGTTCAGGTAACAGTGACTCACGTATTCCCTGTGATCTTGGTTCCTCAAACCCCAACCAGCTACAGGACGATCGTGTCTGAGTCCAGATTGGAAGGGTATTTTTTTTATGAAGAATCTAAATCCTTACACATACAGTAGAACCTTTAGATGACTAAAAACACCCCAGTAGATTATCTGGCTGTAAAGAAAATGAAAAGAAAGTGTTGAAATCAAATTTGAAACAACAGCCAGTGCTGCAGAATTCCTGTGGGAGTGGGAGACGGGCCGAGTGCCACCAGCAGATATTCTGCAGCCACGGAAAATGGGAGAGAACCTGATGCGATGAAGTAATACCATCGGCAGGGCCGGCCGCTGGCATTAACGCTGTGTGCAGCTGTTGAGGGCCACAGCCACCAGAGGGGGTGGCCCTTAACAACTGGCCCTGGCGGTTGCCCTATGAGTGTTACGGCGCCACACACAAAATCTTGCTGAGGGCCACCAAAATTCTAGGGCCGACCACTGCTTGGACTTTCCCCATGGGCCATTGCTCTTTTAAAAGGAGCTCGCCTTACCACATTATTTACAGGCGGTCTTCACTTTTCGACTGCCAACTTTCTAGACTCCTTTCTACAACTTAAGAAAAATGTTGTTTTGTTTTCTTTGTAAATTCTCACCTTCTTGGTAGTCAGAGGGAACAATACAAGCATGAAATAACAGCATTTTTTAAGGTTTCAGTGTTAGTATTAGTCGGCCTCCGAGAATTCCAAAAACAAAATGAGAAGACACAAACAAACCAAAATAAAAAAGCTTCTCTATCGTCTGATTCCCTCGGGTGGGAGGCTTCCAGTGCTGAGGGGGGTGAGGGGACGAAACTGATGACTCACAACTGAGCTATTTCAAGTAATTTCCAAGAATGTGTTATTCTTGTACCAGTTCTGGGATCAGGTCCTTGGCTGCGCGGCTCTGAAAGACTGTATTTGTGATCGGTTGTTTTCAGCCGTTGCTAAGGACACTATCTCTGCTTCACATGGACTCTGACGTCAAACAATGGTCTCATCTTCCCAAATAACCTTAGCAGAGATCTCACAGGTAGCGTCTGGACAGTTTATCCAGCACAGACGTGTGTGTGTGTGTGTGTGTGTGTGTGTGAGACTCAGTGTGGGTCTGTTTTCTCACTCTGTGGCATCAGCGTTTCATTCACATTCTGTGACGTGCGTTTGCTCGCCCGAGCCGCGAGTGGTTCAACCGGTTCACATCTGCGTTGAGACCCCGCAGGCTCCCAGGGATGACGGCTTTGTGACATTAGGCACGTGCTGCAGATATATTAAAAGCACGCTTTCACTTTTTCCCTCATTAGTGCGCAGCCATTGTCTGCGACCGCTGCGTTTCATGGGACGCATATTTGGAGCATATAAGGGATTTCTCTGAGCGATGCAGAGATTTCCGACCCACCAGCCGACCGTCACAGAAGCGTCTGGAGCAGCTTTTTTTGTTTCCATTCTTTCATGGCAAAGTCTTTCCATTGCATTTCTGGGAAGTCATGGAAAAGCCGACCTGACAGCAGTGACAGTAAAACCCCTCTGACACCTGTGACATTTTCCAGTAGTCCCGGTGTCAGCCAGCACATGTGGACAATTTATGGAGGCGAGGACCTGCCCGTATGAGCTTCAGGGAACATGGCAGGGCACCACATGGTGTGGTGGAGTAACCCTAACCCAAAGTAAACACGGCGATCTTTCATTCAATAAATTATTTTGAGAAGCTCCAATTGTCACCTGAAACTTTCTCAGCGATCAGCTCCATTGACAGATAACTGCATCAACATGTACAACTATTATATAAGACAACAACAACAACAACAACAATAATAAATGCTTTCAAATACCGATTGAATTTTAAAGATTAAATGGCTTCAGATTTCATTTCAGACTTGGATAATTTATCATATTTAAGTCTTTATCTCTTTTTAGTTTCAGGAATTTAACTTCAACTGAACAAAACTTTAGACTCTTTAAATTCTTTAACAATCTCAAATGCTAACCATTATTATTTTAAGGCGTTCTGACCTTTTATGAATCAGTTTTTTTTTTTCAGACAATCGGCCACAGACTTAAAACACACAGATTTAAATTAAAGTAATTATTTCTTTTCATATTTAAAGGTCCTTAAAGCTCCCAGTAAATACATCACTGCTTCTCAAAGATTTGTGGAAGACAGAAAAAAACTAAAGAGGGTTGAGTACAGCGTCAATATATCAGAATAAAAACTGTTAGAGAAGAATGGAGGGATGATTTCTTCTAGGGAACAAAGGTCTCTTCTTGCCAGGGCAGCTGTGTTCAGTACACACGTTTCCATATATTACAGACAGTGCTCCACACGTATTTGCTCTCTGGCAGGTTTGGACCTGGGTTTCTGGGTCACCGACGCAGAAGAGCTCATAAATATGAAAAATATGGAGTTTTCCCTCCACATGTTTAGGCCACTCTTCTCTGGCGACGCCACAATCAAGTCACATGGTTGTGTTTCATAAAATCTGCCACTGTCTCATTTTCTGGCAAAGCGGAGTCCAAAGAGAGAAAGGGCGGGGGGGGAGCTTCTCTCAAATTGATCTCTCCATCAGGCTGTCTGCAAAGAGCTCTGCTTGTTGTCCTGGCTGGAGAGCAGTGCAGGGGGAGGCAGAGGAGGAGGAGGAGGAGGAGGGGTAATAAGCCTGCGTCTGGATCCCTCCTCATCTCAGGAATGCGTGCAGGTTCCTCTCCAAAAGTGCTGACGTCAGGAGTGGCCTTGGATTAAAAACAGCCAGTTTATAATAGAGATGATGAGCGGATAGGCTGTGTGTACAGCTGATCTGCTTAAAGGCTCAGCTCAGCTATGTCCACGGCACCGGAGCCACCGGAGCCATGGTTAGAGAACAACCTTTACCTTTTCATCGACTCCCCGTGGAGCCCGTCCATCCCTGAGGGTTTATGTCATCACTTATTTGTTGGTCTGAACCAAAGTTTTAAAAGTCAAAGAGTTTTATAGCTGCAGATCAAGATTAGCGACATGGGAGGAGACGGTCCACTCTGACTATGGTGTTTTATCGTATTGTGAGTTTATAAAAACACTATAAAATGTTTTTAGCATTGTTTGAAATCAGTACATCAGTCGTCATTTGAGGTCGTAAGTATTTCCAGGGGCTGCAGAGGTTCCCTGGACTCCTCAGAGGAAGCAAAACGGTTCAGATCCGTGTGATGTTCCCAGAGGCAGCAGAATCTGCAATGTCCATGTCTGCCCCTGAACCTTTGCATCCTCAGCACAGATGAAGGACGGGGGGCCACGCTCGGACAGTTGCGTCATCAGAGGTTGTAGTCCTGAAACGTTCCTGATGCTGAGCAAGACAATTCTCTGATACTACGCAGCTCTGTGGTAGATTCCTTGAATGCTTTCAAGAAGTACTCCACTCTGAAGTACTTGGCTCGGCATCGTGGTGTGGACTGCTCCTGTTTCACTTCACTGAGAAACGCTTCGGATTCATTGTACATAAAGAAACTTGTCTGTCCAAGCAGGGTTGGAACTTTTGCTTGAACTCTTCCCAGTGTGGTCATTTCCATCTCAGAGCAGCTTTCTTCACGTCCTCTTCTTCTTCTTCTGGGAGTCCAGAGACATGTCCAGAGGACCCGGTGTGGCTTCATGTGGTGTGATGGTGTAACAGCTTTTTGAAGCTAAACACACCTCACAGAGAAGAGGAAGGAAGCTCCTCTCTGATGCTCACCACAGTTACAGTCACATGCACAATGGGGCTGAACCACTCAGTGAACTTCTCATTCCTGGAGTCGCTCAAGCTCGACCTCAGCTGGGTCCGTGTGGCTCCATCACCTGAGGGCTGCACTGTGTGATCTGTTATCAACTCAGAAACAGGAGATGATGAATAATCAATAATAAACCCTACTGGCTAATGTGAATAAGCCTCTGTTTGCTAACCTCCTCATGTTGACTTTTAAGGTGATTAGTTCAGTGCTGGGTTTACAGATTGTCTCCACTGCCCCCAAGTGGCCAAAAAAAAAACGTGTCCTTGCAGGTTTAAAGTGGATTATAATTTATCACTTAATCTATAGGTCTTTGAACTGAGGTGGATCAACCCAGCTAAAATAAACATAAATAAAAAATTAAACTATGCTGACTCACCTTCACGTCAAGTTTGGTTAAATGATCGTCAACATTTAATTTGATGCTACAGTCGCGTCATCTCTTGATGACACACACACACGCACACACTTCATGATGACACAGTTTCCATCATTGAAATTAGCCTCGAGCTAACCTGAACTCAGAGAACAGATTCTTTGCACCTTAGTTTTGTCTCCTGATTTGACTCAAGTCAGGGGAATATGAATAAATAACACTCCCTCTCTCTCTCTCTCTCTCTCATACACACAGCCTTGTGAGATAAGTAAACATCTTCACACTGTACCCTGGCCATAGGAGCCCCGGCTGAGCCTCACCTGCAGGTCCACACAGGTGAGCAAACCAAACACACACTGTATCCGTGCGAGGACAGGGAACATAAAGGAGTGGTCTAACCTTGGGTTCTGTTTCTGTTTAAACCTTCGTGTCAGCTCATGCAGAGGGAGAGAGAGAGAGAGAGACGCCGAGTGACAGGCCCACCTCTCTGAGCTGTAGCATGACAAATGAATTGAAGTTGTCAGGGCTGCTTCTGTCGGCCAAAATAAGTTATGAAATCCACCCCTGGTGGGCCTTTATGTTTTCATTCATGAGGTTGGTTTGGAAAGCAAACATCCCAGGCCCTGCACGGGAGAACAGAGCAGGGAGAGGGCTAATGATGCCCGCTGCAGCGAGAAGAGAAACGCTTAGCGTACTGAGACTGAATCAACACTAGAACTTCTTCAATCAGGGGAGCAGACGGCCAACGCCTGCCCCCACTGTGCACACTCCTCACCTTACGTAAGTCAGGGCCTGGAGACACATCTGGAAATCAGCACCAGGCCTCTGAGTGCCTGTGGCAAGAGGTTTCTCAAATGGACCACACGTTGAACATCCGTGTGGTTTGGACTTACTCCTTTTTTTTTTTTTTTTTTTTTGTGTGTCTTCCAGGCCTCGATTCATACACCGCTGCTTTCCTCGTTGTATTTCTCTCCTGGTCGGCTCAAACACACTGAACCAAGACTCAGCCACAATAGTTCAACAATGTCTGTAGTTATCAACATCCACTTCGTTAAAGCGCTAAAGTTAAATGTCACTGAATTATTAACTTTAAAGACAAGATGCAATTTGGTTTTCAAAGCTGCATTTCCCTTTCTTTCACTAAAAAAAAAAAAAAAAAAAAAAAAATTCAAGTTGAGAACGTGAGAGGAATCGAGACTGTGGAGCTTCTAATGGCTCTGACTTTGATGGCCCCAGTGGAGGAGACCCTGTGGGAGAGAGCAGCACACACACACACACACACACACACACACACACTGTACCAACCTTCACTGGGACTTCTTCAGTGGCACTTTACTTCTGGAATCAAGCCCTGGTTAACAGATCAGGGATGGCTTTGCGTCTGGCTCTGCTCTGGACAGTGGGTGGCCTGAATGTACATGCTGCGTGTGTGCGTGTGCAGTACAAAGTTTAAGAGAGCAGAATTGTGCAAACAGCTTTGCCACGGTACTCCCAGTCAGAGTGCTGCTTGCTGCAAGTTCTCCCAGCACAACACACATAACCTCTGGCTCTTACGCATTCCTCCAGCTCTCACATTAATTCTGCTTACGTCTCTGATGGACTGGCAGCACCTGCTGATGTCTAGCCGCACCACATGCCGACCCCTGGGCCCGACAGCAGGTTGGCCTGTCTGTGAACCGAGGGCACCTTCTGTCTGTGAGCCAGGCCCAGGTGGTACCGTATAGCAGGAGCCCAACGAGACTGGACTCACAGGAGGAATTTAAACATTGGTCTGATCTGCTTTGAATCCCCTAATGAGGCTGAAGAGAGGCTACGAGAACTGGACCAGTCGGGTCTCGACAAATGGAATTTCATGGGATGAGCACAGTGGTGTTCCATAAGGGAGAGAGTTCAGTTCCAGTGGACGAAATGAGACAAGAGTCCAACCTGTGAGAGGCGTGTCATCGTGTTCAACGAGTCCTCGTTACTCACTGGTGGAAACACATCATGGCCGCATCTTCCACAAGTGTGCTGCCGCCATGGCGACAGACGACGTCCACAGACGGACAGACGTAAACATAAACACCAGCCAAAGAACTGATGACATGTGTAGAAACGTCCCACAGCATATTTACCATTTAGACGTCAAGAAGTTGGCCAGTGAAGACGTTCAGTGGGTCGAGGGAGGGACATGTGACGGACGCCCAGGCTCTTTGGTTATGTAGTCACGTCTGTTCTGTTCAAGAGAGGCTTTGGATCATCAAACTTCATCCTCGTCAAACCGGAGCTGCTCGTGCACTGAACTCCACAGACGGAGCAGATTTTTTCCGACTGGAGCCCTGGAGACGTCTGAGTGAGAACACAGAGGAGCAGCAGCCGCAAGTGTCTGCAGGTCAGATTCACCTTTAGCCTCGGGGTAGCTCCAGTAGTGTCACAGCAGTTACAGTCTGACAATAATTATACTAATAAGAATAATAAATATAATAATGATCTTTCTTTGTCCTTCTTCACTGACATTGATATTGAAAACATAAAATTAATAACAGACCTGCACCTGACCCCCCCCCCCCACACCACACTGGAGCATATTATGGTAAGTTGGTTGAAATTGTTGTGTCTGAATTCTTTGGATATTGAAATGTTATGTGGAGCATTATGGTAAGTTGGTTGAAATTGTTGTGTCTGAATTCTTTGGATATTGAAATGTTATGGCTACCTCCTCTTTGTTATCATGCACAGCTTCCAATTTTGTATGTTGGCTCCAGGCAAAAGTTCCTCTTCTTATACTTGATGAATTTTAGGGAGACAATACTTTCTGATTGACCCTGTCTATCTCCCTGCATCTTGCAGCCATTGTGAAAACATCCACGTCTCCAGCTGAGAAAGCGATTAAAGGAAACGTGATATCTGGCTCCGGCTCAAGAACAGGACTGACAGTCGCAGCAGACCAGCGGTCATCTGGAATAGAACAATGTAGAATAATCCTCTGATGTCTCAAAGTTAGTAACAGAACAAACATCTGCCACTTCCTGACTGCGGAGGAGTTGCTCTGAAGAAAATCTGCAGAAACCCTGAAAATGTAAAAAGCAAAGAAATCTGTTAAAAGTTCAAACTTCTGACAAGAGAAATCAAAGTGTTCCCACTCACGTTGTTCCAACTGCAGAAGGAAACAGTCCTTTATGGTCACGTGTTGGGATTAGAGTGAGAGACCAACGATCCTGAGTCGTGTTCATGCTTTTGATATTGGGGCAGAGCACCTGTGGAAACAACAACAGGAAGAACATGTCAGCTCCACAGACCGTACCTGTCTCAGGGAGCAGTCTGGGCCCCTGCACCCCCCCCCCACCCCCATGTCTGTTTCCAAGTGCAGTCTGAGGTCATGTTTTCATCTCAGCCCATTTGTTTGTCAGCAAGGTCACAAAGAAACTACACAACTGACTTCCTGACAGGACTTACGATCCAGATCAGGATCTTAAAACTTTATCTCCTGATTAATCAAACCTGTGTTTTGGGCAGAACATGCAATACACCAGGAAGCCATTGAAAGTTCTCTTTAAAAGCCAGGTGTGCTTGCAACTTTATTTTTTAGTTTATTGCAATTATAATGTGGGTTTCCCAGTGTAGTTGGACGGAACGATTCCCCACAGACCACCTGTGAGTGTATGTGCATGGGGCATCTCAATATTGTGTCCATAAAGTGAAAGCACAGGATGCAAACAATGTGGACGCTGGTGGAAGGGAGACGGACGAACGTTTGTGCTTTGAACCACGTCGGCTAATGGAGACTGGGCTCAAGCAACTGGGGAAACCACAGTGGAGCGACTCGGCTGCGGAGCCGGGGTCGCGTCAGGTCAGCTCCGCTCGTCTCTGCCGTCCTCCAGACATTTCTCCTGACACATGAAATCTTGGAGCCGAGTTATTTCCACCCTCGTCTAGGTCTCTCGACTGTTGCACCTGCACTTGGAGCTCAGTCGCTCACTGGACATCTGCTCACTGCCTCAGGTAGCTGCTCTCGCTGCTGATTGCTTCAATCCCTTTTCCATGGAGAGTTTCTATTACTCCACCTGCGCGTCGTGTCCACATGAGGACTTCCATGAGGGGAAGAAAGTAGCTCATCAGCGTGTGGATTAATCCTTCCCTCTCTGATTCACGTCTTCATCCTGTCCACCCACCTCTGCATCAGCAGCGCTGCCTCTGTAAACATCTCCCACTCACTCCTCTCTGTGCCGAAGAAATGGATTTCACAGGAATTCAGTTAATATGAGACATCCACGTGAGTCATCCTCCTTTGTTTCAGAGTGAATAAGTGCACAGGCGGAACTTGAATACACATTTGTATTGCCCTGCAAAGCAAAACAAGTCATCCAGACTTTTAATTTAGAGTAGTTGTCCAGGGTGTGACGAAGCACTGTAATTCCCAAGGAAAGGCAGGTGGATGCACGAGGCTGAGGGACATACCAACGTTTTACAAGATGGAATTTAGTTTTATGAGAATAACCCCTATATGTGCACGATGCGCACAGGATCATGCAGAGGAATCCTCCACGGTCTGAGTCTGGGTCCTTACTCTGTCCACTGGAAAAACCCACTCAGTGCTGCAGGGCCATGTCCTGACTGGAGACAGCTTTTATTGTTGATGGCAAAACATAAACAACGAATGGCCTGTTGATGAGTAAATTCATGACGAATTATTGCATTGTCAGGTTTCTGTTTTGTTATATTACTTAGAGATATGATAACATGAATTAATTCTGGTTTGATTACCCCTTGTTTCCATTATTTATGCTAAGCTAGGCTAACAGACTCATCATCACTGTACAAATATAAGACGTGACAACATGAAATCCAAAGTATCTCAAATATCTGAGTTGACCCAAACTGTCAAGCGGGAAATGTTGAACAGCAACTGTTGCAGCAGCAGTAGCAGTATTAGGAGTATTTGTATGAGTGAGTGGTTGATAAATAAGCCCTGAGCTGATGAATCTTCCTGACCCCAGGCACAGTGTGATCACGCCAACCCCAGTGATGAATCATGACTCAGCAGCGCAAGCTGTTTGAACATGCCCTCATGATGGAGCGATGCCTGATGTAATGTGTGTGTCCGTGTATGGACACATGTCTGTCTCCTCCCAGTGCAACAGCTGGTTCCATCTCTCTAACATGTGCACTGGGTTCCAGCCCCTCTCTTCATCAGTGTCACGGTTTGGCCTCATTTGACCTGTCTCTTACTGCCCTCCAGTGGAAACAAAGCAAAGTCTGCAGCAGTGGAGACGAATGGTTTCCACCGGAGGACGGTTTACTGGCAATGTTTTAATCATGGACACTCAAGATTTAGTCCATAACAAACCTTACTTTAATTTGCTTCTCTTAAACGCCTCGGCGCCTTCTCTTTGAGTTTTTGATAATGAGGAGATACACATCAGACTAATAATATTTCAAAAAACTGACAAAACTGAAAACTACTGTTCAAAAGTCTGATTATTCTTCTCAGGTATTTTATGCCTACTGTTTTTATCTTTTACTTAAGACAGTAACAATTTATTCTAAGAACTGAGAAGTTTTAACGTCAATGTCCAAGATGTGATGAAATTCAAGATTCAGCTTATTTTGGTTTAAAAGCCCAAAAATGTAACGTCCTGCCTGCAGTAAATGGTTCTGCCGCTAGGGGTCTCTCTCGAGACATTTGACGAGCGGGAAGTAGCGTTGCATTCTGGGAGTTGTCGTCTTCACCCACACTCTTGTCATCGCCGTCAGCGTCTCCAGGTTTGTGTTTCCTGAGTGTTGGGGGGAGTTGTTTTTGTTTTACTTGAAGCCGATTCCTCCGCACAGTTGTCGTCCTCCGGACCAGGGACGGATCCTGAGGACAGAACCGGTAAAATACAGGATGGAGCAGTTTTAATTTAAATGTTGGTGTTTCCTTAATGCACTCTGGTGAAAACTGAAGGGAAGGGACAAAATAACGCAGTTGTTTCGTCTCGGTGTTTCTGTGAAAACCTGGAAGCCAAACTGTTCACGTTGTTAGTTTCCTGTCATGTTATTTAACATGTTATTTAACATGAAACACCACACAGTGCAAAAATACATTAATTAAAGTTCTGGGTCTTATTTTAAAAACACCCAGTGTTTCATGAGCTAAAGGCAAATATGGAGCTACCATTGTTCTCATATCACTTCTGGATCTCTCTCTCTCTGGTTTTATTTTCACCATCAAATCCTGAATGATTATATGATTTGTCCATTCATTTATTTAATCCTACATTTGTTGTTGATGTAAAGGTGAGTATATTTGACTCATTTGATTCAATATGAAAACAAGCAATTCTGAAACTGTGAGTGTGTAAACAAAAAAAATATACGTTTTGGAAACTTGTGAATTTTCACTGATGCTGGTATTTTTTTATTTTTTGTAATTGATTGATCTTGATGAAGACAACAGGCATCATGAGGGGACTGATATCTTTGAGTGTGTTAAATTTGATGCAGCCTATCTAAAGGAATGTGCCAGTCTAGTTTTTAGAATGGTTATAGTGTATAATACAATTTCAGTGCTAACAGTAGATATATAAAATTGTAAGCTTCAAATCAAACCTTGGAAATATTATGTCCTCTTAACTTCAGGTCATTAGTGGGGGCTTGGGTCAGCAGCAACGCGCTGCACCCAGTCGCTGCTCCACACTCCTGATGCTTCTGCCCTAATCTCCACTGCAGATGCAAATAGTCTAAAAAACGTCCATACCAAACATTTGCATTTATACAAATAGATAAAGGTCATTTTGAAAAGGTGCCTCCACATGACTGCAGTGTGAGGTGGCATGTTCCATGTGTCCCTGCCCTCCTGACAGTGTGGTTAAAGCTCCCAGCATGGCACGCCACAACACTCAGTATGGTGCTGCTCACAGGGATTGAACTACTGTAGGCAAATAGAGCCAAGGGACAAGAGGCCGGTCTCTGTGTGTGTGTGCGACTGCTCCACAGCATCATGGACGCAGGTGAGACTAAATGGTTTATATATATATATATATATATATATATATATGTGTGTGTGTGTGTGTGTGTGTGTGTGAGAGACAGATTCTGTGTAAAGACAATTATAATTGTCTCCTTTCTAATATCTCATAATGATGTGGTCAGTATATTATCAACTGACAACGACATCAGTTGTGTTTGTTTTAAATTTAATTTCCATGTTTTGTATTTGAACATTTGTAAAGTCATTCATCACTTTAATTTGAATATGTAATTACCATTCACAAGATGATCTCAGTGAAAGCTCACCGAGGGGATCCATTCAATCTGGGATCTTTGTTTTAATTGCATTAAATATCCATCTGCAGATTATATTTCTCATCAATACGTCTGCTTCCTAGGAATGACCTAACCAAACAACCTAATTACCTCACACAGAAATTCTAATTTTTATTGAAATCTCTGATTCTCTTGCAATTCTGTTCTGTTTTAAATCTCCATGTTAACCCCTCCAGTCTTTCCTCAGTTTGTCAGTGGGTGTTTGTTTGTAAATTGCATCTTTTTGAAACCGTTTGCATCGACCAAACCAGAGGCAATTTCCATGACATTTACACAGCGACCCCAGAGAGTCGTTGGCCTATATGCATAAAACTGTGAAGCATTCAAATGAACATACATTTGTGGGGATGGGTGACAATTTTTATGAAGTTGTGTTGCAAGTCAAACTGTTTCTGGATTTGTATCCAACGTGCTCTTCTCTTCTGATCCGTCCAGACTACTCGAAGCGAGTGTACCAAGGCGTCAGAGTCAAGCACACAGTCAAAGACCTGCTGGCAGAGAAGAGATCCCGACAGACAAGCGGGCCCAGATACAGTGTAAGCTCAATCTCCTCTAAACTGCTCAGCTTTTGTTCCCTCTCGTCTCTTCCCACTTCATTTATCTCCCAAACCAAACAGCCCGGCCACAGTTGACATTCTGTTGGGCGACACAATTAAGAGGTCGCTTTTAAAGAATCTTTTCTCCCTGTTTACATTTCGTCTTGTTTTGTGGACCAACGATCCATGATGGGTCCATTGACCGCCCGTACCTTCCCCCCTGTGTCTCTGCGCCCCTCGAGTGCTCGCAAAGCCAATCTGTAAATAGCCCAACGTGGTGTGTGTAGAGAGAGACACAAAGCTCCAGGGCCCGTCCTGACCTCACAAAAGAACACTGACACAATGATGGCCGTGAGCTCCCAGGAGCCAGGGGCTGAGGTGGAGCATGGGTGTGGTGGGAGGATTGAGGTGGACCTGGGCAGTGTTGGAGGCTGTCTATGCAAAGTTTGATCCATGCACACCTGCCAGCTGACATTGTCCTCTGCTGCGCTCAGGCCGCAGACAAACCTCCTATTGTTGTCTCAGAAACACACATGCAGTCAGAAACATAGACGTCTGCATGCACGAGCAAGACGGGCTTTTCAGTTTTGCGCAAACTGTCTGTCAATGGGCTTTCACCCAGCAGGGCTCTCTGTTTGGTTTCTGTTTAGCATCGGCACGTCCACTCTATAGATATGCAGCCACCGAGGTAACGACGGGACCACAGTTAGATCTAACAAAGACAGTGTCCCAAAATGACCCCTCTCGAATGCAGAGGGGACGAAGAAAGGTTTGTATCTGGAGTTCATGTAGGAGGCCATGCACTGTGATGTCGTCAAGATAGAACGATGATCCTTTTAACAAAGAAATGATCCTCACATGAAGTATCCAAGTCCTGATCCTGTTTTTGATGCAGAGCTCTATTCTTTTAGAATTTTAAAACCCCTGAGAAACATTCTTTTGATTTCTTTCCAAATTATTTCTACCTCTACCTCTGCACATGACCAAAAGGTTCTGTTGTCCTGAACATGCTCCGTGACGTGATGACGTGTGATGATGGTGAAGGGAGCCGGGGTCAGACTGGATGAAGGTGTGGAAGATAAGATTCAATTTAACCAAAAAGACAGACAATATTGTACACGCCACATAGCACGCCATGTTTTTTTACATTCTCGGGACTAGGTAGCAGTCGCTTCATTTCCCATTAGCACGACCAAAAGCAAATGGTAATTGGTCAGGGAGCCAGGTAGATGATGTCATGTCTCTTAAAATAAAACCCAGCTGGAATTTTCCGTTTCCTCCACACATTCGTTGGTGTGTGAAAATGTTTATGGGTGATGTCATCAGCAAGCTACGTAGACGAGAGATGCAAAAAACTTCCCAGAATAACTGAGAGAGCAGCAGGTTGTAAAATGTATGAATGGATAAATGTTTGTTGTTTTCCCAGAAAGGAAACCTGTGCGTTAGCTGGTAGCTGGTAGCGCTCTCGCCTCAGGAGTAATGTTCTCCGTGTGACAACATGAACCTTTTATTGCTTATGAAGAAGTTCCTGGCTTTTTCATTTTCAAGTCAAGTCAACAAGAATTTATAGAACAGGAATGAGACCCCTCCCATCTTGTTACAGGAGAAAGGGATTCAAACTGTCCACCACTTCCAGTCCCATCTACCAACATGCATTAATGTAAACATTTTTTTTTTTTTTTTTTTTGCTATTTCTTGAATCTCTTGTTCTTTCCTCACCTTTAATCGTCTGTGTCTGACCTTCTGTTCGACGCTACCTTCACTTGTATGATTATAAATGAATCACGGAGGCCTAATGATGCACAGAGGAGCCCATCCATCCACGGCGTTCTGTTAGTTAATGCTTCTCTTTCATCCCGGGGAATACAAGGCCTTTGAGTGAGAGAGAAGAGCAAACTCTGACCACAGGGAGAGTGTCCTCATGTTGGAACAAGGATCAAATATAAACATCTGACAATATTTCTCTTCACTCACAACATCTCTGTGACAGTGGACTGCCCCAACACGCTGGCATTACATCCACGACATTACGAATGAAGAAGAAGGAGTTCAAACCTTGTTTGTTTACCTCGCTGAGAGCCAGTGGTACAAACACGACACCACCTCTTATCACACAGAAAACAAATTATTTCTGTGTCGGCTAAAACACAATGGAGTCAAATCAACCCAAAACAATAACAAATATAGTTAAGGTCCAAAAATAAAGCTGTGAAAATCTGAGAACTTGCACTTGTACAAGTGAGAATAGTCTTTAAAAAGATGTGTGAATAAACTATGTTGGCATCTGTAGGAGGTCACCCCCCCCACCCCACACACATCTGACAGTCAGGGCTTGAGTGTGCTGATTTCCATACGCAGCCTTCAGAGATGCACTGAGCCGTACCCGGGCCACATGAGGAAGTCTTGGCACTGGCAAATCACATTCAAATTCGGCCCTCAAAATTTGCTTGTCTCCCTCCCAACGCAGGCTTAATATCAACTCTTTCATGCTGCCAGTATGCAAACGAGCCTGTCCCAGCCTTGTCCTTGGGACCCTGCGCCCGCGTTGCTGCTCCGTGCTCCCACTGAAACTGCACGGATGAGCGTGGTACTAAATGTGGGTTAAATATCCAATAGTTGTTTGTTTTTTTTAAATTCAAGGTTATTTGGAAATGGTGAGCAAACAGGGATTTAACCTCTCCATTGTGTTGGCTGATGGTTTTCCCTGAGAGAGAGAGATTAGGGAATAAAAAGCTCCTGACGAAGGACATTAAAACCTCATGTGAGAAAGAAAGGAACACGTCCTCCTTCACAGGTTATTCTCTTTCTTTATAAGAACCACCAAGGCTGCCTGATTCACTTCCTCTCTCCTGTCTCTGCCACAGGGGGGCTCGACCACGCCCCCTTCCTTTGTGCAGATGCCAGGTGAGACACAGATCTTCATCATTCACTCCTGTAAAATACATCCGCCATCTGACTCATCGTGCTGCTCCCTGCAGGGTCTCACATGTTGCCCAGCTACTACGGCGTGAGGCGTCCCTTCATCTCCGACTCAGACTTCTGTCCGTCCACCAAGCAGTTCTCCCCGGACGTCTACCCCTCCAGCCTCGGGGGTAAACCTCTGGGCTGCGAGCCGTCCACGATGAGCGGATACTCCTCCCTCATCGACAGCTACTACCCAGAGGCCTTCGGGGATTACCGCAGCAGCGCCGCCTTCTCCAGCTCCGGAGGATCCTTCCTGCCCTCGTCGGCGCTCTCGTCCCTGCTGCCTCCCTTCAATGGAGAGTCCTCGCATCTGTTTTTGGTAGGAGGCAGGGACAGCGTCAGAGCGCAGTAATATGGGTTTGGGTTTTTTTTTTTTTTTTTAACAGGGGCTTTTTCAGGCCAACCCGGAGCGATGCAGATAAACACATGGGGGCTTTTAGGAGGAAGTGAGGTGGTGGAGTTAAAGACAGTTGAGCGTCAGACGGGAGATGTAGCATCCGTCACATCTGGCAAACTCCAATATCTGATTTTTTTTTGATCCGGGAGAATTTTTTTAAATGACTTTGAAATTGTTTGATTAACATTTAAGTTAAACCAGAACTAAAATATGAAATGTAATATTTGATACATCTTGAAAGCACCAACATTTACCTTTACTGCCACTTTAAAACCCGACATGATTGAGGTGTTATTGAATGCAGCATGAACGGCCTCAGTGTCCTCAGTATCTGATGGTGGACGTGCAGGAAACACACAATTCACTGACTCATCCTCCCCTCTCTTGTCCTTCCTCTCCAGAGGGACTCGTGGGATCAGTCGGTTCCAGAGCCAGTGACCCAGGTGGAGGCTCTCTGTCCTGACGGCCTGGCCTCCGTCAGCGTCCCACCCTCCATGCCCAGTCCGGAGCCCCCGGGTAGCCCCTCCCAGTACCGGTCCGCCAGCCGAGGCTCCTCCATTTGCTCTGTCCCCAGCAGCCAGCCCTACACCCTGCACTCCCTGGAGGAGGCCCACTACCACTCCTTAACCAGTAGCTCCTACATCACCTCCCCCTCCTCCTCCTCCTTCGCCTGCACTCCATATATGAGCAGTCCTGCCGGCGATCTGGTGTCCAAGATGGTCACGGAGGAGGCCGACGGCAGCCTCCAAAACAATGTGGAGGGTCAGGCCTCCTGGGCAAAAGAGGACGGGGTGAGCCCCTGGTCGCCCTACGAGATCAGGAGGGCCTACTGACGGGACGGTGGAGGTTTCACAGACAGTGCAGAGACAATTCTGGGACGTGTTTTGTAAATAGGACCATTTTAATTGCATCCATAGCATCAAGGTGTCCATATGTCCATATTACAGCCTGGTGTGATGGCAACATTCCTATTTATTGTCATTTTTGTTTGATTGATATGATGAGGAGTGGAGAAGGAACTTGTGAAAAACCGTTAAATTTAAAAAAGACAAATAAACACAAACCCTTAGTGGTGCAATCTGGATGAAGTAGGGATTTCATTTTAATGGTGAATGAGAAGAGGATTTGTGTTTGTTTTAAAAAGCAGTAGCAACACTTATACCTATGTGGTTTCTCTGGCAAACAGGAAACTTCTGCTTGGTTGCTCAGCTGATGAGAAAAAAATGTATAAACTATTTTGTCAAATGTTCAGTTTATCTGGAATGAGTCCTCAGGTGGAAATACGACAGCAGTGAGTGATGCTGATGTGAAATATTTGTTTATTAAAATGTGAAAAATTACCTCTAAAAGTTCTATGAATATTACAAAAAATTAGGCATATAATTTCTGCAGAAAACAACAGTTTTAATGTGTAGAATAAACAATTATATTTTTAAATGTTTGTCATCGTGATCGAAGATCAGATTTTAAATTTGACGTTATTCATTCAAATACATTTTTCTGTTAAAAATATTTATTAATTACAAACACATTACAGGCCAGCTTTTTCAAAATTGTTGTGAGTGTGAAACTACCATTGACACGATGAAATGAAATCTAATGATAGCAAACATTCATCGGATCTTTATGCGTCAGTTAAAGATGCAACATTGACAATGTTTTATAAATGTTTAAACACTGTGTTTCATGGAGCTTTTTTAATCAAACAACTTATAAATGTGCATCAGACGTGTTCAGGGTTATTGTCTCATTACCAAGTCTCATTACTTGTTTTTTCTTTTCCCCAGACGTCGACTGTAGTCGCAGTAAAAGTCAAACAACTTTGTGCTGTGTGAATATTTATAAGTGTCCAAAATACGGGTTTGATGTTTGGTGCAGAAATAAAAGTTGCAGTAAACTTGTCGTTAGAGTTCAGTGGCGGACAGGTCCAGGGTCACAGGGGAAGAGGACGTGGAGGTGTTTGAACACTAGGTGGCGCCCGAGCACCTCGGCTGCAGGAGGAGAGCCTGCATCGCTGAGGACAGAGGGAGAGAAACACCGCCGGGGTGAGGAAGAAGAGGAGGAAGAACAAGAAGGAGCATCGTGTGAGTGATGCAGCGAGGAGAAAACTGTTACAGAGCTGCAGGTTAAAAAAAAAAAAAAGGACGAAACCTGTGAAAAACACTGAACATTTGTTAAAATTACACATGTGTTGGTTGGAGTGGGGCAATGATCCCCTGCACCGCTGTCACCGCCGCAACACAGATAATAATATACAACAAATAATAATATAGATGTGGACATAAATGATTGAATTCAAGCCTGAAATAAAATTCTGATTTGATGAATCCCTTTAGCTTGAGAGGTGACAGTGCTTGAGATGTTTCCAGCTGGCTGGAAATGGAAATGACGCATATCAGATAAATTAAATGTTTTTTTTTTTAATTATTGGATAAAACATATATAATTATCTTTGGTCATTTGGGCCCCACATATTTCTGGAATAAATAAGAAGCGCTTCACAGCATTTACATGTTTCAGCATTTATTTGATGCCGATGTGAACTGCGTTAGTTGTGGCGGGCTGATGCGCAAAATAAAATTAAGCAAAATGTTCTAAAAAAAAAATGAAGCAATATTGATAAATTAAATATAGGGAATTGAAGTGTTTCTTTCCATGTGCCGTGATAAACTTTTCTGGAGAAGGATTTGGTGTTGCGTGAAGGAATTCAGTCCTCAGACCTCGACAGGGCTCCTGACACACTGTCTAAAAATCTGCACAAATGTCGGATTAAAAATGCTCCGGGCTGAGATGGCAGAGAGCGGCGGGAGGCTGCAGCCACACCGGGCCCCCGCCGCCCTCAGCAGGTGAGTGCGCACAGAGCACTTGCTGCAGCGGAGCTGAGGGCCTGCAGTGCCAAAGATGGCTACGGCCCTTTTGCCACGCCCACTTCTTCCCCACTTTTATGCGTTTTTCTTTGAAATAAAGATCAAAATGATGTTTAAAAATTCTCTCGCCACGCAGGGTGGCCGCAACACGCGCGTGGCGGCCGGTGCAAGTGCATTTGCGGTCCTGGGGCTGCGCAAATGCACCCAGTGCTGAGGTGCTTAATGAGGGGGTGTGATGCTGGGATATTGCAAAAGGAGGATAAAATTAATAAAAGTATGGTTTCTTTTCGATCAAAGTGTGGAATTCCGGTAGATTATATTAAAGTGGATCTTATGCGATGTCTGTGCGATGTGATTTTTGGTCAAAAATCGATAAAACTCCATTGCCTCTGAATATTCAAATTGAAAGTAACGCGCAATCAAATCATTGTCAAATCAATGAGTTCTAGGGGTTTTAAATAGTAGGCATGGAGGGAGAAAATCTCAAACTAATATGTCCACAGCTATATTACAATATTGTTGTATGCTCTGACTCTGTTCTATGACATTTGTGTCGAGATTTTTTAATACTTTTGCACAAATTTCATTCTTGGCCATTTTGCTGAGGCTGAAAAGGACGGTGTGGAGCCCCATAGACCTTCTCCAGAGAGCTTCTCCTGTTCTCTGCCATCATGTCTGGTGAGTTTTCCACTCGGATTTTCATCTGGAAATCACTTTTTAGCAGCTTTTTCTCCTGTGTGGGGCAGAGAAGACAAAAGAGAGAAATGTAAAGTTTAGTGGCAGAATTAAAAGCAATGCAGAGGCGCAAGGTGGAGATGGCTGGGCTCCCTTCTTTTAATTGTATTTGTGGATTTAATGGCAGATTGGCGGTGTTTTGTTTTTTTTTAAACAATGTGCCGCAGATAAATAAACGTCAGTGGATTAAAGTTCGTTCAGTTTAATGCCTCATGTCTCGTGGATGTTTTGGGCGGATCAGGAGCGTCTGGTTTTCTCACTCCAGCTCCACTCCTCTGCTGCTTTAGCGACTTTTTGTAGATTCGTGTATGTTTCATTCTCGTGATCAGCGTCTTATTAGCACACGTCAGCATATCTGCATGGTCGTTCCGACGCTCTTTGACTTTTAATTAAACATTAGTTACAGAGGGAAAGAACATTTCAGCCGTTTAGAGCTGGCTCGCCTGCGCGTAACAGGACGTTTTGAGCAACCGCGTTGAAGTGGGATGTGTCTGCTTGGTAATTTTGGCCCACTATTTGCCACATTTAAGACAAACCATGAAGTAGCGTTTAGATGTATGAATATTTATCAGATGGGTTTCGCTGCCGAGGCTTCGTCTCTTATCTAATCGCCTTTTTCCAAACGGCTCGCCACTCCTGGGCGCATTAAATGACGCCTTTGGGTCTAAATTACGCGCACCTATGCGAGGCGTCCTCTATGTTTCCTTCATCGAGATTCACCTATAGGAAAATATACGGTCAATCGCCTGTTGAAAAGCCATAGTATTCCTTCGGCGGGGAGGCAGGGGTGATTTGAATGAAGTCACCGGGTTTTGGTGGAAGAGCTTGAGTTTTCGCTTTAGAAACAACACGAGGCTGAAGCCGTTCTTTTTTTTTTCATATTTTCGCGATCAGACCTGAACAACGCGATCGATCCTGAACACGAACCAATATGTTTGAGCCAAAGAGCTCTCCGCGGGTTTGGCGTTACGTTGCGTAAACAGCAGGGACTTTTAGTTTTCCAACGATCGCCGCTTTAAAAGTTTCCAAACTTCACTTCAGAATCGCCCCTAACTGCGGTCAACCTTTCCCCAGATCTGCGATGTGTTCGCCGGTGAGACTTTTACGGTTTTAACCTCCGATCGCTTTACACCGGACTCCATTCCCCCCTTGTCTTTGTGCGCTCTTACTTTGGCAGAAGCCTTTGTCCGAACTTAGCAAACGATCGCACACAGATCGATCCAGGTTTTAACCATCGCCGCAACCGAATCAGATCTCAGATCTGCGTCTATGATCAGAAACGAACACTTACGGTTTCTCATATTCGCTCCGCTCCCCTCTTTGTTCCCTCGTCTGGACGGGCTCGGTCGTGAACACACACGCAGGGCAAACAGCAAACGGAGCCGCCGAGCCCTGCATTAAACAGCGAGCCGCAGCCGGGAGCTCCAGGGGGGCTCAGGCGGGGACAGGCGGTCAACAGCAGCCGGGGCCTCAGCGCGTAATGGGCACCGATAAGGCGCTTTTAAGCATCAAATGTGTGGACACAAATTTGGACAACGAAGCAGCACAGATGATTTTAACAATACACTGTTTATTATATCACACGGTGCCACTTTTGTCAACATTTTCCAACATTAAAAAGTTTGACAAATTAAAGTTTGATGGGGCAAAACTTAGTGACGAGGAGGGAGAAGTTCAATGTGCATGTGTTGGAGACATACAGGGATAAATCCACGACATTTTATTTCCATGTTTTTGAGTTGGGGGGGGGGGGGGGGGGGGGGGGGGGGGGGGGTGGGGGGGTGGGGGGGGGGGGGGGGGGGGGTGCAGTGTGTGCGGGTGTGTGTGCTGCAGATGGAGGAGGGGCTGAGCCGATGTCTGTTATTGTTTGCTGCTTAGTAAACATGAGCGGCATGCTGTTCTCTTGATCCAGATAAGCCGAGGGTGTACCAGGGCGTCCGTGTGAAGACCACGGTCAAAGAGCTGCTGCAGAGGCACAGAGCCCGGGAGGCCAACAGCAAAAAGCTGAGACAGGTAACCCCCCCCCCCCCCCCCCCCCCCCCCCCCCCCCCCCCCCCCCCCCCCCCCCCCCCGACAGGTAACCCCCCCCCCCCCCCCCCCCCCCCCCCCCCCCTCCATCTGCTGCCACTCTACATTTTCACGCACAAAGCAGGAGAGAGGGACAATAAACGGCCCCTGTAACCGACTTCCCTCCACGCACGCGCATCCTGACAGATACCCTCACCCAAAGCTAACTAAAATGATCTAACGTCGGTATCTCCCTCCTCTTCCTCCCGGTGGACAGATTGGACCGGTGTCCCAGGGATGCTTGGACCTCCAGGATCTGTGCGCGACCACCTTTGCAAGTAAGTTCCCCTCGTGGCAGCGAGTGTAAAAGTGGAACTCTGAATAAAAGTCCATCCGAGCTCCAGATGTGCAGCAGCGCGTGGCTCCACCCTGAGCTGCAGCCCATATTTAGAATGAAGCCCTCAAATTGGAAAGTACAGATTTGCATGCAGCCACGCAGCTCTCCTTAAAGGCCTATTTAAATGTCTGCCCGTGGCCTGATTCCACACAGAGACACCCGGAGCTCATTGGAATTATCCTGCAAAATCTATCAATTTTAACACACTTTGGAACTCCTCCGTACGCCTGCCAGATGTTTAGATTGGGATATACCTCGATGTTGTGCAGTCCACCATAAAGGCTGTGCGCGTCACCGTTTGGTTCATTTTTCGGGATATTTACGCACAGCCTCTCTTTCAGACGTGACCCCGTCAGGCCGCTACGTGGACCCCGCTCCGCCCATCACTCCGGCGGAGGCCAGCAGCTGCGGCGCGCGAGCCCTGCCGCCGCGCACCGCCCAGTTCCAGGTCCCTGACAGCTCGTGCAACATCCAGGCGCAGGGCGACGCTTTCTGCGACATCCAGCCGCAGGTCCGGGACATGGCGTATCCCAGCCACTGCTACAGTGACAACAGCAGCAGCAACATAGACAACAACAATAACAACAACAACATCAACAACAACCTCGGTGGCTACAGCAGCTCCCTGCCTCCCTCTCACTCCCTCTCGCTGCAGTGGCATTATGGACTCTCCCCAGAGGCTGAATATTATGGGCATGGGATGGTACGTTTCTCCCAGTGACGCAGCTCCACCACTCAACACTAACAACAATGTTTTTGAAGGAATTTTTAACCTGATTATTTACTTTTCTGAGCAGCCAGACAAACAATTATTATTCAATCACAGCAACTGAATGTCAGTGTGCAGGCGGCAGCAGCTGAGGGCTGCTCTGTAGCTGAAAATGAAGACAGACAAACATTAAAACACACCAATTAAAGGTCTGCTCCATGTATGTCATGAGCATTCAGCGTGTACTGCTGTGTATTGGCCTCTATCATAGCATCTCACTCTGTGTTGCATCGAATCAGCATTGAGAATTGAATTGAATTCCATCACGTGACCTGACATCACAAAGTCACGCTGAAAATAATCCTCACCATCCGGCACGTCTTCCTCTCTTCCAGGCTCCCAGCTCCCCGCCAGAGTCAAGGAAGCTCTGCAGCCCCGATCACAACAGCTACTCGCCGCAGGACTCTTTCTCCTCCTCCTCCTCCTCCTGCTACAACTCACCCACCAGGATGGAGTCCAGCCATCACGGCTTCTCTTCAGAGCACTACCACTACCAGCACTGCAGCCTGCAGGACTGTTACTGCCTGCCCCACTGCTGGCCCGGCCAGCAGGAGAGCTTCTCGGCCCCGGAGTACATGCCTTACTACAGCCCCACAGACTACCCGTACCCGTGCACGGTGGAGGAGAACTGTTTCATGAGGGAGATGCAGATCCCTGAGATGTGCTACAACGTGCTATGATGAGAGCGTCTGCAGTGTTGTTTTGTAAATATGATTCGGTTCCAGTGCTCTGCTCTCAGTGTGCTCTTACTAGCTTGAATGATGAATAGATGGAAAAGGTGATATTTTTGTATTAAATCCTGTTTTTTGTACTACTTAAGATTTATTTTCTTACACACAACTTGTTGTTGGTCTAAATAAAAAATGTTTTGAACTCATGCTCGTGTTTGTGTTTTTAGAGTTAGGGATGAGTGTTATTTTTCCATCTGTTCCTGCTCTGATGTCATTTACCATCACACAATGTCTCCTTCAAATCATAGAAGCTCGAGCCTGGAGGAGGATCACAGAGCTGAAGCAGAAAATACTCCTGTAACGTTCACTGGTCTATGGGGAACACACTGACGGTATGCAGTCGCCCAGAGGCATGAGCGATTTTGGAGAGCAGGGCATGGAAACATGCAACACGTGTCACAGAGCTGCAGCATGCAGCTCATGTGGGGAACACACGTCTGTCACATGTCTCAGCTGACGGAGCTACACGGACATTGCACATAAAACTTAATGCTATAACTGAACAGAGTTTGAAAGTGGCATTAATTCGTATAGAAATAAAAAGAAATCTGACCAAACAGGGGTCAGTTTTAGCGATGACGTCAGTAATGAGTATTTGGTTCATGCACCAGTTGCAGATCAGGGCATTTCATGGAAATGAACAAATGCTGTCTAACACGCGCACGGGCGATGACAGGAACAAACACACGGATACAGTCTGTTCACACATCTTAGTGTCATTTGGTGTTCCGAACAAGAGCAGCGACTTTTGATTCGTCCCACGAAGGCACGAGCGCTGTCAGTGAGGGACCCAGGACAGCTGTCCCTCGTCTGTCCCCCTGCAGCTGACGCCTCTCTCCTCCTCTCAGCATCATCACATCCAGGATTTCTGCCAGGAATACGATGCATTTGGCTTGGCCCTGGCTTGGCCCTGGCTTGGCCCTGGCTTGGCGGACGTGCTGGCATACTACGGTGTGTGTCATTTCCAGTTCTGACTAGTGTTTGTTGTCTCTGTGTCCCTCTGCCTCCCCCTACACATGCTAATTTACTCATTATCTATTCATTTTAATAAACACATATCAACACTATTTAGAACAGGATGCTGTTTTAACCACTTTTATTTTCAGGTCACTTTTCGGTCCAAAGTCCCTCGCTCGCTCTCTCTTCTCTTCTATTTCAGGTACAGTATCTCTGACCTGGCGTTGCAGGAGGATAACAGCTGGCATTATTACTATGCTACGGTGAACTCGTGACCTGTCCAGGGTGCACCTTGCCTCTCGTGCAAATAGCAGCTGGATTGGCTCCGGCACCTCCTGCGACCCAGTGACCAGTGACCATTGAAGATGAATGAATTATTATTATATTCTTACTGCTTATGTTATTATTATTGTTATTACTGTCCATGTCTCTCTTGTCCCTATCTCCCCCTCCCCACTATCACTGTCTCTTCTCCCTTTTCCTTCCACTCTCCTCTTCTCCCTTCTTCTCTCTGCTCAACCACATTGAGCCTGGTTCTGCTGGAGGTTTCTTCCTGTTGACGAGGGAGTTTTTCCTCTCCATCGTCGCCAAAGTGCTTGCTCATTGTGGGGATAGATGAGTCTCTCTGTTTTCATATTTGATCTGACTCCTATGTAAAGCGCCCTGAGATAACGTCTGTTATGATTTGGCGCTATATAAATAAAATAAAATTGAATTGAATTTTCGGAGCGTGTCCATCCATCATTTGTCCTCAGAGTTTGGTGGGTTTTTTTTTTTTTTTTTTTTGAAATAAGTCAAACAGAAACAGCAACACTGTAAAGGTTATCGTGCCTCCCCTGTAACGATGATGATTATGAATGAGCTCATTTACTGTATTTATGTCACAGCAGCACAGTGAAAAAAGGTTTCTGCATTGTGGATCTCTGGTGTCCCGGCGCTGCAGACTCACCAGTGTGGTCAGGGGTGGGGTGGGGGGCATGGGGACACCAGCCCCCTCCCTTACAGTGGAGCCTGCTGCTGCTGCCAGGGGGCAAAAATCTGGTAAAGGTTCCCCTGGGGTCAACGCCATTATTGCAAGAAAAGATCGCGTCATGGGGGAGTCGTTAATCTGAAATGAAGACGAAGTAAGTTTATTAGGTCTCAGTCTTCTCTCACATTGGTTGGAGAGTCAACAGAAATGCTCAACACTGTACTGGAATTATGCTGGAATTATGAAGGCCAGTTTTGTCCAACAAAGTGGAAGCTTAACTTTCATGCCGTTTCCTGGCGTATTCCTCTGACCTACTTGTGAAAACCTAATCGTCAGCCCAGAGTCAACAACTAAACCGTTTCCAGTCTCAGCACCGACAGTGTAATTTGGGTTTTCTCCCCTGAGCCTAACTGAAATCTGAACGTGAGAGCCATAATCCCCTGAGAGTTCAGGGCTCTTGGGCGCTCATTGTAAAAAGCCATGGGGAATGTGGGGCTCCTAACTGACACCAGGAGAGTTCAAACAGATCGAGATATGATCCACCCAAACCTGATCTGTCTGCAGCGCCTCACTCTGATCTCACACCGTAAACAAGCCTCCATTCTGCCGCCGTCCGCTCCTGCAGCGAGGCTCGGCAGCTGTGTGTGAGCGCGTGTCTGTGTCTGTGTTGTCGTCAACATGTTTCATCCCTTCGGGTGTTTGATAGGACTCTGATAGCATCTGTTGAGAAAGCAGTGAATTAGTGGCTCACACCGTCTGGCCCATTGTGACGTTTCAGTCCATTTATCCAGACTCTTTATCAGCTCCCAGTGATGGAGGGAAGGATAAACCATGACTCTGGGGGACCCAGCTGGATCCAGACACCTGAGCACAACTGCACCGTGCAGGGAAACCAGAGGGAACAGTTTTTCAAACACACACTTGTGACTGGGGACCACAGAGTGCTTGAAAGGGTGGTGGCCCTGCAGCGTTTGGTCACCTGAGGGTCGGGGCCCCCAGGACAGCTGCCTGCTTTGCATGATTGGTAATCCTCCCCTACAAGATAACAGTTTCAAGCTAATTATCTCAACCACTTTCTTTGGTGGTAAAATGCAAAGTTGGAGAGCTGCAGCAAACCATGTTCACACACATCTGCAACATTCCCTTATTGATCCTAAAATGCAGCTCACACTTCTGTCAGGGCTCGAGAAGCTTCACGTTGTGTGCACTGCTGGTTTCTCCTCCTCCTCCTCCTGCTCCTTTTTCTGTCCCTGCAGAGGAGATTTATGGGTGGACAGTTGATGGTCTCAGAGTCTCACAGTTTCTTTTTAAAGAATACCTTGCATGGGGTTAATTGAGTTCTGTCCAATGGAATCTCCCCATATCAGGAACAGCCATCTTGTTTTCCACAATATGCATCTGGTGAAACCCAGCTCATTTGAGATGAATGGCAGTGATTGACCCAACCTGTCTCAGGTCAGATGGCAATCTGGCTGAATGGGAGCGGGTGGAGGGGCTGACACCTTTGCAAGAGCAAATGAGCACGTGTCGGTTTGCAGGAGCCGTCGGTCACTGAGGTCACCGGGCTCCTCGTGGCTTTGGAGGAGGGTTTGTTCTCCTGCAGTCACTGAGCCGCCGCCAAACCCTGAAGCCGAAGCTGCACAGGTGTATTCAAAGTTCAGCGACTCAGAACACGGATTCCTGAACTGCAACAATGGTGCCACGTGCCACGTGTCACAAAGACCCACAGATGTTTTAATCACATGAGTTTTTCTAAATTAAAAACTACAGGACTGAATGCCTCCTCAAGCTCCTGTATCTGAACAGGTCTCCCCATCCTCCCTCTCATACGACACCAACGCAGAACTCGACACTGTTCTGGAGATTTCCTGAGAGTTGCAGGTCACATGATCTCAACAGCAGCAGCAGCAGCTATTTGGATACGAAGCAAACACAGGTGTCAATGTTTAATCGACTGCTTAAAGGTTCGTGAATTCCGCATTCGTGAATTTGTAACTCATTTCAGGTCGGGTGGAGGGTATGAACAGAGAGGCCTCGCAGTTCTCTTTCTGGGCATGTTTCACCCTGAAACTTGGCCCGTGAGGCTTTCGCTCAGTGTCATAACTTGTCAACAGATGATGAAGCAGCATGAAAAGTATGTCAAATATTCCTTTTTTCCCTGCTGGAGACTTATATTATTAAAATGGCAAGTTGCATCCAGTCATGAAAACTGAGGCGTGAAGAGTTTCTGAAACAATTTGTCCTCGAACTGAGAGTTTGACATTGGACACTTGAAGCATGAACTCTGTGCACTCCTTCGTTTTGCCATCTTTCCCCCGTGTATTTGTGTGTGTATGCACCCAGAGTGTCTCAACAGATCCTGTTGGCCAGCTCCACTCACACAACTGCTGTAGCAGCGCCTGGAAATCCCCCCGCGCAGGCCTGCCAGCACCAGACCAGTGCGAGGAAACTCCCACATCCAGCAGCGCGTCTCACTCGGCTTTTATTTGTTGATTTTAATGTTTGATCACGCCGACCGTCACGCAATCTTTTTCTTTATGCCGCGTGTGTTTATGCATTTATAGTTAGTTATCGATCTGCAGGAATCGCCCGTGCGAGTGTTCGATGGTTATATCGCATTACACTGGGCCAATGGGGACTTGTCTAAATGTTATATAAAACTACCAGTGACTGAGTGAAAACACACTAAGCTCCACATTGTTGGAGAAGGTCGGGTAGGGACAGAAATGTTTGACTTTTCTCAGCATGGATTAGGAGCCTTGGAAGTCACACACAGCTGTGTGTTAAAACTGCACATACTGGAAAAATACACTCCACAAAACCAACAGGTCCAGTGACTTATTCAGCAAAGGACGTTTCTGTGATTTCGGGTAGTTTTGGGTTTAATTGCTAATGCGATGGTGAAACAGCTTGATTGACAGATGAGGCTGAGACACTACGTGACCTGTCTGCACATAAAATACTTTGAAATGTTTTAGAACAGCTTCGTCAAGCACACGAAAATAAAACATGTTTTTAGCCTGCACTTAAAAATGTTAACAGTTGCGACCGACCTCAGTTAAACGCTGCTTTGCCACATTTGGGCCGAACTCCGGTCTCCGCCAGCTGACCTGAGCCACCAGAGCTCAGTGTTTCCTTAACGCTGCGCTTCATTGAGATAGAAATATAATTCCTGGAACAGTTTAACAAAAGGCTGCACATCAATCTTTACACCTCCATCTGGCTCCTTTGAAGCTCAGAGTTATTGCCTCATGTCCTTTGTGTCCAGACACAGTGCGTCTTTTAAAACCTCGTTAATATTTAAGCAGCAGAATCCGAACTTTCCCACCGAGTCGCAACAACAGGCTCCATGTAACAACGGAAGATAAGACAACATTTCCAGCCAGTGAGTCCGAAAAGAGTTGACGGTGTACAGTCTCAACAGCATCATCATCTGTTTTGCAACACCCAATAAATGCGCCCTTCACTGGTGTGTATTCATATCAGAGGGTTTTTCTTTATTGAGTAAATCAAGCGCTGCTCAGAGAGATAAGAGGGAGTGCTAACACACACACACACACACACACACAAACACACACTGTACAGCTTCACTGACGCAAAATTACTCTATTTACACATCAAACAGGCGGGAAACTCCTGAGCCGGTGTTTTCTGTTTGGGAAGAAGGAGCGCCAACATGTGTAAAGTCATATTTTCCATCTTAATCAAATACTTCATTCCTGATACTGAAGAGCCTGAACCCGTGTTCAGTTAATCAGAACCTCCTGTCACGGTGTTTAATATTGTTTCATGAGACGACGTGGCGGCTGGTTGAGCAGACAGACGGAGGCGAACCATCAGATCATAATTCCCCTTTACCTGCCAGGTGTTTCCAAATGAACACAGGTCTCATTTAAAAACACCAGAGGCTGGTAATTCGGAGCCACAGCATTCCTGGCACCGAGTCGCTGCCGGCTCTGCCCTCCCCATGCGATAACTGTTGAGATATGCAGGTGAGGAAACGACTGTATGTCAGAAAACACAACATGCAGGCACATTTGAGATTCGCCATCTTGATCACAACGCTGCTGAAGGACAAACTCTGGGTGAGTGAAAGCTGAGCAGCGCCAACGGGCCTTGGCACGACCGCGCTGGTCCCAGTGCCACTCCTGGTGTTGACGTGCCTCCTCCTGAGAGCTGCTTTTCTTCACAGATCAGATAAATCTGACGCTCGAGCAGCGAGAACCACGGCGGGCTCAAGATGTCGGAGATCTTATAGATTATAGAATCCCTGTGAGCTTTCATTTCCCTAAAGGACAAACTACTGATAACTTCCTGGACATGTCGAATTCTTTGACACCCGCGCACAATAAATGGTAACGTGAACTGGAGTGCATGTGAAAGTCGGCAGGCTTGAAACCTCCACACACACACGCTGATAATCAACAGCACAAAGGTGTTTGACGTGATCTGATAGCACAGGAGTTAAAATATTAACAAACCACTTGAGACTCTTTGGAGGGGAAACACAGCCTGGCTCTTTGCCTCCGAGGTGTTGACAAAGTGAATCACTATAATTCTGACTCACTCCCATTCCGTCTCCATAACAACCAGTCCTCAGATGTGGGAGGATTCCCAGTCAGCCCAGTGAGTTTGTGGACTTTGTGGCCATTATCATATGCTGAACTTTCCTGTGCTGTGTCCCTGATTGTATCTTGTCTGTCCTCCAGCTCAGTGAGGTGGACTGAGGCTCTTTAAAAACTGCTGTGTCAAGATCAGAAGCTCCCGGTGTGGGTGTCAGACTGCGACTTCAGTGTTGTGTTGTTTGATGAGAAATGAATGTTTGTAGTCATTCTACCTCAGTGCCGCTGCTGGCTGAGATATATTTGAAATAACCTCGGAGAAAATAACAAACTGAAGTCTCACCATGCATCTCTGGAGCTCCCACAATCCTCCACAGGAGGAGGTTGTGTCAGCTGCCCCATTTTTTAAAAATCTATTTGTTTAGTTGTGATCACTTTGTGTGGGTTTAAATGTGTTGTAGGTAAAAGATGTCAGAGTGAATTGCTCGTTTTTGGGAGACCCCCTGTGGCAGAGTTCATTCTTAACCTCCTTGGGTGCAGATTTGTGGCATCCTGGGGCAAAGGCTGCGAGCGTCCTGTCCCTGCACGTTAACTGAGGCGCTGCACAGGCATGTCTCCACGACGCCTCCTGGCCTAGAAATGGAGAGATTTAAAGGGACTCTGTTGCTCGGGACACGTGGCTGTGCCAGACGTCTTTCCCTTCCCGTTCACTTCACTCGCTCCGTGCATTAATTCAGAGGCTGAATCCTGGAATTACCAGGATATGTCCGGGTACAGCTCCTCTGAGAGTTTTAATTTTGTAGTTTTAATAATCTGTAGCTCTGCACAAAGAACCGAATCCAACTTTTTCTTCGTCACATATCCCCCTCACGTGGGCTTAATGAGAATACCTGTGATACGATCTTAGGTCTTTCCAGGAGTGGGATTTGACTGATGAGTGCTTGTAGATGTCAGTTTCCCCCTCAGGGGGGAGGGGGGAGGGGGGGGCACCTGAGTGAAGAGCCTCATCTTAGATCCACTGCTGAGGTGTGCTTTAAACAGCAAGGTTCATTTCCAGGAGTTTAAAGTTGCACCAAGCAGCGACATGCAGCATCTTCTACTCAGGGCCAATTATTGTCAGCTTCGCTGAGCCCAGTGACGCCGCGGCTGCTTGTTGAAACACTATGCATTTTGCCATCTATTCATATTCGTTTATTTCTTGTTTCTTAACTATTCCAGAAAAATAATGTGAAGTTTGTATTGAGGAATGATTATTTTCGAATGCATGAATGAGGCTGTTTCGTCTTTCATTTTAAATAAAGATCATTCCTCACACAGTCTCCCGTCTGAATTGAATTTTCTGATCATTGATAATTGATCGTGGAAATGTTTTCACGTCTGTCTCAGTCTAAATTGTACAGGGCCCTTTATGTTTATTTCAATACTTGACATTGACATCAGGCTTCAGGGGAGCCAGCATACGTTTTACAAAGGGGAGAAATTAAACACACATCTTTATTTTCTCCTTCCTGTTGACACGAGGTGAGCCGCACCACAACACTCCACCACTAGATGCCACTATGTTCTACTCACTGAACCTTTAAACAGTGTGGATTCAATGCAAATCCTCAGTCTTGTTAACTGACTGTAATGATGACAGATTTATTGACCCAAGCAAACACCTCAAGGCTCCGGAGGCACAACCTATTTTAAGTGGTTCCCTAAAAACGTGAGTGTCTGACATTGTTTCTTCTTCTTCTTCTTCTTCTTCTTCTTCTGCAGGTTAATAAATCAAATTAAGTCAAATGGTTGTCAGCCTCTCCCACCTGTTCAGTTTCAGTCAGCATGTTTGTTTAACAGCCTCAAGAGGTCACTGTGACCTTTGACCTTTGGCCGCTGAAACCTGATCTGCTCATCTTTGATTCTGTCTGCTGACAGCTGACACATTTCCAGATATCAGTGTTTTCTGACGGCACAGATAACTTGACCTTTGACCTCAGATCACCCAAATCTAATCAGTTAATCCGTGCGTCTAAGTGGACACGTGTCATACATCCCATTGAGGCGTCCTTGAGATATCTTTGAGATTGCAATGTGAAGATGGATGTGTCAAATAAAAAAAGCATCAATATCATGGACGGGCTGTGACTGAGTACCAGTGGAAGAGTTTCAACTATGAACAAGGTTTAATTTAAAATTGTTTTTAAAATAAAGTGATCTTAAAAGGTGTTGACTCACTAAATGAGATCAAGGGAAGTGTTGGAAACAGGTGATGAAGGCTGATGTGGTATAAAAACTGTTCAACCAGAGCATAAAGAGTATTCTGTTAATCATCAGCCAAACTGCTGCTCATAAACCGCCAACATTCTTCATAGAGTGACTATTAGGTTGACCCACCTCTTGGCATAGTTACAGCAGTTTCCCTGAGGAATGCTTATCACCCACTTCTTGCAGAGTTTTAATTCAATTCATAAAAATAGATATTTTCCTCCTGTTTCCACTGACGCACAATGGTTTAGTTTAAGTAGAATTAGCTGACTGACAGTTGGAATTTTATACTTTGAGAGAGCGACCAGTTCAATACCAGCGGAAAAAAAGAAAAATCAATCAATATTCAGATCTGATTGTAAGATTGGTTTTCTTTACAGGACACGTTCACTTTTTTATTTTATTGTGGCGGCATCTGAAATCAAATGAATCTGTAATGAACCAAAGCGTTGCCTTTTCAACGCCACAGCTGCAGCACCAACATCCATGTTGAAATAAGGTGAACTGAGAATGGCACTGGCAGAGTGTGGCTGAAACGATAAGCATGTTAGAAAACACAAAGCCCAGCTGCAGCTCCTCACGCACAAAATGAGCTCTCACAGTTTCAGACGTTGGGTATGAAGAGTGAATTACTGTATGAGTCTTTGTCTTCCACTTCACCGTCCTCCTTGGGCTCATCGAGAAGTTTATCCAGCAGGTTTGGAGATCCCGGCTCAATCCCCAGCTCTTCGTCCAGGGCCGGGTCTTCAGCGCTCAGATCTGAACGCTGAGGGAGGTCCAGGGTCTGCAGCTGAGGATCGGCACCCTGCGCCTCCAGCTGAGGGATCATGGTGGTCACAGACATGGACAAGGGCATGTGTACCAGAGGCGGGCCGGATAGGGCTGCCGAGACCGGAGCGAACTGGACCCCCGGGTTGGGCATGGTAGATATGGTGGTGAGGGGCTGGGTCCAGGGGAGGTAGGTCAACCCCGAGTCTGGGAGCTCCATCGGAGGGAAGGAGGCTGGGGCCGGGGCCACTGGTATTGTCTGCAGACAGGTCAGCGTGTGAGGACGAGAATGGGACTCTATGGGAAGGAAATGTAACCCTACTCACCCCAAAGTTGGTGAGCAGCGGTGTGTGTGTGTAGGTCAGCATGGTGTAGCTGGGGCACAGAGTCTGCATGTACAAGTCTGCGGTCAGCGTGGTGGCCGGGTAGGCCAGAGCCTGAGCCGAGGGTTCCTGCTGGCTGTATTCAGGTGAGGACCACGGTGTGATGGCGGGCTGCAGGCCGGCGCCACTGCCCAGGAATGGCTGTTTCCCCCCGGTGCACGGCGGCCCTCCATCTGCTGCGCCGCCGCTGCTGCTGCTGCTGCTGCCGCTGTCGGAGCCAAAGGCAGCTGGATTACAAACAGAGGCTGAGTGTGAGTCTTTGGGAAACAGGCAACATGCAAAAAAAAAAAAAAATCTGATCTTATCAAATACCTTGTGTGTATGATGATGTCAGGCTGTTGCGTGCGACCTCATCCTAAAAAGAAAAATATGACGTATATTCTTAAACAAGAAAGGCGAGCATTTTAATAACGGCTAAAGAACAAAGTTATCGCTACTGCAGAGTGGAACCATGTTTATGGATAAACATGCATTATTTACACTGTGCGTGTGTGTGTGTGTGGGGGGGGGGGCGTGGGCGGCAGGGACTGTATATATTATTTGAGGTGTGATTATGGGATCAACCGTACGTTGCTGCAGTTAGTATTTACTGTGCTATGAACATGATTCATGTTTGAAGTGTCAGTGTCGTCCCTGCAGGGGGACGTCAAGCTAATAATCTAAAATCAGCCCTGACAGATACAATCTTGCCGCCTTACTCACACGTGCTTGCGGACAACACCTGAGGTAGAGACTCGAGGAAAGAATTAATAAGACGACTTTGAGATTTGAGGATAAAATAATGTTCGATGGTGCACTATGGAAGGTCAGGCAGAGGGCTTCTTGAGGATAAACTCATTTCCCATATCGGTCCACCACTGTTTTCATTCAGGATCTTTAGTAAAACTGTTTACCAGTTTAATTGCCCCTAACCGAGCGGAACAGGGTTTTTCTTCTACATGCTTTTTTTCGTATGTTGATCCTTAAAAAGACACAATCTACCCTCCGGCTCAGTGACCGTCCCTCCCGCTTCCTCCCTCTGCTAAATGTGCCCAGTGGGCAGTGCAACATGCAAATCCTCCACCATCTATTTCTGATGGACACGTGTGTTCACTGTAAGAGTGTGAATAACAGGTGGCGGCTTGGCGCTGTAAAGAAACTGCATCGCAGGAGCCTGTCAGCGCTAATGAGGGAGGTGACAGCACTGACAGGGCTAACAGCGTCTGAGCGGCGCTCGGCTCCAGCAGCAGGGATGCTGCCTGCAGGCAGCCAAGGGGCATGTGCTGTCAGGAGGCTGCAGGGCTGCAGAGGCGCAGGGGCCTGGTTAGTGTTACAGCTTCGACAGCAGACGCTGTCATTACACCACAGGCAGGTTTCGGATACCAGGAAAGGCAACGGTTCTTTTGGATAGATTTGGTTTTCTGGTAAATTCGATCAACACGCACCTGGAGGTGTTTGTGAAACCGGACACCCAGAGTGGAGAGTTATGTGCTGACTGGGTGGTTTGGATTTTTTTAATAATGCAGGATTTCAAACCGAAGCCTTGTGGCCACACAGTGGCCTACTCCACATAACATCAGCCACCACCCCCGCCCTTCACATCAGGTTCTGCAGTCTGAAAAAAAAAAAGAGACCCACCTTCCGATATAAAGTTTTTCCTCATTAATTAACACGTTTTCATTCGTTATTTAGCAGGATGATGCAAAACTAATAACTGGACTCCCACAAAGTTTGGTTGGAGGGTTCGGTCACGGCTTCAATTTCAGAGACGACCTAGACAAAAGAGTTCCAGCAAATTCAGACTTTTCCATAGACAGACAAGACGTTAGTCTTGGCAGGAGCATGCTCACGGCTTCACTTGCATTCTTCTCAGCATTAAGAAGGACAACAATGATAACCATCTGAAGAGGCAACCAACCATGCTTATTTTAAAACCTGAGTTTCCCCGTCTGCAGACTCTGTGGATGTGTTTCTGTGGGAGAAGACGTGGGGTCACATGTCAAACCTGGACGGGTGAAACCAAACCTGTCCGAATGGTAGAAACCACAGGAGGTGTTTTTACATCCTCCCTTTAATGACTCTATCTTAACGTGCGGGATTAGTTTGCATGAGTTGTTTTTCTTACCTTACTGTTCATTGACTTTTATCTGTCTGTGGGATCAGAACTATCAAATCCAAAAACATTTTGTGGAGGGGCGGAGCATGAGCCAAAGAGGAAGCCATGGTTAGTTTGGCAATGGCCTATCCTCACAGTCCCTCGTCTCCCCCCCAGTGTCCGCCTGGGCTGGACCCTTGCAATTTTACAAATGGTGGCTTTGCTCTGCTACCACACATGTGAGTGTCTCCCCAGATGCTGCCTCAGGGCCACAGCCATCAACTGTGAAACATCCCAGCTGAAAGTTGAAATCCCGAGCCCATTGTGATGTGACAATCCCATGATGGGTAAAGTACGGCAAATGAAAACATCTGCAGGCGCGTCTTAAGCTTTCCATGTTATATTTCATAATTATTTGCTTAAGTGTAGGTGTGAAAAAGAAACCCAAACTGCAGTGAGACAGAGGGTTAGGAGCTGCAGCTATTGCTTTTCTTGGCTGGGCACAGAGGATTCCTGCTTATCACATATCAGACCATTTTTTCCTGTAGGGCAAAGTTCATTTTATCTTCACAAACTGGCTAAATCACCGAGACATAACAACACTGACCTTTAAACAAGGTGGAATGAGATAATAATAATAATAATAACGCCCAACAGTGGACCTATTTGGAAATCAGGGTGCACTCTAAGACCTGGGGACATGGATTCTGCTCATTCAGAAGTGAGGGAGCCTTTTGGCTGACGTCCATGTGTGAAAAGATGATTCCACGCTCCACAGAGATGTTCCCACAGTGAAATGTGTTACTGATAACATTTTGAAGTCTCTCTTAACAAAGCATATTTCATATTGCATAGCATCGAGTCAGGTTTCATGTTTTTCTTTCTGTCTTATCGCAGGGTGTGTGTGGACAGCTCGTGCATGTGTGTGGTTGTGTGAACGTGTCGAGTCGTCGCTCCTCTGCTGGAGTGGAGGAGTAATACATTGCATGTGGGAGGGCTCTCTGGCAAGGCTGTGAGTTATTTTGCATAGGGCTGTGTGCCCAGCCCTGGAGCCATGCAGAGGATGGTTGTAACTGTCATGGAAAAACACCTGGATTATATAAGGTTAACCCCCAACCCCCTCCCTCGCCCTCCTTGGGACCATTATGGGGTCCCGATTGCTCCCGATGGCACCTCTCCCCATGCAGACCCTTGTTTCACTCTGCCATGTTGTTCCATCTGGCAAAACAATTCCCTGCATTACAAATCTTCAACAGAATTCACCTCTACGTGCAGGGGGGGGGGGGTCTTCTGTCATCATGACGGTTCAGATGAGTGAAGAATGTCAGCATGGAGATTGAGCATGGTAAAACATCACAATCGATGAAGCGTTATAAGAAGTGAAGCGTTTTATGACAACATTCAGACAATGTTGATTGCTATGGAAAATATTTATACCCCCCATGTGCACATGATTCTACCAGGTAAGACTTGAATTACAATCTAATTTTAACAACAAAGAAAACAAAAGATGAAACTGATGCAGAAATAATTTTCCTTCTAAAAGTTTAATGTCAGAGTTTTTCCTGTGTTTTGTACCTGTAGGATCAATTCAGTATTTCTGATCTAAAAGTGAGTCTGAGGCGAACATCGCTTCATAAAAGCAACGCAAAAATCGACAATTGTGTCGCGTTAACAAACATGTGATGTCATGTGCCACGGTGACCTCACCGCAGCAGAGGGAGCCGTCTTGGTGCCGTGCGTCAACCGACTCCTCTTCCTCCTCAGCAGCTCTTTGACCGGGTCCCTCACTCGGACACCTTGGTACGGTCTGGACCTGGTCAGCGCTGGAGTCGTCGCTGGAGAAGGAACAAAAAGAAACACTGAGAAAGAAAACTTCTTGGTGGTTCAGCCTCACAATGTGATGAGTTTGTGTTCTGGTTCAGAGAGTTTGTGACCATGAATCACAACGTCCCCACCTTCAGCTTGAGCCCCCCAAAAAACCCCAAACATATTTGATGTGAAATCGTTTTAGATGCTGCTGATCCAGAAATGTTGGAAGAGATTCACATTTTGTTGCTTCTGCAGCAAAGATGTGGAGCTCCTGTAATTAATAAAGATAAAATTATGGAGGCCAAAGCTCCAGAACAACTTCTTATAGACTAAATATTGGGTTATGTCAAGATATGTTTATGTATTACAAGTATTATTATTATTTGTGTGTGTGTGCTGAAGGAGAAAAATTCCGATTACAGAAAAACATGAAAATGCCAAAAAGAAAAATGTAAACTTGAGCATAAACTTGTATTTACAACATTTAAAACTTATTTTTGTTTTTTTGATGTTTTTAAAACTTCCCACGCTGCAGTTACATTTATTCAGTAAATCTTAAAATAGTACTTATTAGTACTGGTATGTAAAATAATATGGAGAGGACCCCTCGAGCAAACAGTGACAGAAGAGACAAGGACATTATTCAAAGTGACTCTCAACAGCATATTTTAATAATGTTTCATCAGTTTCAGTCTCATGTCTTCGGAGGAATCGGCTGTGGTTGTTGTTCAAGTGTGAGCTCTGCTGTCTTCAGTGCTGACAGTTTATCCACCAGTTGGCTGTGGAGCCGCGCTGACAGAGACCCAGGGCCAAATGGTCTCGCTGCACCAGAACGGCCCAGGGCCACGGAGTCAATGAGAGTGATGGCGACACTTGCGGAAATATATGATCGGTCAGCTATGAGCCCTGTGGCTCAGCTCATGTAACAGCTGGCTGCTTTATTTAATACCCCTCTGTGCTTTCTTTGATCGCTCATGTGAAATCCCTCGCAGCAGAAAATGTCAAAAGGCGGTGAAGTTCGAGATATGTTAATAATAAAACTTGATTATTGAACATTGTGTGTGTTGTGGGCGTGGCCTTCTACTCCTGGCACCTGGTCACTCTGCACACCTTCCATCTGCTCCTCAACCCTGCAATGCAAATGTTCTACATATTATGCAAATATCCATCATTTCCCACTTTGGGATGAATAAAGTACCTATCTATCTATTCTGCTCTCCTGCCATTCCTCACCAGACTCCATCAGCCCCCCCCCCCCCAAACTCCCTGACAGACGTCAAATCAGATCTGCCCATGTGGCTGTTCTCATTGTACAGCCCTGATCCCATTCAAACAGTGACTCAGATTGCTGGCGTGAGATCACTCAGGAGGGTTTGATTGTTGCTCTGGTAACTGATGAGCAGCTGTGCTACCGACTGCACAAGAAAACGGGCCCGGACAAAAAAAATGCAGACTCTTCTTCGTTCAGCAGTAACCCTGCTCTGTCCCTGTAACCTGGACAGACATTTGCAATCCAACAGTCAGCAGTCCAACGTGGATAAATCGATCTAACACGAGACCAAGTCCAGACCTGAGTCGCCTGCGTTTCCAAATTAGGCCCATGCTGAAGGTGTCATGAAAGCATCATGTGTCCAAATCACACCACACTCTGCCCTGCGTGTCCATGGGCCGTGACAATACACATGCATATGTGAAGCTGATGGAAATGTTTTTTCACACACAGAGCGGCTAACTGACACACAGACGGTCAGACATGAATTAGACAGGACTCAGTTTCTGTGATTTTGTTCACTTTCTCCACCATGACAGCTCCCTGCCTTCTCCTCTGACCTTTATCCTGTCCCTGTTGTTTCCATCTCTCCCAGTGAGAGAGGGGGAGACCTGTCTGCTGCTGTCTCTGTCCTCTGTAACCCTGGCTTTAGAACAACTTGACCTGATCTTGTCCAGGCTCCAACACTGTCAAAGAAAAAGCTAGACAATAAAATTAAGATATAAACTGAATGCCAGCCTGTATATTAATTCATTTAAAATAAGCAAGAAAAACAACTGATTCATATATCGAATGAAAACATTTGAGATTTTATGAAAAATATTTGTTTTTCATTTTTATGCAAAACTAAAAGTAACTGACTCAATTTTGTAAATAGAATTAAACTGTGTTTAATTCTTCATCCTTCATTAAAAGAGCAGCAGTCTGGTCAAATTACAATGGTTGAATGTAACATTTACTTTGTTATTGTACTTAAGTGCATGAATCTGCACTTAACTTCAGTAGATTTCAGTTTTACACCTCTTACATTGTACTTTCACAGATGAAGACACACTGTCAGTGGTTTCAGAGGACACTTTCATCATGACTCCAGGAAACAAAAAGTAAAAGTAATAAATATATTTTTCTACTCTCCACTTAGAGCTGAAAAAAGACTGTAATACATTTATTTGGGTACCTTTCTGTTTTGGGTACTGATATGCCTTCAACGAGTACTTCAGTACTTCAGAAGGTCCAGAAGGTAATGCATGATTCCTTAAAATGCCTAAAGATGTGTTGTCCTGGTAAAATCACGGTAAACTTCCCATTCATTTGAGATCTATCCTTCCAAAGAACCTCCTCCTGCATTCACCAGACCTCCTCCCTTTGCTCCCCTCATAATTACGACCCCTGGAGGTGAATGATAATAACGTTTTGGTAATAAACTACTGCACAAATGCCCCGCTGGTGTTGCTTTTCCCAGGAGAAAATCTAGTGTGCAATTGCTCAACGTGGAGTTGCAAGAGCAGCTCTGGTGAGGTCAGGAAGCAAGGCTGTCACACAGCCAACAGCAACAGCACATTTGTAAAGATTCCTGGCACCGGGCTGCAAACAGGGGTGTGGTTCCTATCATGACAGTTCAAACAAAAGAAAAACCCATAAAGATAAATTGTGAAGAAGAAAAAATTAATTGATAGAATGCGATGTTCACGTTGAACGTCATTTAAAGTGTTGATTTTTATCCCCTTCGTGTTTTTAAGTCAAACTCACACATGAGCACACATGCACAAACAATCTCCACCACACGTGCACAGGGCCGTGATGCAAAAGAGGAAGCTCCACAGCTGTAGAGCTCTGTCACCATTTTGCATATCAAGATTACAAGCCTATAGCAGCAGGGAGCCAACTTCCAAAATACCATCTTCCTCTTTCCAAAAATGTCTTGGATTGGCTGCAACACTGATCCTGGCGTGGCTCACAAAAGGAAGGATTATCGTTAGCGTTCCAAAAATCCCCCCGACCATCCAGTTTGGTGGGTGATGGTGAGAGAGCCACGAGTTGTGTACATGTAATGACTTCACAAACCACATCTGTCTGATACGTGTCAAATGTTTCAGGCTCGCCGCAAGCTCATCGTCCATGGATGATTTCACAAAACAGCAGGAATAAAATGAAATTGAATAAAATGACATGTTGCTTTTATCTGAAGCGACTTCGATTAAGTCATTCAGCCACGAGGGTTCAAACCCAGAACAGTAAGTACATGTAGAGAGAACTAAATCCAACTCAAGTTTGAGGCGAAACATTTTTTTTAACCTCCAACACTTCAGTCAAACTTGATTTAATCCCGCCAATCTGTGACATCAGCATCAACAACAAACCAATGTCATGTACTTACATTTCTCCCAGTGCATCCTGCTCGTCTTGCTGATATACGCTACTGTCAAGCTGAAGAAAATCAAAGTGGCGGGTTGACGGACGCGCTTTATAACAACTGATCACTGTCCCCTGGGACGTCACAGTTCCTTCAACCACAAATCTAGTTTCACTGCTGGTGCTATTTAGGTTAAAACACAAGTACCAAAGATGAAGCCAAACCTTATCACTGGGGTCAGAGACGCCACAATCCAACACTGATGAAGATGATGGAGCATTATGGAAAATGCTGTAAATGCGTCCAAGTATGTGACTGATCAATAAAAAAAAGCATCAGTGACATTATCCCTGATGCAAATGTTGTTTGGTAGCTTCCTTTCCATGTCGCCCATCTTCAAACTCAGTTAGGTACAAGAAAATTCCCCCAGTGCTTCGTGGTTGCAAACAATTCAACATTTAACAAATGCATAAGAATCAGAAAAGACTCAAGATCAGAAACATGACACCAAATTAAGTTGATCAGCCTGGTTAGCATAAAGCTGCAAACCACAGGGAAGCAGTCAGTCAGAGCTGGAGTTTGGATTTTTCTAAAGCAGGGGCCAAAAGAGGCCGGACGAACACAGGGGAGCCAATTATATGAGCAACATCTACACACGGTTCCCAATTCAGTAAAGTGCACAATCATTAGAAATTTGGACCAAGCCACACGTCCCTGGATAAAGTGTAAAAACACAAAAATCCACAGAAAATATGAATTTATCGTCCATACTTGGGATTCAAATTACTGACAGGGCCAACACACATACATACGCACGGTCACTATAAATGAATGTGCACGTTGTGCTTCACACACAGAAGGTGAAGCACAAAGCCCATAAAGACAAATAACCACCATGCCTTTTGAAATATTTGTCTAAGGTTGCTGATGTGTTACTATGGTGCCACATGAAAACTCCCGGCACTCCTGTAGGAGAGGCTAAAAGGTGAACTTGCCGCTATAAGTCGGGGCTTGTTCGGGAAGTCATAATCGTTTTTTTTGTTTTTTTGTGAATTTATGAACTCACCACAGGAGAGGAGCCGATGAGCCCTGCAGCTCATCCCTCTGGCTGCAGGAGCCCACACTGACCTGTTCAGGAATGCGGACGGAGAATAGGTCCAGCTTGTGAATGTGTGTGTGTGTGAGTGTGTGAGTCATTGTCAGTGTGCTGGTTAAGGTTCACAACCTGGCCAGAGCTGGTACCATGGTACAATCCAACAGATCAACTCAGAAATAACAAAGTTTAACTTTGATAGAAAGTAAAAGTTATTTTTCTCGAACTTTACAAATATTTAAGTTGTTCATGACACCTCTTCCACTTCTGTTTTTTTTTTTTTTTTTCCTGTTTGCTGGTAATTGACTTTAAGTGTGGTTGGTTGGTTGGTTGTGTGTGTGTTGGCCTGTGGTACACTGGAGACCTGGGGGGCAGTGGATCTTCATTTCAATCATTCTGTTTAAGCTGATTAAGTTCACTGTCATTGCCTGTAGACAAATCTGTGTATGTACACTTAAATATCTCCTACAGACCAAAGTTCACACATACAATTCATACATGACATGTGCTGACTATAAAGATCTGCCCATGTGCCCGTTACAGATTAACGTTTTACAGCCCAGGTTCTTTAGAGCAGGCACCAGGCAGTTGTCTCTCCAGTCATTTCGTTGTGGCTCACTTCCTCTTTCTGGGGCTTGGAAGACAGTTAGCCCAAGATCAACCACCCCTGTGCAATATAAAGGCTTATAATAAATGTTAATCAATCCCTAAAGATAAACCTGGGGGTGAGAGTAATTAGTAATTCAGTCAGAGTGAAAAACAGGTTCAGGTCTGCGAAGCTTGTTAGATTAGAATCTGTCCAAACTCTGCTACTGATGTTGTTTAGTTTGTTATTAGTGTCCACTGGAGTCAAATTGCATTTTGTAGCAGACGGTTTGTATCTGTTCAGTCTAAACAGCAGAATAATAGCTCTTTAGGTCTAATCTCTCGATCTGGAGTCAACACTAGACAAAAACATGTTTGATGTTCAAGAGACAGGTTGTAAACTATTGTTCTTCACCTGATGGCACCACAGAGCTGAGCGGGATCTATTACACTCCTCCTCCTCTCAGATATTTGTTTGTCTCATTTATGTTTTTTTTCTTGCTCACCACATGAAATACAAAACACACGTGTCCAATGTGCACACCCAGACACATTGGATCTGGCAGTTTAACATTAGAAATGAGAAGATTAAAGCTCTGGTGTGTAAAAAAAACAAACCAAAACAAAACTTGGTGCCTTTCATCTTTTTTTTTTTTTTTTTTTTTTTAACTGTTATTGTCACCATCAACACAAACGACAGCTGCAAAAATCTGATGACTGAATTCAGTCTTGGGCTAAAGCTGGCTCCTGAAACTGGCCCGCGTGGGGTTGGTCTACGTACAGCGGTGCTGCAGGAGGGAAACACCTGCATGTTCTTCAAGGTTCACTGACCAGCAACGCTCCACAAACCACAGACAGACAACTAATGAGAGCTTCAGATGTGTGTGAGTGTCAGTGCCAACAGTTTGAAAAGCACTTATTTTCCTCTTTGATGTACAAGTGAAGATCATTTCCCATTTTAATCATTTTGGGATGATCGTTGTTGACTTTGATGATAATAAAACCTTTCTAAAGTAAACATTCTAATCACACGGGTTAGCATGAGTGCTCAAGATTCCTGATAGTGTAACGAAGCTAAAATGATCCATCGCTTCCTGCTCGTCAAAAGACAGAGAGTCTTAAAGTGTCCTGAGAGAGACTCATTTTTCTATTCCTCTTTGGTTCTTCAACACAAGTCAGATAAGACCAGGCAAGGTTAAATGTTCAGGCGGGATGGTCAATCAAGGGTTGATTTATTACCCCAACAAAGTTTCCCTAATGCATCAGGTGTGCGTGCGTTTTCTGCTCCGTGTGTTTATTGTGTTCCTGCGACAGTTGTGCGGTTTCATTTCACCCGTGTGTGTGTGTGTGTCAGAGTGCAGATAACCAGCCTGGAGGAGTGTGTGAAAGCGCAAGAGACGACAGAGGACAGAGAACGACAGCAACATGAAAAAAGAAATTGAGCAACAGTTACTCTTCAGTGTAAAGTGAGAGTAGATTTGTCAGTTTGGCCTGTGGGCTGGGGCTCAGAGCTGCCGTTAAAGACCCGGGTGCCTGCCTTCACCTGCTGACCGACAGACGGAGGATTCCTCATCACGGCCTCATCAATAACTCCGACCATCCTGACAGCCTGAGGTGGAAGAAGACGCACGAGGGGAGCTCCTTCAGGACTGAAGAAGACCCCACGCTCAAGCTCTCTGTCAATCACTGGCTCACAAAGGCAGAGACAAAAGACAGAGCTGAACCCTGTCACCAGTAAACATGTCGGATCAGATAACATCTTCTGACGCATAAGGGAGGGAAAGGGCCTGAGGACACAGCCGTGCGCACACACATTCCTCTAGGGGGCCTCCAAGAGCTGTCCTGCAGAAATCAGTGAACGAAATACAGGGAAACTCAGTTTAATAAGCAATTATACACATAAACATTGTGTTCTACTGCTCCTGTTGCAACAGTAAAGTAAAGGCGTAGAGGAAACCAATTTAAGTCAATTTAAGTTGTTCTAACATATTGTATTATTAAATCATTCACAATATATAATTAACAGAAGGCTCAAATTATCAGGTACAACACAACAATTGTCCCAAACCAGCCCCAACTGGTTCTAACGTCGCGTCTGGGTGGTTTGTTGTTTTGGCTTTAGGGAGGACATAACTTTAATGTTTCAGATCTTCAACGATTAAAAAAAAACAAAACACCCTTACAGCGGGTACCTGTTTTTCTTGCTCGGCACCAAACAGCAGACAGAGGGGGAGGATGTAAACATATATATATATATATATATATATATATATATAGCGGTGGAGAGTAAGCAAATCCAGTGTTGATTTAGAAACATGACTCCTGGTTATTCCCCATGTCTGCTGGAATGTGGATGCAGGACATTCTGATTATATGTTGACTGAATGCCATTGTTGCTGCACACACAGCTTGTTCCGCCTCCTACCAGGGGTGTCAACTAATTTAGCGCAACCAAATAAAATGTATAAAATAACAATTGGGAAATAAGTAATAAATAACATAACATAAATCCTGTTAATTTGTCAGGTTAGGAAACCCATGTTACTCCACTGATCAACAATCAAACTACTCAAGTAAATAAAGAAAAAAATATGATTAAAATACAAGTTATGACATAAACCTTGTTCAAAATTGTTTTGTCACAGTCACTCGGGTCAGTAAGGGTGCTCTCAGTTGATGATGGAGATAAGCTGCCTGTCCTCGCACATCAAGTGCATCCCCTCTCCACCATCCTCATCCACTGATCATGTAAAAATGACGTGGGCCTTCAGTTTGACACATGTCCTACACTCAGAGAACTCATGCGTGGATAGAATGGACACCAAACTCATTTTTTACATTTCATCAAGAGCGCATTGGTTCTTAGCTTCTTCTCCACAGGTCAGATAAGATCAGGTAAGGTGTGATGGTTTAAATTAAAGGTTAATTCACTACGACCGTAAGAGTCCCTAACACCTCGCCTGTGTGTGTGTGCATGCCAGGCTCCATCCCTACGTGGTTGTGGCCTGTTTGTACATGCCAGGCCTTACAGGACAAATATGGTTCAACCTGCAGAGCAAACAAATCTACTCTGGGGTCTGTGTTTCCACCTCCCCCTCTTTCTCACTCTCTCTCTCTCTCTCTCTCTCTCTCAAGTGGAGGTTATGCAAGTCAAGCCGTGGGATGACGGCGCTTGCTGGTCCTCCACCTCTGCAGAGGACCCAGGGCTCAGGCGTCCTGACAGAAACACTCAGAACAGAGAAAGTGCTTGCACAGCTGCTGCTGTTCAATAAACTGTCAAACAGAGGCGAGACAAAAGAAAAATCCAGCAGCTCGAGGGTGAGCACTCACCGGTGACGCTCCGCGAAGCCAGGTTCAAAAGTTCATGTCATAATGAGAGTATTGAAATTAATAGTTAACAAATGGAAAATCAAAACAGCTCAGAGAAGAAGAATGAAACGCAGCCGGAAAGTCCCCGGAAAGCATGTTAATGTTTATCTCACACACCATGAAACAACTTGTGCACAGAGAGGTGTTCCTGCCTCTGCTTCATTCGTTCATGAGCACTGTTTGGTTTATATGCGGCACAACATATAGGCTGCAGATGGGATGCATCACATCAGCTCGGCCATTTGTTCTTCCTCCTGCTTGGTTGGACACGATGTTAGAACCTGAATAAAAATAAACCCCACACGTCTATCAATACTACAGAGTATTAGCTGAAGGTTCCATTTGTAGGCTTCAGTGACATCTAGTAGTGGAAGTGAATATTGCGACCCACTGCCAACCTCCCAGTCCCAGTGTGTGGGAGAGTGTCTGATAAGATTCAGGAGAGGTCTTCTGGGCTTGACTTACAGGATGCAGGCTCCTGGAGCAGATAGAGAGGGAAAACACCAGCACCCTCCTCAAACCTGCACCCAGAGCCTTTAGGGAGCAGAGATCTGTCGGCCTAACTAAGAGTATCCATCGACAGCACAGAGAGAGAGAGAGAGAGAGAAGAGCACACAATAAGTGAGCAACCTGTGGATTAATTCTACTTTTATTCCACTTTAAATTTCAACATCACTACATTTGAAATGCTTTGTCCTGTTTACTCCTTAAAACTCACTGGACTCCTTCTCAACCTAGTTCAGTTACGATCCTGAAATCATTAAATCACCTTGTAAATTATAGTTCAACAACCTAATAAAACTCACATTTCGGTACCATGAGCAGCTGCAGTGGCAATTTCCCTGGGTTAATTTTACGCTCTTACTTGAGTAATATTTAGTATCATCAGTCATGGAACTTCCCTTTTTGGTTTCCAAGGAAAGGTACGGGCAACTGCGCCAGGTGTTTTCACCATTTATCGTAGTTAAACATCAGCTTCCCACAGAAGTGTCCAGCCCACGTTACCATGCTCACGCAGGGGAGGCAGGCGGGTTCCTCCCAAGCTGCACGGACTTGCCCCACCGTTCTATTATTATGGAGGAACACCGAACAAGGACGCCGACAGATTTTAATGAAACCTCTGCACTCTATGGTATTACCGCCAGATGAGTCACAGGCCAGCTTAGGTCAGGAGGCCGTGGGAGGTTTTGAAATTAAATAGCATGACTAATACATCCAAAACGTATCCAGTTAAAATTCATAACGAAAAAATGTTCCTTTGTAGAAGTGACTCATCATTAATATGTTGTGTGTCACAGAAGCTCAGGTATACAAAAAAAAAAAAACCAACAACACGTGCTTTGTTCTTTAAATGTCTCTGTGTGTCAGAATCATTCATGGATGGGGAACATTGAAGGGGTTGAACGCTGAAGTTGCCTCGGAGGAAGCAGTGCTGTGTTGGCTCGGCTTCAGCAGCCGATCAGAGTCAAAAATGTTGCCCAAGGCAGCAGTGAAGGTATTCAACAGATACTCAGAAACCCATTAAATGAACACTACCTGCACCTCGGAACAAGCGGGGACTTGTGGAGTTACTGGGAGAGTAAACCATGACTTAACACTCTGCACACTATGCTGAACAACCTGTTTCGTATTCTATCGAGGCATTGTGACTCCACAACGAGGCGTTTGTCTGCTGAGTCCATTTTGTGTTGCGTTGTGTGTTTGTTTAGAGGCAAACCCACGACTCAAACTGTTGCTACACCGGGTGAAAGAATTTCGACAACGGCGTCGCCGGCCTAACCCGGGTGAGGCGGATGGATTCAGGAGAAGGAATAAAGAGAAAAGAAAGAGAATCAGCATCATTTCCATGAGCTGCCCAGACAATAGAGGGCCAGATTGTTTTTATATTCATATACTCTCCTGCCCTCTAGTGGTGAAGCCTCGCTACTACAACTCAAGCAAACCATGAACTTGTAGGAAGATCCGGAAACACTTGATGGCGCCAAAGATTGATTTTAAATAAATAAATAAATAAAATACCGCTCGCCACTTTCCCTCAAACCACCGCCACACCTTCACATGCAGCTTGATGAGGGGATGACGCAAGAGAGGCTGCAGGTTTGGTTGTGGCAGCCGAACACACAAACGGCAGTGAGGCCTTTTGGATCCGGTTTAATCATATTTATCATGTAGAGGGGCCAGAAGGGCCCAGGTAGAGCGTCCTTATAGGCAACACAGGGCCAGGCAGACGAATATGAGAAGAAGGGAGCAGGGTGAAGATAACAGACATGAAATGACCCTCTCCTCCTCATCGGAGGTGTTGTACTGTATGTGACCGACAGGAAGAAGGATGGTTTAGAAAGAGATAAAATACCCATGAAGGTATTTCATCATCCAAGAGCATGAATATTAAAAATCAGACATCACGTTTATTTAAAGCATAAGAGCTCCGAGGTCTGAGAATCTACAGTTCAGAGCTTCAGACCAGGAAACTGAAACCTTAGACAGCCAGTGGTTAGAAGAGCGACTTGAACAAATTGAGTTTCTCCCAAATTTAATTCATGAGAGAGTCTTGTTCTCTCAGTGAACTGGAGTCTTTCTTGAATTGGCTGTGATGTTGCTACTGATGTTTATGACCAATGCGAATGACTGTCGGCTAGTTTTTTTTAATTGGAATCTTCTGTGATTGCTTTTTATTGTTTGCATGCATAGAATACACAATATAAATCCCAGTGTATATTCAAATAAAGATTTTATGTGAAGCATCCAATGTTTAAACGGTTATATTGTGAGTGGAGTGTGATGCACGGTTTAGCACTCTGGAGTATTTAAATGTAATCATTAGATTAATTAATTGGTTCCACTTATCATAAGATCATTAGTATCATTACGAAAACCAGTTACACTGTGCTCCTGCTCTCCCTCATTTTGGAGGCATGTTCATAATTTGGAGCAATACAAACAAACCTGGTGTTAATATTTGCATCTTCATCAAGGATTTCTGTTCTAAGTTGTAATACCACGATCCAATGTCACATATGTTGAAGGTGCAGCTTCTTCCTCTCAACTCATTAATTAACATTTGTAATGTATTTGAGCATTGTCATAAAATCTGTGGCAAATCAGAGATGTTTGTCGTGACATCAGACCTGGTGAACTTGTATGCACTCAGCTGATTGTTGCTATACTTTTCAAATGGAACAGAGAGAACCATGCAGACCCTAATCATTTCCCTTAATTAGCCTCATATGCTCATTGTTGCATGGAATCCACTCCTGTCTGCCTCCACTGTCACGCTATGTTGTCAGATGCATGTCTTCAGATAAAGCCGGAGATAATATATGTAGTTTCCTCGGCCGACTGAATGCTGAGCCACGTTAATCAAGATAAGTGTTCTGCCTTTGTCAAAGCAACTGGCGTGACAAAGGAGTCATCCCTCTGTACGTAGTTATCAGACATATTTTGCACTGTCTGTACTCACACGCCCACGGAAATTATGAAAGCCCCTCGGATGATCTGGGGTTGAACTGTTTCTGCAGAGAGCAAAGACTGAAGAGTTCATCTCTCATTACTTCCACTGCAGCGGCTGAAACCATGCAGACCTTTACTCAGTCTGACGTCTCACGCTCGTCCAAAGAGAAGCAGATGGACCCTGAATGAATCCAAACTGTTGATGACCCACAGGAGCCTATGACCCCGACAGACAGGAGGAGCAATCTCAGAAACCTAAAGTGCTAAAATTAGCAGGTAAACAAAGATAAGTAGAAAGTTATGAATTGGTTTACACGAACAAGACCAACCAATGGTGAACTAGCAAACTGTTTCTTGTGCAGAACCTCCACCTGGAAACAACCAGTTCATCGTGGACCCTCTCTCAGGTGTGCACAGACACCTGCGTGACAGCCTGAGGTGACGTTCTTAGTATTGGGAGGCGGGCGTGTGATGAGAGTTCACGGCATCTGCAGAAAGGGTGCAGCACAAAACTCCACACAATATCATATTAAAATCCCACAGTGATGGATAAAAACCCTGGTAGTAACTTTTTTGACACATCAGGAATGTTGAGACAAGACTTGATCCAACCATGTAAAGCAAAGTATCCAACCAAACTTTACCATCACAGCTCAAAGTCAGGGGAATGCCTGTCGTAGCTTGTAATGAGCTCAGCTGCATATGATCACCCTTTTTTTTTTGTCAAGCTTTGCTACCAATGCTGCATGTGTTTCTGTGCCTTGCATGACCGGGGGCCTCAAAGGGGCTGCACCTAAAACACATAATAATACTAGTTTCAGTTCAGGCTTTTCGGGGCCCTAACCCTAACTCTATTTTGTCAGCATCACTTTTGACTATGACGCCCCTTCTGCACATCACTGCAATGTCAGCTGTGTGGAACGCTTGGCATTTTCTCAGACAATTTGCGTCTCACCTGCGTGAGAAGCAGATCATTTTAAGAGCCAGCACCATGTTGGTTGAATTCTTGAAAAGTCAGGACAATCTCCGGCCCTGCAGGCTTCACTGGAATGAGTTGGTGCTTTATCATCATTGTCCCCCAGGGACATGTAGTCAGGGGCGTCAATAAGACACTTTCAGATGATTCTGCAACGCTTACCTACGTTGTCTTTCCCTTCTAGATCTTTGCTTCTTGATCTTGAGCTTGTACGTCGCTTCGGATAAAAGTGACTTTGTAGACTTGTAGACTGGTAGGTTCTATTTAAAAAATATATGATATATAGTCTAATTTTTCAAAAGGCCCAGATCAGAGAAAACGTACATGTTGATGTGAGGCGCCCCCCTGCATTTGCATGTTGATTTTTTTTTTTTTTTTTTTTTTTTTTTTATGGGAAGTATTTAAAGTCATTTAATTGTAGGCATGAGGAATATCTTTCAGCCAGTAAATAAAAAGCATGAACTCAGATATTGCTATTTTTCCAGCATAAACCACTTTCACCTTCCCTCCAGCTTGATGCGTCATTCAGCAGTGACTCACAGAGAACATATGACTTTCTGTCAGTAAACATTTACTTTGACTTTGACTGAGACTCCAAGGCTCCTGGTAATATGACAGAAAGTCTGCACACCGATCCGATGACCCGAGAAGTTGCTTTAGCAGAAGGAACCAGAAACCTGCACAAGGCAGACAGTTCTTACAAAAGCTGGAAGGTGTCAAATATTTCACTTTTCATTTAGTGGCAGAAAATGTAAACCTTTTATCGATAACCTCCTGATAAAAGTTACTTATCATATTAAAGGTGAAGGTTTTCATAATGCAGCGCAGTAGTACTTTCAGACAAGTATTGGTAGCTCATTGGATAATCTTAAATCTGTATAAATAGCTGGAATTTCAGCCGTCAAATTAAGACTTCTCACCTGTGAGCTGGGCGGGGACCACAAGTGCAGGGGGCGTGTCCTTCCTGGGTTCAGTACAGACAGGTGTGTCGCGGAGTTGTCAGACAGTCAGAGGCTGGTGCTGCTTCAACTTGTCCACCCACCGAGCCGAGAGACAGCGAGAGTCACCGTCTCTGTCCACAGTTCTTTCTCTCTAGTTGGGCAAAATGCGAGGGAAGTATAAAAGAAGGGACTCCAGTGGCGTCGCGGGGCTGTCTCCCCTCCCCGGGGAAACCGCAGCGGGCTTGGCAGAGCCTGACACGCCTTTCCCGGGCTTCACCCTCCAGGATGAGCGCAGGAGTAAAACTGGTAGGAGGGCTTATTCTGGAGACAAACATGAAGTTAACTGGTGTTGTTGTCCACAGATCTGAAGAAGACATGTCTGTGCTAGTTGTTCTCTCACTAGCTTGATTGTTGTTTATGTTTGATGTAGCTAATTAGCTGCTACCAGCAAGTAGCAGGAGAAATCCTCATTTACATACAAATAGTCATTTTTATGAACTGGATTTGATTGACACGTCAATGTATGTTTTAATAAACTGATTCTGCTTTCACTGCTGCCACCATTATGGCTCACTGTTGTTTGTGCGCTCCGCAGGTGGAAGGCGGGACACGTACGACAAAGACAAGGTCTACCTCGGGGTTCGTGTGAAAATGCCAGTGAGGGATCTTCTGAGAAACAAGCGTCTAGCCCAAGGCTGGGAACCTCAAGATCTCCAGGTGACATTTTTGTCCACACAGGCACAAAAACTAATAAAGTATAACTGTGAAGAAGTCAAAAGGCAAACACAGTCAGTAGGGTTGGGTCACAGCAAATATTCACAAACCGGATTAATCCCTGACTTGCTGCATTTCAAAAACCTGCATATGTTTACAAATGCGCTTCAACGTCTTCTCAAAATAGCGTACAACCTTTCACATGAACGATGTGTGCTGTTCTTCCTCCACCCTTCAATAACATTTCTTTCACTAGCTGCCAACCTTGGCTCAGATTAGTCGACCATCTGCTTTTATATTTTGGTTTCCTGGTCATGACTTTGACGAGAGGGCAAATTGAATGTAACTGTGTTGGAGCTTGCTTGATATTTTCTGTATTTAGTGCAACTCTGATTATCATTAAAAATAGGATTAGTAATTTGCCTTCTGGTGGCGCTACAGTAACCATTTGAAATGAAAGAATGTGAGTTTGATCTGTTGTCATTTCAGTTGTGAAAATTAGAGTATTTTATTGGGGTTTCCAAGCAAGGGCCTGGTTGTCCAAAGTCAGCTGAATCAGATTTTGACACCTTGGACTTTGGAGTCCGCCCCCATATTTGGTAGATCTCACATCCATGTAACTGCACTAGAATTTCCATAAAGGAGATATGATCGTGTCTTTTCACTGCATTGATTTGGTGCAACTAAGCCTTAGTGATATGTCCTGTAAGCAAAATGTGTTGACAGCTCTTCTAAACATATGTGCTGTATAACACATATTCAGACCATAAACACACCCACACCTTGTGATGTGCCCCTGTTGGTCTGCGGTGACAGCCACTGTGTTGTGAAACGTCTTTCTCAGGGTTTCTTGCTGAATGCAATCTTTTGGTTGCTTTGAGCTCTGCTTTGTTGAGAGTCTTTGTTGGGCTGTGGCTTTATAGAACTGGGCTACAGTATGTAGGCCAGCATCACACCATCCTTTCTTTCTATATAACTGCTGCTCAAAGCCGATGTGCCTTTGCCTGGTTTGAATAAATACTGTTTTATTCAATTGAACTGGTTTGTGATGCAAGGTTCAAATTGTTCCAACAGAGACAATAATGAATTTAAACAATGACGTCTTAGACACACTGTTGCATGGACAAACAGAATCCTCACTGTATGCATGGAATGGAAGATATGCAGAATATAATTTTGAATTTGATCCTTTTATCTTGTGTCTGTGTGAGGGAGGGAGTCATAGCGAAAAGCGTGAGCAAGGTGACACACGGCAAACTCAGTGTGATATCTATCTATCTTTCTATATATATATATGTGTGTGTCTATGTATATAGTCTTACAAACATGAAAATCTATCCAGAAATAAACCTGCACTCTCCAGCAACACATTAATGTTTGAGTCTGAAAGGCATACAGCCCGGCACTAATCCAACTTTCTTTTCTTTTTGCATCACACTAACACAGGAGACATTAAGCAAAAGAATCAAAGGTCAGTATAAACCACAACCACTACTGGATACCAAACTTTGATAATATACAATGCAATATTATTTTGTGGGCTAACATGTTCCACTGTCAGGCTCAAACTTCTCCGTGTTTGTTTTTCCACAGGAGAAAAGAAACGTGTCAAAACTCGTACAGGACACCATACCACCAACGTGGGTGTTATAAAACAGATCGCATCTTCCCCAGAAGATTTGTGTGTAAAAGGTGGCTTCATGGAACCTTGCTGATAACACATCACATACCTTGGCTGTCCATTACAGAAAAAGCATCCAACAAAAAGTCTGGAGGAGCTGGCAATCATTGTCGAGGTGCTGGAAGAAGATCTTAAGACCAGCAACACCATCCACTCCCCTTCCCAAACTCTGTCCTGTCACCCTCCAGTGTCCCCTGCACTGTCTCCAGCAGGTAATCCACATGGACCAAATCCGCATTTACAAAATCTGAGAAATATATTAACAGCACCTAACACCGCCACTCCTCCCACTCCATGTCTTCTCTCCATCACGTAGGCTACAACAGAGATGAATCAGATGAAACGATCCCCAGCCCACAGTCCTACATAACGGACCCACTGGGCGCAGAGGAGTACCACCAGGCCAGGTCGCCTCTCGGCTTCATGCACACCAGCCTTCAGCCTTCCAGCGTCGCAGGTGGTAAAGGAGACAGTGGAAGTGAGGAGGAGTGGTCTGATCCCCAGAAGCGCAACTGGAACCTAAGCAGCTCCGCATTCTTCTGGGCCCAGCTACAGAAAGAAGAGAACCAGCTGAGGAACATCTCTGATGGGGCACTTCTGGGCACAGATGATCGTGGCAGGACGTAAGTTTAGAGCAAGCCAGGGAATGCTGCCTTTTGTATACCTGCTGTTCTGTTGTGGTTAATGGAGCTTTTCCTGGAAGTCCTACAGTTCACTTTCCCTGCAGTCAGAATGAACTTTAGACATTCACAATAAATTTAGAGCGGGGCAGAGTGAAATAGCCTCCCTAAAAGTACAGTTAAAAAGTAATATTCTTGACTAAATATGCTGGATGTGTGTTTCTCTCCAGGGCTTTCCATAAAGTATCATGTGTCGGAAAGAGGGCGCTGGGCTATGCCATTGCTAAAAGGATGGCCGTACTCAACAGCCTGGACCTTAAAGACTCGGATGGAATGGTACAGTCCATTTCAGTTCAACACGTCTCACATTTACTTCTCTAGTTGTGGATAATTCATCTGTCTCACTTAGATTAAGTACAGTTCAGTTCTTGTTTGGGATTAACTGTGTTAATTGAATGGACAAATTGAATTAAGTGTGATTGCCTCTTTTTCCCAGACTGCCCTGCTGCACGCAGCGGATCACAACCATCACCTCATGGTGGCAGATTTGATCTGTTTGGGGGCTAACGTCAATGAGACGAACAATTCGGGGAAGTCCTGCCTCCACCTGAGCGCTGAGAAGGGCTACATCCAAGTCCTGGAGGTCAGAGCCTTGTTTTTTCTCCACTGCCAGGGCAGTTTCTTTCAGTCAGTACTGAGAGTATTTTGTGAAAAACACGAGGCAGCCATGTGTCTTCTCTTTGAAAAATATAATTTTAGAAAACGTAATGTCTTACCTTTGTTTCTATTTTTCCTGATCATGGAAATGCTCTCACTTTCACACATTCACTTTTGAAGAGCAACTTGACTTTGAATCACAAACTGTCAAATGGGACAGGTGATCCAGACTAACGTGTTAAACGTAAACACTATCCTGTTTATTTCTGTTTGTGATATAAAAGTTCTCTTTGCGTCAGTCAGTACACAAAGTCCTTTGCCTTTATGAAACTAGCCCAACCGGTTGTGTGAGACACAGCGGCTGCACCTAACTTATCACTTAGCGTCCTCTCAGCAGCGCTGTGTCATAAATCGACCTCTTTCACGTCCGTATGATTGATGGCGCTATTGTCGGGAATGACAGGGTGCATTTTATCTGGCTGATGCTTCTGTGCATTTGGGTCTTATGTGCTTTATGTATAGCAACTTGTGCAACCTGTCATTACGCCTCTAAGTGAACGTTACAGTGTCTCATGTTAACTTTTATAGAACAACTCGAATTCATGCAGCAGATGTTGTTTTTTTTACATCAAAGGAAAACTCCGCCGCAGATTTTATTTTCCTGTGGACTCGCTGCGGGCAGTGAAGGCACCATGGCAGTTAACACTTGTACACTCTGGAATTGTCACACCCAGACCGATAGCTCTGATCTGGATCCTCGTAAAAAGCAATGGGTTGTTGCCTCACCTGCAACACTAAGTTGTTTGGGAATCTCTCTTTGTGTAATCCTGCTGACTCACAGACGAACAAAGAAAATAAGAAGAGCACAGGATTGTTGGCTGCATCTCATGTTTAGCTTGTCAAAAAAAAAAAGAAGGCGCAAGTATAACAAACAAACACTTCTTCAGTGAAATTGAGGCATGCAGAAGTAGCTGGTAAGGCTACTCACATTCGGTACTGTAGCTTCGTGATTCTGCTGAATTGTATGTTTCTGCATTTTTCCTCGAAATAGCTCCGTTATGAAATTTCAAATTGAAACAATTAATCAGTGAAAGAATAAGATTTATTCATGATAATATAAATTTTAAAATGTTCGGTTGCAACATTCAGTACGTTTAAGTGCCCCCCGGAAAGAACAAACTTATACAACAATCTGAAGGCTGAACCCTGGCCTGAAGCCTTGTCACATGACTTCCAAACATCCAAGTATCATTCACAGCACATGCTACATCAGTTGTGCGTAACAAAATAAATGTTATGCAACACTAACATCCCTGTTTAATCTGCTTATATTACTATTACCAAACACTTTAACTCACGTGTGTTGTCTTTGTTTAGGTTCTGAAACGTGCAATGATGGGTGGTGTGTTTGTGGACGTTGAAGCCCCTGATAACCACGGTATGTGCAACAGAAATTATAATAGTTCATTTTTTATAAAGTCCTTTTCCAAACTGGAGGCAAAGCACCACCACAATGGAAAGTATAGAGGTTGATGATGTAAAGTAAACTAACTGCCAAGATTTCAAATGGTACATTTATACTAAATCAAAATATGATAAAATTGTTTTTTTTTTTTTTTTTTTCATCATTCATCTGTTCTCAGGAATGAGCGTCCTGCAGTGTGCCTCAGTAGCTCTGAAGGCCACCATGTGTGAGCTGGAGAACAGCAGATCCCCCAGTCACACCAGACTCCACACCCTGCGCCAAGAGCAGATGATGGAGACCCTGGAGTGTCTGCTGCACATGGGCAGCTACCCTCTCACCATGATGCGTCACCCTGTAAGAACTGACGTCTGGCTTCTCTTCATGGTCCTTTACCAATGCCCTTTACTATGGGACATTAATACTTCAGTTGTATGCAACTGCTGCATTTCAAGGACCTCTGTTGATGGTTTAAGCTGTCTAACATTTTGGAAACATTTCTGCTGGTTCTATTTCATGTAGTGACAGTAAAGAGACGTAGAACAGGCAGGAGAAGGGGGGGGGGGGGGGGGGTGCCATCTAGGAAAAGGCAGAGAGGTGTCTGTATTAACTCTGCTGTAGATACAGGTTGTCGCGGTCAACAACAACTGGAAGAAAGCGCCCTGTAGAACATTTTGAACCTCTTTGTACGAATTGCCCTGCAGCCAAATTCAAGTTGTCTCTGAAGCCGGGTGATCCTGTTGTAGAGTGTGCTATTTTTAAGTACTGTTAAGTATGCTGGTATGCTTTTGAAGTGTGAGGGGAAGTTATTTCGGCTGGTTGAACGGTTGAGCTGATGTTTTGTTCTATCTTTGGGACCTTCTGTCTCTGTGTTTTTGAAGTACTTTTAAAGAGTTTTGATCAATACTAATTTCTCTCTCTCTCTCTCTCTCAGGGAGGCTGGAGCATGCAACCCAGGATTGGTTGACCCTCTGGCCCCCTCGCCTGGCAGGGCACTTTGGAGACCCAACGGTAATGTTCTGAGTCGGTTCAGGCCTGAATCTGTGAAGGAGAGACTTCAGTTTTTGGGGTTCTTTTCCCTCTGACACTGAGTTCAGGCCTGAAATGTAAAGCATCTGATGTTTTGTGTGTTGTAAAAACACCTGACTTGTGATCAGGTATTTATCATAACATGCACAGAAACTTCAGGTGCCCACTGGCTGGTTTCTGTGAAACTTCCATTGTTTGTTACATAGAGTAACAAGTTGTTCTCGGTACGTGTGTCTGTAGAGATACCTACTGAAAACCCTACGAGAATATTTGAAATATTTTATAACATGACAATGAAATGACATATCTAATTGCAATTGCAAAAAATTGCAAAAAAAAATCCATGTCCAGTTTTGTCCAGGTTTTAAGTTCGTATTTTAAGGTGTTTGATTTAACTTCCTAAAATGACTCACATAGCAGGCATATTTTTTTAACTCATAGCATATTCATAGCCATTGAGTACTAACACCTACTTCAGTTGCTAAATCCCGGCAATCATGTCGTGGCAGCACATTGCACAAAACCACAGAAATATCTTTTGAGAACGCGGAACAAGTTTGACCTCAGTGACTTTGACACAGTTGTTGGTGATGACCAACCTTCTGTCTCAATCAGAAAAGTATGTCACCATTATTAGATACGTCAAGATGCAGTTTGTGAATATTACTTTGTACATATTACAGCTTTTGAATATTACTACATAGATTTAGTAGTTAGAAAATCCCATTGCCGTTGAAATTTCCAGCATGTGAGGATGTTTGAAAGTAAACTGGCATTGGTGAGTGTGTAATAAATACTTGTGTGGCGTTGCTAATCAAGTGCTCAGTTAGTGAATAATAATGTCCATAGCTACACTGTTGTCTGTATAATATGTTGTGTCATGTGTCAAACGCTTTGGGTGTGAGTATTTTTCCAAGAGTTCAGCAAGTGCAGTCTCAGGGTGATGAGATTGTGATTCATGGAGACATGCAAACAGGTATCTTTGGCATTAAAGTCTTCTGTATTAGGGAAGCTGGCAGTGTCAGCTTTACACTGTATGATGGTAACAATACATTTAAAAACTTCAATAAAGTAAGCATTTAAACCCATGAGAAAGTTTTTGTTTTTTTCTAAATAATTACATATGAAGACTGAAATGTTTTCAAGAAGCCCCAAAAAAAGTGTCACGGTTCCTGTTTAAGCAGTTTACAAAAAACAGGTTAAACTAACTTTTTAAAAAAATTTCTGATTTGTTGGCACTTTCATCATTTTCTTTACAAGTCGCACTGGTCAGAAGTGAACTCAAAGTTTGGCTCAGTCGTACCAACGAAGACCTTAAAACTGTAAAAGAGCATCCTCCTCAAACTGACTCCTTATCAATCTGCTTATGATTGTTGACTTTTGACGTGTCAGAGCTTGTAGTGTTGACACAGTCAGAGGGCCAGCTCTGCAACTAAGAATGTAACGCATGGGGGAGGGGTCAGTCATCATAACACTCATCTTAGTTAGGTAACACATAACATGACTGTATGTGATGTGTCACAGGATCTTTGTGCATAACTCACCTTCCTAAGAACTCGTTTTCAGGTTCTTATGAAATAGAGTCAATTACAAGTCGATACCTGGAATGTTGCTTTAATCCAGAACTAAATCCACCTGAGAGAGTCTGCATGCTTCATGCAGCTGCATGTTCAAATACTAAAGGAATGTTTGTTTGCCTGAGGGGAGAATAGTTATTTCCTCAAAACACTGGCATGACTACGATGTGACCCTGGTTAGGTGGAAAAAAAAGGAGGTGTAGTTTTTACCCAGTTCATTTACTAGTCTGGTTTATAATGCATTCATAACATTTGCTTGACGTCAGCAGGCCTCACTATGTTTTCACTGAGAAACACTGAATGAAAACACAAGTTGGTCCAAAATATGTCACAGAAGAGCAGAGCAGCTGATCTGTGTTCTGTGTAACTGCTCGGACACTCACTGTGCAGCTTTCCTCAGGCATGAGTCAGTCTAAGCTGTTCCACACAGGAGAGGGTTTTCTAAAGGTGCCGCTGCTGCACAGATGCTTCCCCAAACACTGACGGACAGAGTCCGTGAACTCGGGTTTGAAATATTCATGCAAGCTTTTTGCATCAGACGAGAAACATTCAAATCTAATGGCGTGATTTCCATAAAATAACGAAGTGTATTCTTGCTCCTGAGAGGATGAAACCTCTCAGCGTCTCATCATCCCTCATCTTGGCCCAAAAGACGTCTAAAAATCTCACAGGAGGTTTACATTTCAGTCCGATAGCTTAATCGAGAGGAGAAGCGAGTCCAGGGACTAATTAACACTTGCATAATGTCATCTTACACTAATGGTAGAAATGAGAAGGTTGTACCCCTGGTATGGTCTTCTGTCGCTTGAAAGCCCCCCAGTTCACCCCCACCAACTTTAACCTCCCCCCCCACCCTCAGCGCTCCTCCAATAGCTGCACACATCAGCTCATAATGAATTTAAAAGCTGCACGCTGGTTTACACACAGCCTCAAACTGAGCTGCAGGCCATTCTGCAACACAGCTTGTCCTCCTCACTGCGGTCTCTCCACCCCCCCCCCCCCCCCCCCCCCCCCCCCCCCCCCCCCCCCCCCCCCCCCCCCCCCCCCCACCCCAACCCTATTCCACTTCTCCTCCTCTTGCATCACTCGCTCGCCGCGCACCCACCTCACCCCCCAGCCCCAGCATGAATATAATCCTGTGTTGCATTCTTCCTAGCACGATATTTATTTTGTCTGCGTGACCACTCACAGGAATATAAATATTAAACATGTTCTCCATGTGGTCTCATTTGTCATCTCGTCATTTCAATATTAGTAGCATTAAATACTTCCAATTCCATGCAGAACTGTACACTCACTAAAATGTAAGTATATTTAAAGACCCCAGTGGACACGTGTGCAAGAGGCCGATGACCTGAACTTCCACAAGGATCAGTATTACAAATACAGGCCTATAGGCCTAGTATGACCTAGTATTATTACTACATATCAAACGCTGATTAGTTAGTACAACACCTGGTTACCTATAATTTTAAATATACAGCCTGCTTACCTCTAGTACTACAGGTATAGACTTACCTTTAATGTCCCGTGGTAGCCTCCTCAAAGGTGCGTTCAAGTTCACACCAGAAACCCTCCTTTTGTAAACAGTCAGTCAAACGCTAGCTCCGCTAGCATCGCTACTTCTGGTAGTGTACTTTTTGGCGTAAAACATGGCGTACCATGAAGCGAGTAAATGTCACTGTGGACATTGGGAGTGTGTTGTTGTCTGTTGCTCTCTAAGGTCTGAAGAGGAGCTCAGCTTAATACGTGGGTAATGATGTGTATTATTGTTTTCTATATATTTTCTTTTATTTCCCTTTCCTGTTCTTGACCTAAGTCAAAGTGTCATTGAGCGTTGTTAAAGGTGCTCTGTAAATGAAATGTATTATACCTAGCCTCTCTACCTGTCATGTAGTTTCCAGTGAACTGAAGGGAGGTGAATCCTGACCTTTCAATAATCTCCTTCTTGAGTCCATTATGAACAAAACTCTGTCCATGTTTACCAAACTGGGCAGGGTCAGCTGAGACCAAATCAACTTTTGCACCACGAGGTTTCTTCATTATTATGAAAACGTAAGCGTCTGTGTACTTATTGTAGACATGTACTCTGCAACACATTCTTTACATGTCTGTTATATAGACGCAATAGATCTTGTAGCCTATACTCCATCTCATGTATTTGTCAGCTATAATTACTACTTATGTACATGCCAAACATATGGCTAATAATAGAAACTGAAATAGAATCCACTGTGAGAATTGAGACCATCATGGAATGTGTAACGTGACATATTTAACGACTGGCACATGAACAATTTAGATTTCAGGTCATCTGTACTTGTAATGAAGTATTACTACTTTTCCTGGACTAATCTAAATATTACTCTCTCTTCTTCCTCTACTGTAATTTCTTTGTGTTGAGCCTCTTATCGTGTGGTTCAACACTTGATCTGTGTGATGTGATTCACATTAGGCACTAAGCAATGCACAGCATCCAGACTGAAGTACAGGGTGTTATTACACTGTGGAATATAAGTATAAAATAACAACCCTCCAAGTGCAGCGAGTCTGTTTCTGGGCTAAGGGGGCCCCCTGGTGGAGGAGAAGCCTGATGCACTGTGAGTCCTCCGGGGATATTCCGCTGACAAGCCTCTGTAGACCTGCCCATGTGAAATGAACACATATTTGCATACATGAATTAGTCTCTCATCTCGCTGCAAAAACAGGTTATATTACACATCAGCAGTACAGTCCATTTTTTTTTTTTTTTTTACATTTCATGTGTATCAAACAAACAGTGAGAAAACTGAATCGACAGATTTAATGGCATTCTCTGTCAACCCAGTACTTTCTTATTCTGATAGTTCACTTGTATCTCTCTCCTCCGTGTGCAAGTATTGTGTGATATTGCCTCATGCACTTGAAAGGCCTACGACTGCTAGGAGAGATACCAAGAGATTTCACACACACACACACACACACACACCCGTGCATGCGTTCGCACACCCTCCACAGGCTGGGAGATAAGATAGGCAATTCATGTTGTCTGTTGACTGCCGGAGCATCGTATCACTCCCCTCAGCCCTGCGGATCAATCATAGAGCAGCAACAGAGCACTGAAATATGGGAACAAACAAGGAGAGGGTCCATTAACATTTCTCCAGACATGCCCCATCCGTGTCGGGCGGCTGTCTGGATACATTAGCGAACTCCTGGTTCCAAAAATCTTTAAAGCAAGGCGGGTTTGTTCTGTCTCTAAATTGGCAGGTGTCATTCAAAGGCCATCTTGATGTGCTGCCGTCCAGTGGTGGATCATGGGAAATAACCTGGACTCTTGTCTGCATTGCAGCCAAAAAGACACAAAAAAAAGAGAGCGGGAGAGAGAGCTGGGAGCAGCTGATATGGGGCTGAGCAGAGTAAAAAGGCAGGAGGGGCAGACTGGGTTTATTCTGCACCTCTCTAGCTCTTAATCCCTCCATCTTCTTATTCAGTGTGTATGCCGGTCTGGGCGCAGCTCATGTGCTTCAGGCGGCGGTGGCGAGGTGTTTCAGTGGCAGCACAATGAATGCAAAGCATGCAGGGAAAAACAGTCAGAGATAAATGATGCTAACTCAATATTTTTATTTGGCTGCAATTTACCTGATGATTTATCTCCATTTGATTGTTAAAGGAACCTGAATTTCATGTCATCAAATTAATCAATTGAACAACAAAACTCCCATGTAGTCATACCGTTACCCAACAACGATTTATTGTTGCGTCAACAGGTGATTGTTTGTTCGCAAAAATACAGCCGAGAGAGAGAGAGAGAGAGAGAGAGAGAGAGAGAGAGAGAGAGAAGGGGGAGAACAAAATGAAGCCAGTGAATGATTCTGTGTTTCTCAGAGCTAAAAAGCAAAACCTGAGCATGAGCCACACTGGAAAGAGAGAGAGAGGGGGAAACTCAGAGAAGAGTTAAATTGACGCGGTGGAGATCTTGAAGCCATGCAGTTAACAGAATATTGCCTTCAAATAACACTCGCACATGCTTTTCCAAAATCAAACATGCATTGGGTATTTCAGTGGGGTAAGGAGGTGTAAATAGTCGACATTTTAGCAATACAAATTTTCTAAATGTTTCTGATAATAAACATTTGTAGAGCATGTTACACACTTTTTTAAAAAAAATTCAGCAATCCCTTTTATTAATTTGATTGTTTTAAGCAAACGATAAATGAGCATTAATTAATAAGTAAAAATAAAATACTAAATAAAATATATATTTAGTATGGATCTGCCTCGATAATGCCGATGTGTGTCACAAAAAAAAAAAAAAAAAAAAACACGAGCAAATTCCAATCACTACTACTACTTCAAAGAGCGTTTCTTTGTAAACGGTCAACCATCGCAGGCGCAGACTCAGTCGTCACAAGGCTGTGAGTGCAGTTCGGATCACAGTGGTCACGGACAAGTTCAGCATCTCCTCTGGAAAGAAGCCACCTCACTAAGGCTTTGAATAGTTTTAGTCACCCATCTGGAAACGTCTCCTTTCTTTCTGTGTTTCAGGAAGGTGTGTTTTCGTGTCGCCATCCTCTCGGAACAATATATATGTACGTCAGTATATATGTATATATATATATATATAGATATAGATATAGCTATAGATTTAGGTCTATATCTGTATATATATATATATATATATATATTGTTTTTTAGAAAAGAACTACGAAAATCATGCAACTACCATTTCATTTTCGTGAGACAAAAATCAGTTGGTGCTCTCCTTGATTCTTCTCTTGCTGGTTGGGAGATTTTGGGAGGTGAGGTCAGCGTGGGCATTTTTTTTTTTTTAGGCACTGCCATCCTGTTTGAGCCGCTGACTGCGAGCCTTGTAGACCTCGATCAGTAAATCTTTGACGTACTGGATTTCTCGCTCCACCGACTCTGCCTTGTCACGAAGCTCCCGGTTCTGCCCCTCCAGGCCGTGCAGCTCCTCCTCCAACGAGTCCAGCTCCGCCCTCTTACGCAGCCTGTACCTGGGAGAGAGAAGAACGCCCTTCATTGGTGTTGCGGGTTTGTGCAGCGCTGCATCCTATTAACGAGTCGAGTGAGCGAGCGTGACCTCTGGGCTACGTCTGGTGGATTACCCACACGGCTCAGACGCGCCTTCTCTCAGAGAACTGGCTGCTGTTTATTCCACCCACTGATCAATCTCCTCCCTTTCTACCTTCCCTCCACCTTCTTCTGCAGACTTTTAAAATACACATTACATTTTAATTTTTGCACTGATAACTGAGTCTTACACACACACAGGCAGAGCTGACTTATACAAATGGTGAGGTGGGGCTGAATCTGGCAAGAACTGAGGGACTTTCCATTTCCCTCCTACACAGTCTGTCGGACATTTAAAGCACGGGGGTGACTGTTTCATGTAAAACTCCAGCCATGTTAAATGAACACTTATTATGTCATTCACCACCATATTATATCATTCACCGATGGATAATAACCAACTCAAACAGTGACTGACTGAAAAAAAACAGCTTGTGCTGGTGTTTTTTTTCATAATAAACCTCGTTTTCAGACCTCTCTCTGATTTTAGGTGCGTTTGAGAGTTGAAGCCTGTGATAGTGAGAGGAGGAAGAAGAGGAGGAGTTGTTTACCTGTGAGCAGCAGTTTTGTTCTGGTCTCTCTTCTTCTGCTTCCTCTCTCCATTGTTGCCCTCCAGAGAAGCGGCTCCCATCACCAGAGATGGTTTGATGGAGCAGTGCTCATCCTTTAGCCTCTGGGTGGGGCGGTGGATGGGGGCGCCCATCAGCGACCCCTCGCCCTCCCCTCTGGACAGACATTCGTAGCTTTGGTCTGCAAGGCATTCTGGATAGAGGTAGTGGCCATGTTGGGGCTCTACAGCCTGTGCTTGTGACGGCTGATCTAGGTCACCTATAAAGCTATGGTAAGGCTCTGTGCTGGCCATGGACTGGTGGAAGTAGCCGTCACCGGCCACCATTGTCTCTTGGGGAATACTTCCGGAAAGTCCTCCATCTTTGCTGCAGTGCAAAACGTCGAGCCCCGAGCTGTCGTAACTTACATTGACCTTCACGTTGTGCATCAACTGTCCCTCTCGCTTGTGGTGGCTCTCGTACGAGCCGCCCAGACAAAAACCTCGAGCAATCTCTTCGCTGCAAAACATTCCTTCCGAGAAACAATAACTCTCCTCTTCCTTCAACGATAAAGCACATTCTCTCACCTTCTTGACGCTGCCCAGGCTGTTCTTGCTCACTGTCTTCAGTGTGGAGTAGTGGTTCACAGACAAGTCTGTGCTTCCTGAGTACCCTCCCCTGCAGCCCCACGTATCAAGTCCAACTTCCTCCCCGACTTTCACAGCCTCGCTGATGATCCTCCGCCCGTTGTTGTGGTGGTAGCGGTGATGGTAGTTGTATGGAGCGGGTCGAGCAATTTTGGTTCTGCCGATTGGACCGCCACAGAAGCTGGCCAGGTCCAGTTCCCCGGTTGCCAAGGTAACAACCACGGGGCTGGCTTCTGATTGACCGGACCCATACGACCCATAGGGTAACTGATAATAAGACTGGGAGCCCATGGCTTGAGCACCCTTGTCACATTTTGAGGATTTCTCCAACTTGTTCGTCGTGGATGTGGACTCGGAGCGGAAGTAGTCCTCCAGCTGAGCCAGCTCCTCCTGCAGCAAAGAGGTCATGACCTCCAGATCCGAGGGCACCTTGACATCTTGTTCTAATGGCGAGGGTGGAAGGGAAGAGCTCGGAGAAGACTCGCTCGTTGACACAAATGAAGACAAATCAACTTTTTCCGTCATCCAATCTGAGTGACCATCACCTATAAGAAAAATAAAATAAAAAAATAAAAGCCATACAGTGAGTAAGACAATCCATTGTTTGCAGTCAGCTATTTGTGTAAAATAACTGAAATATAAAAACTACAAATTCAGGAAAAACAAAAAAAAAAAAAAAAACACGCAAAGGTTGAGAGGATTAAAGCTGACGTTAAAACCAAACAAAACATCCGAAAAATCAGAGTGAACAACTAACCGATCATCTGAAAATGATTGAACAGCATCGTCTGCATTCGATAAATATCCACTTAGCTGTACTCACTGTACGACATTAGCCCCGTGCTGCACTGCGGCTCCGACCTCGGGATGTGGAAAAATAAAAAAGCGTCTTGGCCAAACTCACCAATTAAGTGCTGCCTCTCCACAGGCTCCGCCCCTGTCCTGGCCCGTGATTGGCTGTGGCTAGCCTGTTGGAGAAGGGGAGCGCCGAGCTCGCCTGTGGAAATGGGAGGAATTTTCCTGCGAAGGATCGATGCCGCCATTGTGTCGTCTGCTACGATCGAATTGTTCAAAAGCACAAACCGTGCACTGGGTGGATGAAAGAGCGCTGGAAGACCTGTAGGGGAAAAATATGGAAATAAACAAAAGTCAGAAACAAAAAAAAATTAATTTAGCCTTTAAATCATCAAATGTACCCGCTAGAGCTGTAAATAATTAAATGAATATTAACATCCAAATAATAATGACATTATGAATGGAAATATTTAAAAATAACTCAAAGTTAATTAAATTTGAGGGTATCTGAAGTTTAATTAAACTTTTCCAAACACCTGACAGCTGAATATGAGATAACAATTTATTTACAGAAATAAACAGTAAAATATACATAAAAACATTTTTTTTTAAAATATTAAAAAGCATGTTTAATGGCATTTGTATTCCGTAATACTTTCACTTACATGATATAAAAAAGTTATCTGTCATGATGTCAAGGAGAGAAACACTTGAATTAATCATGAAATAAAACAAATCCACTGCTCCCACACCTGAAAAATAACTTTGCTGTTGTGGCAAAAGTAATGATGGAAGAAAAACAGGGCGAGAGAACAACACGAGCTGAGTTGTGGAGCTGCTCCACCAACTCCAGTCCCAGCTGGTGGAGCAGCTCCGTCCGCAGACACAACACTGGGAGACTTACCCCATAGTTTCTGAGTGGTGCGGCTGGAAGTGCGCTGCAGGAGCGGAGCACACGGAGCGGTGAGGCGAGCACGAACACGCGGACACTTTTTCAGAAAGACATCTTTGTCTCCTCCGGAAGCCGCAGACTCTTGGCGAAGCGCTATTTCGGCGAGATCACTTGCGGACAGAAAGTTTTTAAAAGCCGCTACTTCTCCAACTCCTGGTACCCGGGACCTGATCACGCGAGACGGGATCAATGCGCCGGTTTTTGCAGCGCTCGCCCTGGTCGTTACGTCATGGACCCGGGGACTTTCCCATGATTCCACAGGTCTGATACACACACACACAGTCTTGTTTCTGCTCAAACTTTATATATTTACACTAAATCTCAATGGTTTATTATAGAATAGGTGTAAATAAAAGTGAAGTATTGAACAGTAAACAGAAGAGCAGATTGTTTTATTTTGAAATCCCAAATAACTTCTTTTTTCCAACCCTCTTTTTTTAAATAAAGTTTTTGCCCTGTTGGAAAAAAGTGTCTCCCAGGTCACAACAGTCTTTAATGTCCACACACGACCGCTATGTCTCGCCCACCCAGAGTTACAGTGATAAAAACAGAAGTTTAAAACGCAGGATTCAAACACTGGCACTCTCTTTCACGCGGAGAAGCGCTCAGGCACGCGGCACAAGCGGGGCTCTATTTGTCTGTGCGCCACGGCGGAAGGACATGGTGTTGCAGTTCGAAGGTGTAACTTTAGTTGCAGCCCTGTTGCATCAGATCCGCTGGGGATTCGCTGAGCGCTGGAACAATGTGGCCACACCATTGGTTCATCCGGGGGAACTTTTCTGTTTCTATTGGCCTGCCGTCAGTCTCACACTGATTGCTGATCATCACACATTAGCAGCGACCTGGGACCGGAGGAGAGGCTGGAGCAGGAGGAGGTGATGAGGTGCAGGAGCCTGAACGCCCCCGTCACTCTGCACCTCCCTGTGAGCTCTCCGCCAGCTCTGGGCGCTGCTGCCGCTGCCGTTGAGCACCGACTAATGTCAGCAAATACTTCTGTGCTGACACGAATCCCTTAATCAAAGTACAAATACATATACAAATGCAAAAGTTCACACGCGTAATAAAACTGCGGCGAGGTTTCATATGACAGAACAGTGTTGGTAATGAAACGTTTACAAATGTATTTCTACCACACAAACGCAGTAAAGTCAGCAGTGTAACAGAAATACACGGGGATGAAGGCCTGAGTATTTTAGAAAAGGCTGAAATAAGGATATTATATGTATAAAGAAAAAAATCCATAGTTAGTATATTTGTGCACTTTATAATTTTGTAGCTATGTCCTTTGATAACACAACTTTATTTATTTTCTTATTCCCAAGCAAATATATACATTTATATGTAAATTTGTATGTATATTTATGTGTGTGTGTGTGTGTATAATAGATAGATAATAATTATATATCTTATACTACTATAAAATACTCCACATTTTTGAGATACTGCTGACTTTATATACTTTATATTTGTAATTACAAGTGCGATAGCAACAAAAGCTAAAATATGTTTAAAATATTTGCTAAAATAATTGAGTTACTTCTCACTGTTGAAGGAGGGTTCACACAGTATCATTTTTACATGAATGTTTGATGCTGTCTGTATACACTGTACTTGTGTATTTTAATCTGAAGTATTAACAAATATTACCACAAGGCAGAAGTAGTAATGACAACAGTAGAAATGACAGTGCTAATAATATAATATAATAGAGTATAAACACACACGTGTTTAGTGACACTGGATCCTAACGTGATGAGGTTTAATGAACCATCATTAAAAGACAGCAACACCAGTCCAGTGCAGCGACCTCATGAGGAGTTGTAAACCAGTGACACCAGTGAGTGGGTGTTTTGACAGACGTGCATCTGACCAGGTTCGGGCTGCTGAAGGACGGACGCTCATTCAACACTGACTGATCCTGAATAAAGTGGCAGAGACACACGCTGCTGTCAGCTTCAATCCAGTAAAACTTTCTCTGGTGGCAGCCATAACAAACCCAAACCTGTGTGTGTGTGTGTATATTGTGATAATGAGGCTGTTTTATACCCCAGCAGGTAAGCGTGATCAGACGTGTTTATCCTCTCTCACCAGGCTGTCGCTCTGTGTGTGTTTCTCGCCGCCGACCCCCCCTGGGGCCGCTCTCGTGTGGCGTGACAGGCAGGGTGACAGGTAGGACGTGTGGAGGTCGGCCATGCTGGCTGACACCCAGCTCGTCCCTCTGCCCTCATTAGTAAAACCAGGATGGCTCTGCTGGCTGCAGCTCCTCTGCCTATCCACGGCCTCGCCAACAAACCAAAAGCTGATTGAAGCAGCCAGGTCTTCCTGTTGCTATAGTAATAGGCAACAGCGGCTCGCCCATCTCAGAAAACATGTTTTTGGCATTGCAGTCGTGGCGTTTATGGCCTCACCCTCAGAGCTCAGACTCCCCCGTTGTTTACACTAATCGTCTCGCTATTTTTGCAGGCGTCGCAGTATTTCACCCTGCCATCAGCCTGTGGACGAGAAACTGAGGGGGAAAGTTTTGGGGTGACATGTTCGAATGCAAGAATTTGATCTTTTCTAACAAAACACCTATTGAACACAACAGCAGCAATTTCATGTCCCCTTCATTGCACAATTCTCACTTAAGAACTCAAGATCGAGTTCATACTGTAAACTGTAAAGTAAATGGCAAGTTTTAAGAATTAATCTGTTTCATTTTGTGCTAAACGCTCCAGTGACACATTAATTATATTATCACAGTTGCACATTTACAGGGATAAAATATTGATAATTGCATTTCGGTTTCTCAAAGTGAAACCTCAGTGATCTCGGCCTGCAAATGAAATATTCTGTTTGATATTAATCCCCACTTCAGCTACTGTATATATTTACTGTCCACAGATTTCAGCGTCGCATGCAACAGCGAATTCACAATGAATTCCTTAACTCGCCGGCTCCGTCTGTATTGCGGCAAAACGATTGCTTGCTTTTTGTGCAGTATTGCCCTCCATCTGTCCTTTTGTACTGTACAACCATACAGGAGCCCTCTCTCCAGCAGAGCATCGTGGGATGGGAAGAGCCTCCTTCAAAGACGCAGGCGGCCATGCACTCCGCTACTATGGCACATTGGTATCAGTTACACCATAATTTCATCACCAGCAGCTCTCTGTGAATCCTGCTTACATTAACTTTTTACAGGGATTGGCAGCACAGAGGCAGAGATGCACGTCGGTGCCAGCACTTGAACCCATTTAGAGTTAGCCTCCAATTCAATAGTTTCTCTCAACATATATTGTTATTTGTTGATGAGGTGCTTGCGTTTGAATGAACAAATGGTTCTGAATTGTGAATAATCCTTTGCAGTTACAGTGGGATTACACTGAGAGGAAAAATACAAGAGGGGATTTAAAAAAAAAAAACACACACACACACACAAGAGGATGGGGAGACATCAAAGTGGCAAAGTGTGCAGGGCTGTGTTTGAATGATGGCCTGTGTATTGTTTTGATAAGTGCTCCCTGAGGAGGACATGCGAGGCGACGTGTCACTTTCTCCTCTCATCTCTGCGATACAGGGAGCCGAGCACCGAGGGGATGTCAAAAAGCCGCCGTAATTACAGCGCTCATGCAGCAGCACTGCAGAGCAGTTGGCTCGCTCTCGCACCGCAGCACAGGCAAAACGTGCAAATGAATTAATTTGCTCTAAATGTGAAATTAAATTAACATGTGAGACCCTGAGATGGGAATAACAACATGGGAGCACTGGGAGCAAGAGAGAGAGAGAGAGAGAGAACAGAAAAGAATAAAAGATGTAGACAATGTAAATCAGCTTTCATCACTGAGAGATTATCAGTTGCTCTAAGTGCTTGTTATGAGACAAAACACCATGTCAGATACACAGTGAATTTCCATATTTGTTTAATGTGAGACTTTAATTAATGCTGCATTGTGTCTGTGCTCAGATTCAGATTACATCCATGAATAAACATGAGTTAATTAACCCATCACTTTGGCCATGAACATCTTTATTTAGAAGATGAAATGAAGATTACGGGAGGTCACGTTATTATTAAATCACTTTATGACGACACTGTAAGTCGTTTCAAAGATCTGCAGATTTAAATATTGTTGACACACATTGCAATATAACCACACACACACACACACACACACACACACAGACGTAGTTTTTGTGCCTTTAACTGATCTGCCTCAAATGTTTTTCACCGGCATCATGTGGATTTGAAACAGTCTGACCGTGATGTTTAAAACACAGGAAACTGAAATGAGGTCCAGGCAAACCTTCTCAAAACTAATTTAAATAATCATCAGATTAACAGAAGGGCGGCCTCAAACATTTTCTTCGAATCTTTGCTTTTATCGTCTGAATTGTCTTGGCCCTCGCTAATATAACTATATATAAGATAACTATAAGAGACTTATAGTTCATTCTTATGATTAAACACACAAACAACAAGCAGATTTTATCTATAAGGCCCCAGATCACAAACCTGCATTAAGGGTGTTTTCTAATCTGTAATCTCAACATAGGGCTCGTTGTTTGAAAACACTAATTAGTGTTAGTGAGGAGGAGTGTGTGTGTGTGTGTGCATGGACAGACAAATAGATATAAAAGGGATCTAATTTTGAAATAAAATGTATTTAATTTGGCTTCATAGGAAACAACATTTTACTAAGATTGAAATTGATCTGTTGTGGTGATGGGCTGCAGGCTGACACACAGGTCTGATTTTGTTGCATATCATCTCTGTGACTTCATTTCCTGTCTGCCTCCCATCCAAACCCAAATAAAGGCCTCAACCAGCAATCATCCTCTTTAACTCTCTGAGTCGCCTTGAGCAAATAAAAAAGACAGGTCAACGCGTCGAGTCAGAGTAATGAGAGAGAAGCGTCGTCGGTATTCCCGGCCACAGCAGCTGTTGGATTTCATCATGAAACAAGACAAAGCGATTCAATCTTTACTTTTGCTTTTCCAGCCGATGAGTTTACACCCGGAAAAACCCACATTACTAGATTACTGTTGTGTTTCTGTCTCTCGTAGCGATGCTGTGGTTGGGGGAGAGCGTGCCGAGCCATCCCAGCGATTTCAAGTCATCGTGGTCTCATTACAGCAGGCTGTTGGTAATCCTCCCGCTTTGATCCGGGAGCTAAAGGGAGCTGCGTTTTGCTGCAGTTCAAACAGTGTTCTTCGTGCTCCCTCAGCACCTCCACCAGGAGCCCTGTGGTGGCTGAGGAGGAGACAGGAGTTTGTTTTTCCTGCTGAATGCAGGTGAGACGCAGAGAGACAGACGGAGGTGTGCTGGTAGTGTGTTAAAGTCAATCGGAGGTTAACCACAAGGAGACGTGGGGGGGGGGTTCCTCACTTCGACAATGGGGTCAGAGGGAACGTGCTCGCAATGCGACTCAATTCCGAATATTTTATTCATGCCTTAAGGGATGATTCAAAGCAGGCGAGCGCAAACAATAAGAGGCTGGAACACAGGGTGGAATTCATACACAAAAACCCACGAAGAACAAAACAGCGATCAACAACTGCAGCTTCATAGAAAAGCTCCTTTACACGTCCACTGTGACTCCATCACTGATTACAGAGCTGCTCAATAACTTGTGATAAATCTACAGCCAAGAATTTGTTTTGTATGTCATCACAGTATTGTATAAAAGCCTCTTTGTATGGATTCTTTAAGGGATTATCAGTATATTTAAAAAGTCATGAAATGCAACACAGGTCGTGAAGAGCTGTGGGATCTTTCTTTAAATGGGAAAGGAAAGGATCTTATCTAAGAATTCAATCTAAAAAATAAAATCTTATATAAAAGTACTTTGCTAATTTTGGGTAATTAAATTTCATTCAGTTATAATTTGAATGGCCTCATGACCTCATTTTTTAATTTCCTAAATAATTGTTTTTTTTACTCTGGATCGGGTCCTTTATATTCAAATGCTTTACATATCAAGACAAAACAGTTTTTTTTTTTTTTATAACTGAAGCTGCCACAGGTTCTCTCATGGTTGGAAGGTGAGGTTGAGGGGAGGAGCATTCAGCTGCAACACAGAGCCTCACCACCAGATGTCCCTACAGTTATCACACTGAACCTTTAAAGCAGGGAAGTTCCCACAGGGACAAAAAAAATACATCAGCAAAATATTCTCCACTTATTTCTTTTGATGGATGCAGATTTCTTCCTGTTTTTCTTATAAATATAAATTCTAAAAAATTGAATGTATAAGAATGTATATTTATACAAGTTATAATTTGATTGGCCTCATGACCTCATTTTTTAATTTCATAAATAATTGTTTTTTTTACTCTGGATCGGGTCCTTTATATTCAAATGCTTTACATATCAAGACAAAACAGTTTTTTTTTTTTTATAACTGAAGCTGCCACAGGTTCTCTCATGGTTGGAAGGTGAGGTTGAGGGGAGGAGCATTCAGCTGCAACACAGAGCCTCACCACCAGATGTCCCTACAGTAATCACACTGAACCTTTAAAGCAGGGAAGTTCCCACAGGGACAAAAAAAATACATCAGCAAAATATTCTCCACTTATTTCTTTTGATGGATGCAGATTTCTTCCTGTTTTTCTTATAAATATAAATTCTAAAAAATTGAATGCATAAGAATGTATATTTATACATTTAAAGGTGGTTGAAGGGCATCAGCTAATCCGACTCGTTCTCAGTCGTATGATGCTAGGCTAACAGCTGGTGACTGATGCTTCATGTTTTAAAGATGCAGGGCGTCTTCCCACAAGTGAATCCAAATGTCTTGACTGCCCCCTGGTGGCTGGCGGTGATGCAGGTTTTCTCTGAACTCTGGAGTTCAGGAGACACATTCACAACAACATGGAAAGCTCTGGGGTGTTCAGGCGCCAGGGGAAATCCTCCTTGGGCTTGTTAGTACAGATCATGTGACCCAGCGTCCTCATGAAAACACTGACAGCAGCTGAAGCTGGGTCGCACCGTCGTAGTGGTTTAAACACGCGTTGTGTTGTGGTTCATGGCTCTCTGGAGCATTTACTGTCTACAGCATTGCTCCACTGCAGACTTCCCCCAACGCACCAATGAGGAGCGAGCCGCTGCAACAATAAACAAGAATTGCAAGGATAATTGTAAATGATTCATTGCTTTAAAAAGGCAAAAACAAATGTAGAAATTGTTTTTTAATGAATCCAGTTCCTCTGACTTGTGGTGAGCTCACACTCGTTTCTTCATGATGTATTACACCCAGACGCATGCGTCCCTGTGACTTTCTGCAGAATCTAATTCCATGAATGAATTTATAACACATCTTCACATGACTTATTTATTTAACACGCACACACATTCTATTGATGAATTATTCAAGCGTTCGTTTCAGGCTGAAGATTTTAATTCACTTGTAGTGAGAGGGCAGACGAACAGGTGGCGTGGCCCAGGGGATGAAATCTCCGTGTCTGATTCTCTCTCCCTCACTCCGCCGAGACCGAAAAGCCTCAAGAACGGGAGTTCAGTTTTATTTTATGAAACGTCATCGCAGATAAACCAGGTAGGATGAACAAAAGGTTTTTTTTACTTCAGCCCATGTCATAGAGTGTTGATAGAAATATTTGTACACAACGTCCTGCACACAAACAATAAAACAGGACATAGCAGAACTGTTTGAGGTGGACTCACTAATGACAATAATTCATAATAATATTATAATATTTGACCGTTTTGGTGACTGTGGTGCCAAGCTGCTTCATTAGCTGCCAAACAGCATCATGTAAAAAGGTATGTCACTGCATGCAAGTTACATGCTAATGATTTAACTGTAAGTTACTGTAAGTAACTGTTTTTCATTGAGTAACACTGCTCCAAAAAAAGTTTTATTGAAGTGGCGACAATTTAAAAACAAACAGCTGCTTAATGGACATAAAATTGTTAAGAGCTGTGGGATCTTTTTTAAAATCATAAGGAAACAGCCGACCCTCAGTTCTAAAAGGAAAGGAGAAAATGCCTTCCCACAATTCTTTGCAGCAGCAACATTTAAAGCCATGTACGTATAGAAGACACCCGGTGAAACGTCCTCTGAAGACGACTCTTCCTTCAAATCTCAACTAAGTTGTTCAGTGCAAAGCACGATAAAGCTCAAAGCGTCCGTGTGTGTGTGTGTGTGTGTGTGTGTGTGTGCGTGCACCCATGGGACTGCTGAAACAAACCACAGCAATAAACCCCTGGAAACTACATAGCCGAAAGAACTGAAGAGACCAAAGGCAGCCAGCTCTCCGCTATATCCACCACCTGAAGCTGTGCATATCCCTGCCTGGGCACCGTGGAGACACACACACACGGCTCCACTTATACCAATATGGGAATCACAGAGTGTGATATGGCCTCACTGACAAACATTCGGTGGGATTGTGCTCATCGCTGGCTCATGTACCAGTGCTGTGGGCTTCTGTTTGTCCCTGATCTTCAACATTTTGGTAGAAGTGTGGATTCCAATAAAGGCTTGTTAAACAACAGATTTCATTCTCCGACTCAAGAGGGCCCTGCATGGCCCAGAGGCGTAAGCTGCTCCTTTGAACATCCAAATCCCCGTGCAGCGACTGACTTCCCTTTGTTATTCACTGGTGGAGGCTCCTCCACTGTTTTTCGCTCTGGAACGGCTCCAGTGCAGAGGGAGCTTTTAGCTGTAAGAGATCATCTCATTGAGATCATCAAGCCCCAGTTAATTGAACTTTTATATGATATCCTTGTAGGAGCAAAGGGGGGGGGCGTATTGTTTTAATGAAGAATTCATCAGCCAGAGATGGGGAGCCAGATTTAATGAGCCCTTCCCTGTAATGGATGAGAGGCACAGAGTGAACGCTGCTGCCCTCCCCTGTCTGCTGCTGTGATCGTACACACACACACACACAAACACAGCATATTCAGATTTATTGTTTTAACACTAAAGTACACATTGTTCCGCATTTATACAAATAATAATGACTCATACCCACTGGCAGCATTATGGTACATTCCAAGTCCGTCCACATACATGTTCCTGTTCCTGTGAAAAAAAATATTTCCTGTTTCAGGAAAATGTCTCCTGTTTTTATTATAGATCAGACAGATAGATAGATATCTTGAATGCAGTCCTGACCCCTGAGGAAGGGCTCAGACTCTCAGACTTGATTGGAAGCGTGACGATGAGGGCAGAGCCAACACATTTACAGATGGAATGAACCAGCACTGTGCATTGTTAGCATTTCTCTGCCATTCAGCCCCGTTTGATTGATTCTTTCTCAGCAGCGGTGATCAAAAGGCAGGAGGAGACAAAAGATTAAAGAAGATAAAAGACGAGTCCCCCCCCCACAGTCGTGGTTAACAGGCGCCGCAGCAGACCTGGAAATAATGCTCCTCATATCTTTATGCAAATATCGTGGACTGGCTCAATCAGTGCGCGTGTCCTCAGACAGGGAGGAGCAGAGGGACAGTGGCAGCTCTGAGAGGTTTTGCCTTGTGAACACAATATCTCAATAACGCCTCGAGGGAATTTATGTGAACTTGGTGAAAATATTTGACTTGGATTCACAAATAAACTGATTACAAGTCAAAGGTCAAAGGTCAAGAGCCTTCACAGAGTTCCTGTCCCTCAGAGACAATAACATACTACTAGAAAAGTCCAGAGTTCAAAACCCATCCAACATCCCCCAGGAGAACAGGGGGCCCGTCCCCTCTGCAGGACCTGTGAGTGGTGCCCGGCTGACCATCGCTCAACGTCCGCCCTGAAATCCGGTGCCACGTGAACCAGCTCCGGCCCTGCTCACAGGGAGGATGCTGGCAGCGGCCAGGGTTTTCACATCTCACTTCTGGGAACGGGGAGGTGGCTGCCGGGTTCCAACCAACTTGGGGGGAGTGACTCAGACGGTGGAGGGGGTTATAAACAGCAAACCACCGCCCCCTGCCTTTGGACAACTTTGCGCACGTCCCTCTCTCCCTGTGGTCGCGTCCTCCTAGTGCTCGGCTGCCGCAGTCCGCTCCTGGCGTGTCGCTCTGCAGACATGACACCTGTGCTGCGGCTCTGCGCCGCCATCCTCGCGTCGGTGCTCGTGCACACCGCGACGTCTGCGCACCTCAATGAAACGTAAGTCGCTGCGCTGCAGACGTTTGGCATGTGCGTCACAGGCGAGCGCGCGCGCCAGAGCTCGGGTGGCTCTGTGTGGATGCAGCTGCGCGTGACTGTGTTGACAAGAAGTTTTCAGACAAAAGTCAGGATGTCAAGTGTTGCGGTTCTGTGCGTGTGTGTGTGTGTGTGTTTGTGATGGAGGGGTGTCAAAGTCCAGTTATCTGGAGAGAATGTGCTGTCACTCTCTGATTTGTGTTGTTCATGATGACTCGTGACCACTGTCTCTGGATATTGATTTGATCTTTGATTTGAAAGTGTGGGTGTGTGTGTGTGTGTGTGTGTGTGTGTGTGTGTGTGTGTGTGTGTGTGTTCATCCTGACTGTAATAGATCAGTTTCGCAATCAGATAAATCTTTTATTAATCCACAGTTTGAGCAGCAGAAAGTCAAAATGAGGCAAAGACAAGTTTAAAAGAGGGTGAAAGTCTGATAAGATAAAATGTAGAGAACTAACAAAAGCACACACCAACGAGTACAGATGGAAAAATGTATCTGTGTAAAATGCAGGGGCAGAGGAGACAGGAGGATTGCACAAGGACAGTCACTGTGTATAAATATGCGAGTAAATGTGACAGATAACAGGTATACTTCAGTTCCTTTAGTATAAAGAAGTGTCTGTGTATGTATGTGTGTGTGTGTAGTACAAAATTAGAAGTTGTATTCTGTTTTCTACACATAACATTTGTTGACATTCTGGCCTCCCACTGCTGAATCACATGTGTTAAGTAATATACCTGGGCCCCCTCCTCATCCCCTCATATTTCTGATCAAAACTCAGTGACAGATCTTTTCCGAACAGTATTTCTCTCTTAGTAAGTAGTAGACATCAGAGGTGACCGCAGCTGATCTGTATCAGAAAACAAGCAAAGGTTTTGAAACTGTCCGAGTCGATGGGGCGAAGCTGTGAGCACACTTTGTTTACACATCAGCAGACGTGTGGCAACATTATGGACACGGGGTCATGTCTCCAGCTCCTCGATGTAATGTGCAGAACGATGTCCACTCTCCTTTTTAGGGAGCTGCCAGATAAAAAATAAAAAATAAACTTGAACATAACGCATCTTCCTGTTGTGTTCACCTCTCTCCACCTCTCCAGGATTTTCGCAGTGACCGTGAGCTCCCGCTTGACAGCGGGTAAACTGGAGACTCTGTGTGCCCACGTCCAAGGCCCCACGGAGCCCGTCTCTCTGACCGTGTCCCTCGACCTGGACTCTGGCCAGATCGTCCTCCTGGAGGAGGCCGTCAAACAGGACTTTTACCGTTGCTTGAACTTCCGGGTCTGAGTCAACACATCACACACACAGCTAAAAATAAATATTGTCTTTTGGTGGGAAGGTAGAGCGGAGCTCAGCAAGAGTGACAGTGTCTCTAATTGTTCAAAGCAACGCTGTTTCCTAATCCCCTCGCCCTCCATTAAAACTAATGGCTCAAATCCCGTGGTCATTATGTACCTCATTATCCAGCCGGCTGTCAGCGTCAGTGGTGCTCTGGTTCCTGTCACAGCACTGCTCGCAGTTATGTAACGTACGCCTTGGTTACATATTGATGCAAAACGATCCGCCAACCTCAATTAGCTCTTTGACAATAGCACTTAGTTTCACTTCATTCCCTCCTGACTGGGCCTGGAGCTCAGCTGGGCTGGAATTTATTCATTCCTGAAACTGGCTGATTATGTACCTGCATTCCTCTGGGAAAGACCCCCTGACCCCTTACACACACACACACACCTGAGTAGTTTCAGTTCCTGTTAGGTAACAGCGGCTAATAATAATATAATTAACATTGTATAGTGGAGGAGGTTATCACAGGAGGTCAGACAGAAGCCGAAGGGTGTTTCACAAAATGAGGACAAGCTCAGTGCCTGCACGAGCATGTAAAAGTGCACGTTTCATTTTTGGTCCCACAGGTCCCATCGCTGCTCAGGAAAACTGTGGCAAACATCAAAGTGACCGTCCAGGGAGCGAGCGCCGCAATGAGCAAGTCGAATAAAGTCCTGATCGAGGCTCCTGCCTTCATCCAGATTATCCAGACGGACAAACCCATCTACAAACCCGGGCAGACCGGTGGGTGCCTGACGCTGTGAATCATCCTCAGTCTGAAAATACCCAGCTGCTGTTCATTATTCACACTGCTTTTGAATTCAGCTGTGCTTGCACAATTTTGGGCTGGTTCGTAAAAAAAAAAAAAAAAAATCTGCATAATGCTGAGCTCCGACCTGGCAACTTTAGGAATTATGTGCAAACGAATGGCTGCTCCGCTTACAGTTCTTGGTGAGGCTGTTTATAATCCAAGTCTTTCTCATTAAAAAAATTACAGTCCAGGTTTTAAATGTGGTTTTGCTGTAATTGGAGTAATTGTGTCTGGAGCATGGCAGCCTGCAGATCACAGGCACAGCTAGCACCTGAAGGAAGGTGATTTATTTCTGTCCATTAGCTTCATTTTCATGAATGGTCTTTTCTTCTCTTTAAAGTCAAGTTCCGAATCGTGTTCATGGACGCCAATTTCATCCCTGTTGCTCGGGTGGTGAGTTTTATTTACTCTCTTCCAAATCATGTGACACCGTGTGCAATCACTCCCGAACAGCCAACTTCGCAGCGCAGTGCGTTTTCCGCCGAGCAGCCAGCGGATCTGAGAGTGAGGTCTATTTTGGTTCAGGAGAGTGGGAGGTGAGAGGAGGGCTGTTTGTTGATCTTGAAGACAGCGTGGGCGTGTGGCGCTGTGTGGAGTAGTGTGATAAACATGCTGTCGGAGTTCATTTGGCGCACACTGCATTTGACCCAAACATCTGAGTCAATATGGGCTCAAGGCCTTTTCCGTTAGCGACGCGAGGCTGGAAACACAACGGTGCGCGGTGACTGTGAAATCCATTCAGATACACGGCACCATGAGGAGGGTGGCGCGCTCCTAATAAATCCCATCAGCTGAAAACAAGGACTTCAAATAGTCATATAGAGTCTAAATGTTCTAAAGGAAGACATAAGACAGAAGTATTTGATATCCAACAGAGCGCTCTGAGTGTTAGGATTCGGTCAGTTCTCTGCGTCCTAGAAAGTGTCAAGAATCTGACAAATGTCTGTGCTGAAGCCTTTTATACACCAGCATGTCCCCTGTCTGCTGCATTATGATGGAGGAGGTGGACATTGGTCTCTCTTTGTGTATTTGATCAAGCAGTTCACCAGTTTGTCCAACTCACAGCTGGTGACCTTAGCCGAGTAATGATTGATGGGGTTTTAATGAGGATTCAGTGTAAGCTCACAGCACCACACAAGGAGCTACTGACCTTTACTTCTGTTTAATTCCTCTGTGAACCAATCCACTGTTCTTCATTCTTTTTTTTGTTGTTTCTTTGTTTCTTTTAGTACAAACTGGTGGAGATCCAGGTAAGGAAAACTACTCATTTTTAAAATGAGGAATTGACTGTTGAAGGCCCCCGAGTTTCTGTAACTACCAACCATAGATGGAAGCTATTTCAACGTTTCACCTATTTACTTGATGTTTTCACACCGAGGGGCTTCGCTATAACGCAGGGCTCGAATGAATGCATCTCGTTGCAGGATCCCAATTCCAATCGCATCGCCCAGTGGTTGGACAAGACCATCGATGGCGGCATCCTCGATCTGGCCCACCCCATGATTCCAGAGGCGGTTCAAGGAACGTACAAGATCACCGCCTCAACGGACAAAGGGGAGCAACACACCCACCAGTTTGACATCAAGGAATACGGTCTGCTGCTGATACACCCGCAACAAATGTCTCAGGCTCATCCAAATAATCAGTCTGAGCGTCATCATTTGTAATATCTGGTCCCCTTTGCTTTAGTTTTGCCAAAGTATGAGGTGAAGGTGGAGCTGCCCGGGGTCATAAGCATCCTGGATCAAGAGGCAGCGCTGAAGATCTGTGGGAAGTGAGTGTAGACGCTGATGATGACGTTACGTGTTGATGAACAATCAGAAGCCAATAAATGGTTTCTTTTTTCCTTTCGTTCTTATGACTCAGAATGTCACTGTTTGTCGTAGTTACTGAAATCTGTTCAAGGATCAATCGCTTCTTCTGTTCCCGGCAGATACACTTATGGGAAACCGGTTATTGGTTCGGTCAAGGCCGTGCTTTGTAGGAAAGCCACTCAGCATTTCTGGTTTTGGAATCCCAGAATTGTCACCGCCACAGATATCTGCAGAACCTATAATTTAACTGTGAGTACACCAGATGAAAATGTATTCACTCCACGGTTATTAAAACGTTTGATTTGATTTTGTTTTGTTTTTTTTTTAATCTTCTAGACGGATAAAAGTGGATGTGCCACACAAACCGTGACTGTGGGAGACTTCTCCCCCTTCAGCTCCGAGTACGAGGATACTTTCCATGTTACTGCTGAAATGGAAGAGTACGGCACAGGTGGGTCGACTGAATGCCAGGAACTGTTCCCCCCTCCAATGAGCCGCACTGCCTAACCTGCTGGTCTCCGTTGGTCACCCTCCAGGGGTCACTCTTACAGGAAGTGGGCGCACCAGTTTCAGCTCTTACATCCGAACTGTCAGCTTCGTTGACGTGTCTGAATTCTACAAACTTGGCATTCCCTTTGACGGAAAGGTAATCTGTCTGGAGAGACTTGTCAGTGCACGGTTCATGCTCGTGGCACGACGGGGTCACTGATGTCAGACGACCGATAATACTTCAGTCCAGACTGAAATATCTACTTTCATTCAGGGTTCCCACAGGATGAACCGTGTTGATGATCTTCCCAATTTCCAACAAAAAGTTAAAATCTCGTTTTTTTTTAAGGTGGCGGAATTCTGAGCTTGTTGGTTGACTAAAATGAGTCCAGTTTGTTAGTCACCTGTAGACCAGTAGACCTGGACCTTACTTTTGGAATCAGCCCAGATGATGAACCATTTAACTTTCAGACACTTGCTTCGTCACTAACTTACTTCCTGTGACACCATTGTGTCTGACCACGCCTCAATGACATCACTGCAGAGTTAGGACTGTTATTCTTGTTTTGATTGTAGATCAAACTGACGGGTCTGGATAATAAACCTGTCCCCAATGAGCTGGTGCACCTGCGTGCCTCCCCCTCACAAAAAGTCTCACTCACGACTGACCAGAGAGGCATGGCCTCATTTTCTCTGGACACGACCAACTGGAGAGGCACATTGAATCTGCAGGTTGGTCACCAGCCACCTTTAGTCACCGTTTCCCCACTTAGGTTTATATTCCAGTTCTTCACGTTGGGTCTGTGCTGGAGATGTCAACTTTTGACCTCTCACCATTTGTGCCAACAGGCGAGCTCTCAGAGCACCACCGTCAACACTTCACAGTGGCCAGGCTCACGTCGACCGGAGTACAGGTCGGCCAATCAGGAGGTTTCGTTGTTTTATTCTAAGAGCAGCAGCTTCTTGAAGCTCATGCAGGCCGATCAGAAGATCCCCTGTGACGCGCCTGCGACGGTGCTGGCTCAGTACATCATCCAGGGGAAGGAGCTAAAGAGTGGACAGGAAGTCCTTAACTTTTATTACCTGGTATGTGTCACAGTCACTCACTGATCAAAATAAACACTTTCCACTCCATTTGACAATCATAATATTTCGTTTTATTAGTTTTAATTTTGTTGAATTACTTTGATTAATTAATTCAATCCAGTCCTCATTTAAAAGTTCTGTGGAGTTCTGTTTAATTATTTTTATTCGATTTGAACTAGGGATGTGAATGTGTCCGTGCAGGTGGTGTCCAGAGGAGGGATCGCTCAGCATGGCCACGTCCCGGTGGCTGTTAAAGCCGGAACTGGTACACAGACAACTAGTTTTCCTCACACACGAGCCCAGTGATGTTCTGACATACAGCCTGTGAACATGTTTGTGCAAAGGCTCAGGACATGTCTCATGTGTTTCCTGCCTTAGTCAACAAAGGGCAGCTGTCCATTCCGCTCCAGCAGGTGACAGACCTGGCTCCATTTGCCCAGGTGGTGGTTTACACTGTGATGCCCAGTGGAGAAGCTGTGGCCGACAGCAAGGACTTCCCCATTCAGCTCTGCCTCAACAACAAGGTTTCATCTTAAATCAGCATGAAAGCCCTTGAGGATGCACCCTGGCATCCCTTCAAAATGTCTTTCTGGAAAAAGACGTTTTCTAAACACAGTCGAGTAGAGCAACGACATAAACACCACTGACTAAACGCCTGTCGTCTGCCGTGCAGGTGGCTCTCAAGTTCTCCTCCGTCCAGAGTCTTCCAGCGGAGAAGACCACGCTCAGTCTCAAGGCTGAGCCCGGCTCCCTGTGTTCCCTGAGGGCCATCGACCAGAGCGTCCTCCTCCTCAAGCAACAGCAGGAGCTCTCTGTCAGCTCTGTACGGCGGTGATCATAAACTCAGGTTGCCAGGTTTGTCAGTATTTTATCAGTAACGCCAGTGTTTCTGTGCAGGTGTACAAACAGCTGCCTTTACAGAAGATGTCAGGATACTCGCGTGAGGTCGATGACCATGAGCCATATCCCTGCCTGCCTATTTTCGCCGCTCCTCGCCGGGCGACACGCTCAATCATCTATCAGCCGGATCAGATGAACGACGTCTACAGCATCTTTAAAGTAGAGTACTGGATCGTTTCGTTTGGACGCAGATCAGTGATGCGTGGGCCGGTGCACGTTCGCCAGATCCGTTGATCTCTGGATTGCTTTGTGTCCTCAGCAGTGTTGTGTCGTCACACTTTTTATCCACTCCTGATCACGCGCTTCACGATATATGACCTCTGGGTTTTCTCATCACTCTCTCTCTCCTTCTAGGAAATTGGAATCAAAATTGTGACAAACTCTGATGTGAAGAAACCAGTCGACTGCTCCGACAGATATGACTTTGAATTTTATTACGGTGAGGTTTATATTATGCCGCCTGCACTGTCCAGAATAAGAAACCTTCCATTTGACTGTAAAGTATATTTGACAGCAAATTTCTCCCCACACCGCGGAGAACATGGAGAAGGAGGAACTGGAAATGCAAAGGAGACTGTTAGAACATACTTTCCCGAGACCTGGATCTGGGAGCTGGTTTTAGTTGGGTAGGTTGTGTATTTATTGTTTTTGAGTTTCTTTTCTTTTCTTTTTTTTACCCACATGTTCCAAGATTCTCCAGGCTTCCCTATTGCCATGGCCTACGACATGTCCATCGACAGCATGTCACGGGTTAAAATGCCAGAAGAAAACAAACAGAAAGCAACTGAACCCAAGATGGAAACAGTCAGGACATTCTTCCCTGAGACCTGGATCTGGGACCTGGTTGCTGTGGGGTAATAATCATACGAGTAACCATCGAGAGATTGTACGACTTCTTTCTAACACGCGACTTGTTTTTAATCTTAACATTACAGCTTTCTTGAGGCGCTGAAGTAAATGTTCAAGTCATGTGTAAAAGTCTTCAAGTCGGAAGGACAATTGACTGAAAGAGAATGATGAATGAAATGATACCAGACTATTACTGGTACTTCCATGACTACTACCAATGGCAGAAATAACTTTTCAGAGGTGTTCCACAGAGGAGTGTTCGAATGTCCACTCAGACGCGCTGCCGCTAGGACGTGTTGATTGGTTCGCACGCTTGTCTGTGTGCAGGGACACGGGCTCAGTGAGCGTGGAGAAGACCGTCCCTGACACCATCACCAAGTGGGCGGCCGGAGCGTTCTGCGTCTCCTCCGTCGGCTTCGGCGTGGCGCCCAACGTCGGGCTGACGGCCTTCCAGCCGTTCTTTGTCAGCCTCACCCTGCCCTACTCCGTCATCAGAGGGGAGGTCTTCACCCTCAAAGCCACCGTCTTCAACTACCTGTCCAAATGCATTATGGTACGTGTTTCAATCCTGATGACTTTCAAGCACGTAAAGATGGTCTGTGTGTAAATGCACACGGATTTGAGGCTGCCAGCGCCGTCTGTCCTGCTCACGCGCGTTTGCCCTGTATTCTGTTTAGGTGAAGGTGACTCTGGCCGAGTCTGACCAGTACACTCGCAGGGACTGTGATGGCTGCCAGTACACTGTGTGTCTGTGTGGAGAGGAGAGCAGGACCTTCTCCTGGATCGTTACCCCCACTGCCCTCGGTACGGATGTTATATCAGAATATACGATATGTGTTGCTTTGTTTTTTTACAAATCCAAATATGAGCGTCCACAGTTAGGAGGAAAATGTGTATTTTACTGGACAACAAAACATGACTATTACGCAGATATTAATTTCTATTTACAGTTACATTCAACTCAACTTAAAAATCACTCTTTCTTTTCTTTTCTGTGTCACAATGAATTGAAATACTTAGTTTAATACAGTAACCATCAGTGGCTGCCTGTAGCATCACCCAGTATGACCAGTCTGGTGGCGGTGGGGTTCACCGATGGTTCCCCTGAGCCAGTACCGTGGCCTGAGCTTGTAGGCAGTGTAGGAGTGGCGCTCACGTTCCGGACACCAGCAAGGACCGACGCAGACCAGTCTGGGAGCTCACTGGCGCCTGCTCTAGGCCTGGGAGGACGTCCCAGAAGTCTCGGGTCCAGGCGTTGTTGGGGGTGCATACAGTCACGCGGAGGCCACGTTAGGATCGGTTCCGTTTTTTTTGCACCGCCGATTCCCGATGTGCTTTTGCATCCAGCCCGTTACATCATCTCGTTCTCGGCAATTACACAAATAATTCGTTTATCGGGATCTGAGGTGTGATTTAAGTGTTCCCTTCATTTTTGTTTTTTTTAAGAGTCGTGTACTTTCAGTGATGAAGATAAAACAGAACAAGCTAATTAATCCCTGTTCAAGGCGCTGACAGCTGTTGTGTCTGCACTGCTGGAAGCAAAGACAGCCGTCTGTCGCGGTTACGCCGCCTGGGCTGAAGGCAGAGCGTTTCCATCAGCCTCCATCAGCCAGGATGGAGATGAAGCTCTTGTGAATGCCAAATTGCACTCCTCTAACTCCCCCTTAGAGGAATGCTGACAATCACTTGTACTAACAAGTCAGGTAGTATCTCTGACGAAACCCTCAGAAACCTCTCCCTCGGGGGGTCGATCTGTGCTTGTCCTCTGTGTGAAGGATTGTGGGATGCGAGGGGAAGGAGGAGGGGTGTGGGAGATGGAGCCGTGCGGGAGAGAGGCAGCATAATAAGGCAACAAATGGGGATTAATGAGGGCAAATAAGATCGGAAGCAGGGGGAGGAAGTACAACACGGAGAGGAGGGATGGAGGCAGTGTGGATAATGAGCTGGATTGAAAAGCAGATGGGAGGTGATATTTTTTTTACCTCTGTGTGCAGAATGTGCCAGGCTTTCAGAATAAGAGCGTGTTTTTTGTTTCTGTGGCGCCCAGGTGAGTTGAAACTGAAGGTGAGCGCCGAGGCCCTGAAGACCGACACGCTGTGTGGGAACGAGGTGGCCACCGTCCCCGACATGGGAAGGATCGACACGGTGGTCCGCACCCTGCTGGTGGAGGTCAGTCCCGACCTGTGTGTGTGTGTGCGTGTGTGTGCGTGCACCGGTTTAATAAAGCCAGCGTTGGTCCCTCACATCTGGATTGTCTCGTGTGTCCGTCAGGCCGAAGGAACGCCACAGATGGTCAGCCACAACGCTCTCCTCTGCCCTGCAGGTCAGCAAACAGGCAGCTAACGGGAAGCCTCCGGGCCGACGGCCATGTTGACTGTCGCGTTCAATGAGCTCGATACGTGCGCGTCCAAAGGTCGTTCTCTCCTGTGCAGACCTTTGATTGTTGTTTGTTTAAACATGTAGAGTGGTGGGGATCTGTTTGGACTGACCTTTCATTTCTGAATAAGATGAATGAATGAATGGATGATTAACCATAACTGGGAGTCAGCCCGCCCCCTTCACGTTCCAGCACGTCACGTGTTGTGTCCTCTCCGTCCCCAGACGGCCCGGTGGAGAGGAGCATCTCTCTCCAGCTGCCTGAGCTGTTCGTGGCTGGATCCGCCCGGGCCTCCGTCTCTGTGCTGGGTCAGCACCGCCATGTTTTTAACCCTTTCACCCTCCCATGACTCGGCCCTGTCACACAGAGCATCACCTCGGTTCTTGTGCCTCTGCAGGGGATCTGATGGGCCGGGCCATGAAGAACCTGGACAGGCTGCTGGCCATGCCGTACGGCTGTGGGGAGCAGAACATGGTGAAATTTGCCCCCAACATCTTCATCCTCAACTACCTGGAAAGCACCGGCCAGCTGACCCAGGAGATCCGAGACAGGGCGACGCGCTTCCTGGAGAGCGGTGAGTGGCGGCGCTCCTGTCCCACGCAAGGCCGGGCGTGAAGACAAGGAACACGGAACCGAGGGATGGAATTGCATGTTCTTGTCCCTTTATTCAGGAGCCGGGTCTGTCACCGTGTGGGCCAGGCTTTACTGGGTTTACTGGTTTCATGTTCAGACCTTGTAATCTTTCATCTGGCGTGGCAGGGTATCAGAGGGAGCTCACCTACAAGCACGACGACGGATCGTACAGCGCCTTCGGGAAGAGCGACGAGTCTGGGAACACGTGGTCAGTATCAGTGTCCTGAGCTGCTCAGAGTCGAGTGATTGGGATGAAATAACATCAAGAAATACAATACAGTACCGATCACACAGTTTATATTATTGTGATTAATCAACACCGAAAGCTGCACACATTTTCAGAGGACTACACACTGTGTTTGAATCAGTATTTTAAGAAATGTCTATTTTAGTTGAGATGAAATAGTTCAGTCTAATTAAGAGTGTAAAACGTAGATTTAAGCAAAAACTGAGGAGCAATCTGAGACCATGTCGTGAAAATACCACAATAAAAAGAGGAATTCATGAAAAAAACAAGTCTTTATTTAGAGCTTCGCTCTCGTTCTCAGCTCAAATCTCTCACACTTCATTTGAGGAGAAAATAGAAAATGACAAGTTGAATCACACACTCGGTGTCCTCTTCACGCACATACACACACACACAGTGTCCTCTCTGCGTCTGGCACCAGCAGCCACCCTAATAATTTGACTTTCTGAGGAACATGCCAGAACATATTAATATTTTCCTGTAATGGGCTTAAAGCCTGCGCAGCCTGCGGGGATCGAACAACCCTCTGTGTGTTCACAGCGTGCTGGGCAGTTTTGGCAGTTGGTGTGTGTGGGCGTGTGTTTGTGATTAGGAGAAACTGGGACTCTCACTTAACATTAGAATTCTAGAATGTGGATATTTGAAGGAAAATGGCCGCATGAAGCGAAACTTGTATTATTAATGTGGAACCAAAAAAACAAAATCTTTCTCTGCAAGGTAAACGATTGAATTTGTCAGTTAAAAAAGTGTGTGTGTGTGTGTGTGTGTGTGTGCCCTCCAGGCTGACCTCTTTTGTGATGAAGTCCTTCGGGGGGGCCAGGCCCTACATTTTCGTGGATCTTAAACACATCACCGCAGCCAGGAAGTGGCTGGAGAGCCACCAGCTGCCCGACGGCTGCGTCCGCTCGGTCGGAAAGCTCCTCCACAACGGCATGAAGGTAAGGGGCGGAGACATCTGCCTCACGTGGAGCGAGGATCGCCCTGCTCACCCTGCGCCTGCGTTTCCCTCCAGGGAGGAGTGAGCGATGACGTGTCCCTGACGGCGTACATCGCCGCCGCCACGCTGGAGCTGGATGCCAACGTCACGGTGAGTCCCGGACCCCTCTCAGGCTCGGTCGACCCCTCGCTGCTGGAGCCATGGGGTTGAACTGACTTTAAATCTGTCTGATGAAATATTTATGTTTTCAATCATCTCCAAAAAGTAAACGTGTCAGAGCTGCCTGTGCCGGGAGTCGATGTTTACGTCGGGTTATTTTTTGAACGCATCGTGTTGTTGGGATATTTGTTGACGGAAGGTTCGACTGAGGGGCATGGAATCACATGATGTCGCCATGTGTGCAGCTTCTAACTCTGTTCATTAAACTTATTTCTCATGCCAAACATCTTCTGTTCCTGTTACGGTCATTTACTTCACTTCCAGCTTCCTCTTTTCCATTTGGACAGAATCCCTTCATCCAGAAGTGTCTGAGCTGTCTGAAGGCGGCCGTGTCCAAGCAGATGGACAACCTGTACACCACGGCCCTGCTGTCCTACACCTTCTCTCTGGCTGGGGACCAGGACATGAGGAGCAAACTCATCACATACCTGCACCAGACGTCCACCTTGCAGGGTAATGCAGCGCCGCCGCCGTCACCACCATGGAAATGATGCCTCCGGTCCTCTGTGAGATACTGAGAGACTCTCTGAACTGACAGGTGGCACGCGGCACTGGGTCAGAGCCTCGGCCTCAGGGACGGGCCTGGACTCCCTGGAGACGGAGATGACCTCCTACGTGCTGCTGGCTCTGCTCACGGGTCCCAGCATGCCTGACTTCGGGTTGGACTACGCCTCCAGCGTCGTCCGCTGGCTCACGCAGCAGCAGAACCCGTACGGCGGCTTCGCCTCCACGCAGGTGGGACGATGCCGACACGCACACAACTTCAAACACGCGCTGACTCCTCTCCTCCTTCCTGTGCTCCTCAGGACACGGTGGTGGCCCTTCAGGCTCTGTCCAAGTACGGGGCCGCCGCCTACAGCGGCGAGGGCAGCACGGTGGTGAAGGTGACGTCGTTAGGAGGCCTGAGCAAAGAGTTCACGGTGGATCAGAGCAACAGGCTGCTGCTGCAGGAGGAGAAGCTGGACGAGATCCCTGGAGAGTACACCGTCAGGGCCCAGGGGCGGAGCTGCGTGCTGGCTCAGGTACAAGAGAGAAGGAGAGGGACGGGGCGGTCGAGGTCATACCAGTAACATGGCCAAGTCCTGCCAGAAGGCCCAGTTTAACACCAAGGCTGCTGTGACACTCCCTCTCCCTCTGCACAGATCTCCATGCATTACAACATCCCCCCTCCCCCGGACTTCTCCTCCTTCAACATCTCCAGTGCCACCATGTCCAAGTGTAACGCCAGCAGGCCCCAGCTCATCGTCTTCGTGCACGTCAGGTAGGCGTTCGAAGTTCGAAGTTAACCTGCTCAAATTCATTGCTGCTTTTGTTCGGAATTGTTTGCTTTATTTCAAGAAACCCTGGATTGCAATTGAGCTGTGTGTTTGCAGGTACCAGGGCCGCAGAGAGGAAACCAACATGGTGATCATCAACATCAAACTGTTGTCTGGTTACCTGCTGGAGAAGAGCTCCTTGGATCTGGTCAGTCACTGAACCTTCAGGGACACTCTCTGTTTGTGCTGGTGACTCACTGAGTGTCTTCTCTTTCTCAGCTGAAGCGCGACCGCTCAGTGAAGCGTGTGGACGTGGAGGAGGGACACATCAACATCTACCTAGATGGGGTAGGAAGCTGTGTGTGTGTGTGTGTGTGTGTGTGTGTGTGTATTCAGTTTATCTCCATGATTGAGTTGAGTTTCATCAGCTGGCTGTTTTGTGCGTGTGCAGCTGAAGAAGGACGAGACAAAGGTCTACAGCGTGACCCTGGAGGAGGACGTACCAGTGAGGAACCTGAAGCCGGCTGTGGTCAAAGTCTACGATTACTACCAGACAAGTAAGAGCCCTCGTTTTCTCCTCATCCCATCTGACGGGACGGTTTCTTCACCGTGAAGATGTTTTCAGACGTGTCCTCTGGAGGACGTCCAGCGGTTTCCTTTTAAACACGCACAACAGAGCGGGAGATTATCCGCTCCGACGTGTTCGTCACAGAAATAAATCCTCTGCAGCGTTCAGGTGACGGGGAGCGCCAAGGCAGGATGTCGCATTTTCAATTCTCCTGCGGAAATGAGCGGCTTTGTTTACAGCACACCAACACTTTAATCACAAATGGCGTCGTCAATGTCCTCTACGCATGTGGCTCCGATATTCTCATCTGGAGACATTTGTATTGTTTTTGTTTGTTCATAAATTTCATCATTTCCTGTCGTCTCATTGGAAAACTTCTCACGATTGGTTTTCTTTCCCTCTGCAGGTGACGAGGCGGTGACTGACTACACGTCCCCCTGTGCAGAGAGTAAGTCCAGAGAGCGGAACATGACATGTTATGCTGCTTATTTCTAGAGAATTTGGGAGAAATGTTGTGGCTAACGATGGCTAAAAAAGATCAGTGTTGTTTTTAAACAAATAGCAAAAGCATTCAGCAAAGAGCAGCATGCTGATGTTAACTGGAGGCGCACATTTCTGAATTTTTGTCGTGTCATCATTTCTCTGCAGGTGATACCATCAACCAGCTGTGAAACCTCCTCCTGGAAGCTTCCGTTAGAGAGAGACCGCAGACCTCTAGATGTTTATTTTTCTCTTTCCCATTTTAAACATTGTTGCCCTACGTCCTGGCACAGTAGCTCAGCGAGTAGTGACAGCTCCTCTAACGACACTGGAACCTTTATGTTAATTTGACCGAATCCAATAAAAGCAGACGACACTCTGAAACAGCTTCTGTTTTTAATAGATTTGATAAAATCCATATTATTCATACCTGAACGTGACGCATGAGACCTACAGGGTACCAAGAACACAGTATGGTCCGAGTAGTGTGTACGTGTGTGTGTGTGTGTGTGTATGCAACAGGAACTACTTCCTAGAAAACAAAGTACAGTCACATGAGTGCTAGGTGAGTTATTCTGTGTTCTGCTGTAGCAGTAATAAAAAAGGTAGATTGATACATGACTACCATACAATTTTAAAATTTAAAACTGACAATAACATTTCTAAAATGACAAAAAATAAGTAAAAATTGTACTTGTTTTTATACAATACTGTTTCATTTCCATAGTAAGATCATGTTTTATGATTCAGGCATCTTCTACAGTATATTTAGATTCCTTTCTTTTCGACATATAGAACAACAGTAATGTATAGACCATCTACTATCAACAGACATGATTTAACAGCCTTGCCAGTGTTGGATAGTTTGGTTTGCACATGTTAAAAAGGCAAGGGAGGGGGGGCATAATATATTAAGGTCTTTTCACTTGTCTTCTACTTCGTCTCGTAGAAGTAAACACGTCACTACCTCAGGCACCACAATCATAAATTATCATCACTGTACCGACACACATGAAACACAACAGAGGTTCCACATGCTCCATTAATCACAGCGTCCGGGGTCCGTTACAGTCTGTGAAAACTGCAGACGCTAAAGTTTCGTTATCTGTCCTCGTGCACGCAGGCCTCCGCTCACAGTGGGGGTTCAGAGCAGGAAGTGAAGTTTTTCAGAGTCAGAGTTATTTGCTGATGATGGGATTCGATAACACGGCAGTAAATTGAAGCAGATAAATAAGCCTGCTGTTCATTTTGGAACCAAAAAAAAAAATCTAGTTTTAACTTGACATCTCGAGTAGAGTATGTGAATTAATAGAACACCAAGTCGTAATTTTTCGGCGTACGTTTCTTTTAGTTTCGTTTCTCTTTAGTTGACGATTAACGACTCTGAATCATCACAGTCCTGCTTCATGTCTTTCAAACCCCAAGTTTGTAGCCGGCTTAACGTCAGAAGCTCCCCAGTGTGATCAGGGCCTCTGGTATCTGGTCATATAACCATGCCCCCTTACAGCTGCTGAATGCATTTCAATGCCTTTAGATGAGTGCCGCCTCCCGGTGAGGCCGTGCCGGACTCAGACACAACATCGGTTACAACACGTAGTCAAGGCACAGTTCTGAATTGCAATAGTCCGTATTGTTGATCGTGAGCGCGGTCTCAGTAGCGCCCTCAAGGGGTTGTAGGCTGGCAGTGATTAATGGCAGCTTCCCGCCTGCGTGGTCGCGTTATCAAGTTAGCGGAAGGCTACTTGGAAAAACAGTCAAGCTATTGTTAGTCGGTTTGCACACGTGGCGACAGGGTGGCGTCGTACGGACACAATGGGAAACTCCTGATCAACATATTCACAAAGAATGTGGCAGCTATGGTTCAACCAATATATTATAAGCGAGTCGACCTCGGCTGATTCCTGCAGCTCTTGGGATGGATTCACCAATTTTTTTAAATTCATGGATAAATATTGTCATCAAGTGTCAGTTAAATATGGTGCTGCTCGCTATTGCTCGGCATAGAATGGAAAATCTTCACCTAAATATTTCAATTTTACCAAATAAGGCGAGCTAATGTTTTAGAGCCAGTATCTAGCCTATGCTAAGCTAATTGTCTTGAGCCTCTCCGTAAATGCTAAAATCCACACGGTGTTTATCAGACTCCATGTTGGACTAAACCATAGCATGAACTCCTGAGCTGTTGAAGGTCCGAGTCTAACACAGTGGCTCCAGTTACATGACAAGTGGGGTGAAGCTCTCTGTGCCATCTCTGTCATAATTTATAGATTTGTACAACATTTTCATTACGATTCTTTCAGATACATTTTTTTTTAAAATGCTTCCGTCCACGACGACTCTTTCAGACTCAGCATTGTTGTGATGGAGCGAACAAAACATTGGCATTATGTCATTTGGCAATTTTCTTGAAAAGTTAAAAAAAAAAAAAAAAAAAAGTAAAGTAAAACAAAAACAAATAATACAAAAGTGTCAACAAACAGTAACGACAAGATCTCCATTTGGCAATATAGAAAGGCTTTTGAAAATTCTCTGACTTTTGGTTTATATACAATAGTGTGTGTGTGTGAGTGTGTCCTTCAAGGGATCCCTTCTTACATCCAAACAGAACGACATAGAAAACGCTGAGGTGAACATCTACATGGTAAAATCAAACTGTGAGATTAGAAATGAGTAACAAACAAGGCGCTGTGTCTCCTGCGGGCCTGTAGAGTCTGTCCCTGCCGAAACTGTTTGCTCGCCACCTGCACTCTGACCACCGTGTCCCGTGTCCCTCAGTTCATGAACTGCGTGTATCCCTCGGCTCCCGTGACGATGACGTCCATCCAGATCCTCATGGCCTCTGCCGAGGGGGCCACCATGTAGTAGAGCCGGTCGTGGGTCTTCACGCAGAAGGTCAGCGAGGTGTTGGGGCTCTGAAGGAAAAAAGAAACACTGGATGAGACTCCTCTCCTCCTCCCGCTGCTGCGCTCACTCTCCCTCCAGATGTTTTACACATTCAGAGCCAGTCACCACACAAACTTTACAAACCTCTTATTCTGTTGTGGAGGTAATTCTTAGTAGGTAATATTTAACTTGTACCAGTTGATTGCTTCCCCTGGCGGCAGTAACAGTTCAAGTGCTTCTCTACACCAAGACTTAAGCCATTTCTTGTTACCATTTATTTAAGCAGAGAAATTACTTATTAATTATTAATGAAATGCTACCTAATAAATAACTGTAGATTAAAAACCCTTTTATTTTCATGGGCCGTTGTGGTGGTTTTCATAAGTACCATTTATTTAAACAGAAATCAATAATAATAGTGATTAAACAAAATCTAAAAAATACATTTTAAGCTTTTTAGCAAATGAATTTGTACAATAGGAACTAAATTGTGTTTTATAAGGAGCTACATAATTTCTAAATAAATATATTACATAATAATGGGGGCTGTTTCCTCCAATTAGCTGTTGTTTTGTTTCTGTGCATCAGACTTTCACATTTTTCTCTTTGTAATATGACACTGGAAGTGACAAGCAAAATATCCGAAAAGCTCTGTAGCAGATTCTACACACACATGCACGCACGCACGCACACACACACACACACACACACACACAATCTCTTCAAACCATTGGGACCACTGACAGACAGAGGGATTAGCAGCTCAAGTCACAAACACAAATGATTCACACCAGTGCATTTTCAGCTCATTTCCTTTTTTTCCTTTTCTTTAGTTTCTGGTCACCATGCGTCGTCTCCTCCTATTCTCTAACAACCACAGATGGTTTGTACACACAGGGTTCGGTGGGGTTACTGAACAGAGAGCGTGGATACATACACTCGTCATATTCAAGTTGAAAAATCCCCTCTGTGACAACGGCCAACCAAAGCAAACAGAGAGAGAAGAGGAAAACCACAGGAGCAAAAAAAAAAAAAAACAAGTTGGATGAAAACAGCAAGAGAAAACAGAGGAAATGGTCATTTTCACACTGGATTACGGTCCTACCTTGGTGGCACTGCGGAGGTGATCGTAATAGACCTCTTCTATCGCCTGGAAGTAGATCACACCCTTCAGTTTGGTCTCGTGTTTATCTGCGGCGAAGAAAAATGACAGGAGCATAAATATGTTTAAAAAAAACACAGACATGTCTTGGGGAGAAAAGACAGAGCACATCACCCGACAGTCTCTTGAAACGGTGACAGCGAGAAGACAAGATACAGTCATTAAAAAAAACAAACAAACAAACAAAAAAACAGAAATCAAACTTTGATCATGACCAATCAACGGTTCATAATGATGGATGGAAAAAGACAAGCCCAGCACTTTTGGCTGTTTTTAAAACCAATGGTGCTCTCATTGTGTTTTCAGACTTGACTGCATTCTTACGCTACTCTTGTACATCATTGCAGTTTGTTTCATCAGCCACTGCAGAACTGCAGTAAGGAACCGTTAGGGAACTCAACACCCCTCTCTACCTCCAGGCACAAACACTCTACAAGCCAACTTAAGAGCAGTAGGTAGAAATGCAGCGCTTCATTTCGAGGAATAACGCTTTCCTCTTAACACGCCGCTATTATCTGCTAATGACCTCTTTAGCATTCAAATAACCCTGCATTTGCATCTCGTCTGAATCACGCCGCGTCCGGATCGCCAACAATTCTGCTCGTTACTGCGATTAACGAGAATTAGCCGCGCTCATGCCGCACACTCGTCACTCCGCGCTAACTAGACCGTTCAAGGTCAAGAGACAAGGGTAAGCGATGCATCTCAATCGGCGTCCTCAGAGAGCGCTGCACCGTGCGCATGTTAACTAGCGGCAAAGTAAATCTCAGAACAGCTCCGCGCGCCCCGGCTCACTTTCAACGAGGTATGCTTCAAGAAGCTTTAAGCGGAACCTTCTGAGGACTTCAAAGACCCGACAGCAAACAAGTGTCCCAGTGCTCACGGAGCCAAGATCAGTGAGCGTGCACGCTACTTGCGACACCTGTGTGGAGGACGCGCGTTCCCGCTGTCGCTCCTGCGTATTGTGTGTGCTGCTATGACACAAGATTAGTACTTATGGGCTACTGGTTTATATGCAGTTCATTAATTGTGCAACTCTTTTTTACTACACTCCATTACAGATAAGGAGTTTACATACCACTGCAACCAGATGGGTTTAATTATCACATTCAGTCAACCGACTGGCTTCTGCCACCTGTTTCATGGGTTCCTGATAAAATCTGCCTTTTCTTCATGGGACAAATCCACATCTGTCCCTGGCTGATTTCAGAAATTTGATTTAAATTTTTCAACTACAAATTTTATTTTAATTTCAATATTTGGTCATAGTCGTTTTAACGTCACTGTACTTGATGTAGTACAATCTTGTTTTTTACTTTTCTTCTACAATTTAAAAATCTTGTTTGCTCTGATTGTTCTCATCGATAGTTGTTTCTTGTTGCTTTTCTTGTACACCTGCACGTCTTGGTGGCGTCACCTGCAGTCGTATAGGGTCTAAACCCAGTTTAACCTCCCAGTTTTTGTGGCAGACAAAGAACATTCCTGACCAGTAATGAAGTCTTTCTGAGCGAACGCATAAATGAACTATTAGGACCAATTCAAAGAAATAAAACCAAATAAGAACGTGCATCTCATCTATTCGCTCTTCTCACCAACATAGTAGGAGAGTGTCCGTTTGAGGCGGTCGAAGACGAACCAGCGCTTCTTCCAGGACTTGATCTTGCCCCCCATCTTGACCAGGTAACCCTTGCACATCTTCTCGGTGAGGATGACGTGGTAGCAGGTGTCCACGCTGTGGCCCGACGACTCCACGTGAGAGCGCAGGTCGAACTCCTCCTTCCGGATGGGCAGGTAGCGCGTCATGGGGCGGGCCTGGTTACACAAAAATACAAGAGAATAAACAACGTGGGACAATGAGGCGGGTGCAAGGTGAGATGGGGACAGTACTGGTTCAACTGTCCTTTAAGTTTTCTTTAATTTTGTTGTAGTTTTTCTTTAAATTTTGTTGAAGAAAAATCGGAATTGTACTTTATGTTGAACAGTGGCACTTATAAAAACCATGCACCAGTCTGAAAAAGTAGATAAACCTACAGGAGCCCACATGTTTTCAGCCCGGCAGCTGAAGTGATTTCACACCTCTCTGCCGTGCAGACTGAATTACGTCTCATTTCACTGACCTGAGAGAAGTTCTTGGCCCTCATTTTGACCTCTTTCTCCACCAGCTGCTGCCGGTGGAAAGTTTCATCCTGTAGCCTTTTCTCCGCCTCCTCCCTCCTCCTCCTCTCCTCCTCCAGCATCTGACGGCGGACCAGGCCCTCTCGCTCCTAGAGGAGAGAGCTTTGGTTAAATAAACGTTTTGATCTGTAGAAGGCGGCGCAGCAGAGAATTACTTTCAGTCTCGCATTCATGCATTTCACTTTCAGAGCGGCATGCTGCTCCTCAGACACTGACGTCCGACAGTATGAACACGATTCCCACGTGGTAATGAGCTTTGTGATAATTAAATACAATTCTAAAGGTTTTAAAGAAATATAATAAGGTTATACACACATTTCCAGTGGTAAAAAAAGGGTTTCCTCTGAAATGGAAATGGATTAAGTTGGCAATAACCCTCTGTTTTCAGTGTGTTAAGGTGTAGTCTTGTGGCTCAAATCAGGCAGGTTGGACTCTGAGCAGTGTCCTACAGAATGAAATCACCTCAACAGAAATTAGTAGAACTTGTAAATCGTTGTGTGATGGATGGACGATCAGAGAGTAAACGTGTCAGAGCAGAGAATCTATTAGACCGCGAGTATTGGCCTTTGTACTTGACACTAAACTTCCTCATCAGAGCGCAGCGACGGATTGAGACAAAAGGGGCCGATAAAGATGAACGAAAGGGCCGAGCTGCTGTCGTGGCCGTCATTTGAAAAAAGAAAGCCTTATTGACGGGAGCGCAGTATGAGCTCTCATCAGTCACTGTGCATGGATTCAGGATAATCACAGCCCTGACGCTCTCTCACCCTCGATTCGATGAGTCTGGCTTTCTCCAGCTGCGCCTCCTTCAGCATTTTCTCCATCTCCTCGATCTTCAGGGAGTCCACACCTCCGACACTGGTCACAAACAAGAAACACGTTGATTTGTCATCATAACCTAACACAGCAGCCACAATGGTCAAACATACAAATCTTCAGAGGTTTTCTTTATCCACTGGGTGATTCTGTGTATATAAATGAGCGTAACTGTAGGAAACTGAACCAGAGAAATGTGCGTTAGACCGTGAAATATGAAACCTTCCATCAAAGTCCAGTGCAGCCCGCTGCAGCAGTACAACATGGGTCCAGTTACGCAGCCGAGCGCTGTGCATCAGCGGCGGCTGACACTGATTGGACCAGATCTGAGAAAGACGTGCCGGTTTGTTTTTCGCCCTGGTTTGATCCTGCCTGAGTTTCCAGAGAGTTTGGATGAGAGCTTCAAGCAGGTGAGCGTATTTAAAAATTGATGTTATTGTGCTGTGAGGATCTGTGAGTGAGAGCATGATGAAATATAGACATCTTCGGCCCGTCGATGCATCCTCTCACTGTAGCACAGTAATCACTGCTCCTCCACCTAAGAATCTCTGCCCCATTTGTAAATATGTGTTTTTTCCTAACGGCTCCAAGTAAGTGTGCCCATTATATGACGCAACTTTGTAAATAACAGGGACATGAAGCTATTACTTATTTCACAGATGGAAAAAAACATTGTGTGTGTGAAAATAAAGTTAAGTGGGAGGAGGGAAAGGTTTCTCTTTTGTTAAACTTACAGCTCTGTACTTTCTCAGCAGGGGCTTTCAATCAAAACAATAATTCATCTTCATGTAATCCTAGCAAATAAGTTTCTGATAAAAGGCCTTGAAACGGTGCCTTGGCTCATAAACATCTCCATTTCTTGCGCCCTGTCTTTACTCATTTGAAAAGAACAACAACAAAAGAACAAATCACATTAACATCTCCTAAAAAAATAAAAGTAGCATTAATAGCTTTTGGAATGGCACTCGTGAGAGCTATAAAGGAGATATGAACAATGTGTGGTGCTGGGGGCCTGCTGTGGTGAACACTTGTGATACAGAACACAGCTCAGAGTCACAGTCACATGGACAGATGGTCCAAATTAACCGACCTGTGGATAAGGACGTAACGTGGTGCAGAGCAGCCTGGGAGGATGACGGCTCGCTGTGTGTGTGTGTGTGTGTGTGTGTGTGTGTGTGTGTACACAGGACCATTTTACACCTACAACCTACAAAGTGAGGACATTGCGGCTGCTTGTTACTTTCTGACCCACTTCAGATGAGCTGATTCAGTGTCAGGACTTGGCTTTAGGGTTTAGATTAGGGGCCAGGGGATAAACTAAGACAGATGTACAAATGTGTGTATGTGTGTGTGTGTGTGTGTGTGTGTGTGTGTGGAGTCTGATGTTTCATGACTTCAGTATTGATCTGTTTGTTTAAAATGCCCCAAGAAATCGTAAATCATACAGACAATATTTTGTCAGATATTCCGCGGAAATCATTTTCTTTCTCTCTCACACACCCATACACACGGTACAAAGTTGGCTTGACTGAATAAGCGATAGATGTGTCTCCTCCTCTATCGTACCTGGACATGTTATCTGGCGAGCAGGCCGAGTTGTTTCCCGTGGATATGCTGGTGTCCATGCTGTCGGAGCTCTCCAGGCTCAGGGTGTCGTAGGGCTGCTCTCCCGTTGACGGGGGCTGGTGGTGCAGGATGGAGTGGTGAACCAGAGGCGGCAGCCCCACAGAGCTGTGGCTCAGCGTGGGGCTGTAGGTCAAAGCGGGGGAGTAAGAGGACGACGAGGGGGACGCGGACATGAGGTGTGGCTGAGAGCCGTGCAGCGCCTCCCACTGGCACTGAGCCTCCGCCGCGGCTCGCTGCTTGAGCTCGGCCAGGCGGCGCCGCTGCTCCTCGATGACCTGCTGACCTGGAGAGAAGGAGGGAGGAGAGGGAGGGGAGCGGATGAGTGGATTCTGATGTGATCAGGTTCAATGACTGAACCCACGCCCTGCGAGCAGAACCATCGACACACCAGCTGAGATACTACAGAAACCAACAAGTCGCTGTGGAGGAGGTCGCCCCAAGCGTCTATAACTGAACCAGCACCAGCCCCAGCCCACAGACTACACGACCATCACCCATGCACCACACATACAGGGATGTGCTCTCTCAGCATCGCAGGGTCGAAGACAACTGTGAAAACCCAAAATGAATCACCACAAAGTCGGAGGTTAAGCACAAGTATCCGTCTCACTTGTCACCTTTCACACCCATGCTGCTGTGAGCACCTGCGGCCGGGCAGAAACATCTGGAAAGAGGCGTCAAGGTTGGTGAACTCCACAGGAGGAGGAGGAGGAGCAGCACTGAACAACTGAACATGCAAGATTTATTCTCCATGAGCAGGAACGTTCATGGAAGATTGATGGAACGAAAAAGAGCGTTCGATGTTACAGATAAAAGAAGAAAGATGAAAAGAAATCTTTTGGGGGAGAAGAAGAGTTAACGACACGCCAGAGATGGAGGAGGGGGGTGGAGTCTGAAATGAACAGTCACTCTCTGGTAAATATCCCCTTTGATGGAGGAATCAACAGAGGTAAGCTGCCACGCTGGTTTTAAACACGGACCAAAGTTTTATGGTTATTGGTTTTTATCCGTATTGAAGTGTGGGGGCTGCTGATTGGCAGCCTGTTCTGTGCTGTGCTGCTCTGCTGTTTGAATTGATCTGAATGATGAATGTAAACCTGGCTCCAGACCTTCACAACGCTGCAGGAGACTCTCTGCGTGCACAGTAACACAGATATGTCCAAAACGTGCATGCAGGTAAGATGAACATGTGAACTCCTCTTCAGAGATAATGATTATTTGTTTACAGCACAAAGACACCGACGTCTGGCTTCAACAACAAAAGCTCTACTGTCATCTGGCATCATATGTCACAGCTTATTCAAGCTGAGCTATTCGTTTTACTTTTGTTTTTTCTTTTTTTGCATCTGTCGCCTGCAGTGAATCCCGAGGAGCTTCACCTCAGGGTAATGTCTGAACTGGGACATTTCTGGGTTCTCGCATTCAGCCCCTCCAGTGAATGTCAGAAGCAGCTGAAGGGATTTTACCACATTTTCAGGGATTCAAGGGTGAATGTGACATTACTCACAGCAGAAGAACAGTTAATCTCAGACACTGCATGTGACTTGTGAGGAGAGACTGAGGATGAAGAAAGAAGAGACGAGGGATGCCGAGTCCCGCCGAAAAAAAAAAAAAAGGAAAACATGAGAACTCATCGCCTCCTGGACGCTGCGATCCAGCTACCTGCTGAGCCTTCCTCTACGGACTTCTGTCTGGAGGTCTGGGGCTCTGTGGCGCAACAGCACAGGAGGAGAGAAATTCAAAGACAAAGACAGAGACGTGAGGAAACCCTGAGTGTGACCAGCTCCCATTTCCAAACGCAGCACCCATGGGTGGCAGCCAGCTGAGCTTAAGTACCAGACAGCTGCTCTGCTCTGATCCATTTAGTCGAACAGCAGCACTGTTCTCTAATGTCGTGCAGATACACACAAAGAGCTCAATGAAAGACGAGGCAACGGCAACTTCACAATAACCACTAACGGGTTAATGAGAGCGTGAGTTTTACTCTGTTCTCACACATACATCATTCATGTCTGCTCCTCAGTCCACAGACTGAGTGACATTTGTCTCAAGAAATCTTCTTCGCAACCGTCTGTGCTTGATGCCATCTGTTGCGCATCCATACACTCCATACAGGTACCAATTAAGTACAAAAGAAATAGGGTATTTTTTTTTCAATTCCAGGCCTGAAGAAAGACAAAAAACAAATAGATTAAAGACCAATTTTTAAAAAAAACCCTGTGCTGCAAATGGGTTCTTTTATCTTCGCTTAACTCTCCTGTTGTCTTACGACACCTCACATTTATCTTGCAATCCCTTGGAGGGGGCTGGTTCCCGAGATGACGAGCGGTGACTGAGAAAAGCAAATATTTATTTCCTGCATGTCATTATATGTTAATGCTCATTTATGGTGGTGAAATGAATCCATGCTTTCGTTGTTGACAGCAAGTCTTTGCCCATTAATGAGCAAAAAACGTTGAATGCATGTGTTACACACATGATACCTGCTTCAGGGATTATTCAGTGCGAACACATGCTGATGTTTGTTACGGGACAGGTCACTCACCTTTCTGTTGCAGAGCGAGCTGCCTCTTGGTCTCTATGTCCTGCAGCGTCGCAGCCAGGTTCCTGGGCAGACTGCCGGTGCTGTTGGCCACCAGCAGGGGGCTCTGCTGGGTCGGAGTATCAGAACGCAAGAGTCAAATCGAAGGTTTTAAATAATCATCAACATTCCTGACGAGGATTTGAGACTGAAGTCTACCTTGGAGCTGGTGTTGCGTCCCAGTGTCGCAGCTCCGTGCTGCAGGGGCGACGAGGAGCCGGACTTGGGCTGATAGAGAGAAAGGCCTGGATCGCTGTCCAGCTTGGAGCGGAACACCTGAGTGAGCACCCACACAGGATGGAGGAAATTAGGAATCACTGACCGAAGGTGTCAAAGCAAACAAGTTCAACGGTGGACACTTGTGGTTAAAAACGCAATATTAATTACCACTGTCGTAGACACAGGAGAGACCCCCCCATCATATTAATAAGGCCACTAAAAGCTAATGCTGCATTTATGTACTTTCAGAACTGTGCGGACTCGTTCAAAGTAAAGACGCAGAAAGTGGCAGGAAGCAGTGATTGAAGTCTCTTGTGGACTCGTGCTACAGACAGCTTCTCTCAGTTTGATTCCAACCTTAAGCACATAAATGGCTTCATGTTTTACACCAAAGGAAACAGTGAAAATGAGAGAGAAGCTCACAGCTCACATCTGTGACCTGAGACGTCTCTTCAAAGTGTGTCACACTGAACTGTTGTGCTGGCGTCTTGTGCTTTCAAGAGGCTTCAAGGGGGACTGTCAGAGCAAACTTTTTTATTTCTGATGTGCAGGCAGCATGACGACACACAGCTGACATGAAACAGATTTATTTTTCTTCTTCTTCTCCATCCTCTGGACAAAAACACAAAGAGCCAACTTCTCTTTTCTGTGTGTGAGTCTGGAGCAGCAGAGAAGAAGCATGTCCATATCTTCTCACCTCATACTAGTCATGGAAATGTAATTAATTTATCTGTTAAATTAAGGAGAACCAGGGGTAAAAGGGGAGATGTGAGGAGACACTGGTGTGGGAGTGGGGATGTTCTCCTCCATGACTTTGAAGCGGGTCACCTCCTCCTCACACTGTACAATTCCTTTTATGATGATGCTGTGACACTGGTGAACTTACACCACCCCCAAACACACACAGACAGAGGGACAGACAACAAAAGGAGGAGTGGGAACAAAATGAGGAGAAAGAGGAACGGAGGCCCTCTACCTGCAGCACAGGCCTGTGACCTGAGTGAGACTTGATTGGCAGAGGGGGAGGACACAGCTGGCCGGAGTCGGCCATCAGCTCCTGGTACCACTGCTCTAAATCTAGCTTGGGCAGGTGAGGCCCTCTGCCCTCAGACTGGTACTGGAGAGCACACAGAGGAGCAGCACAGCAGGAGAGAGGGCGGAGGAGAGGAGGGGAGGGAAGTAGGTGGGAAAAAGAGAGGAGAAGAAAAAGATTAGAAAGCATTCAAAGACAGTGGGAAGGAAGATGGTAGAAACATTTGCTTTATACACTCTCAAAAGCTGTAATTAAGGTTTTTTTATGCTTTGGAAATTAAATATCTGCAACACTTTGTTTTCGGCTGCTTTATGCTTTATCCCCTGCAGCTGCTCCTCCGCGTCTTAACATGTATTTCACTTCTTCTGCATTGACCCAGTTTCAAGAACATGGAAGAATAAGTTTTCCTCTAATTTTCACTTCGCTTCAGCTTCTCATGGACCGTGACACCCACAGGATCTCTGGAGTTCATGGATCTTAAGGAATGACGTGAGAATTAGTCCTGTAACCTTGCAACGATCTGAACGACTGTGATCTTTGAAAACAATGGACCTCTGTCACTTCAGGCAAAGCTGGACTACAACAGACAGCAGCAGCATCACAGGGTTTAGCGTCCGCATGGGCGTCAGTGTTTTATTGTAGTGCTTAAAGCAGGAAACACTGATTACATCTTAAAGCAAGTCAAAAGACATTTTGTTTTTATGCCTGGACTTGGAGGAAGAGAGGCACCATTATACAAAGGATGGAGGCAATTAGGAGACAAAAAAGAGGGAGGGCTGTATCATTTAAGTGAAGAATAAACTATACCTAAAGCAGACAGTTTGCATACTAAGTGCAGTCAATGTTTGATGTACACTGTGCTCCCAGAATGCAGTGCGAGAAAGGAGAGAAGGAACTGCTGACGCCTGCAGAACTTTAAAATCATCGTTGTGAATGCTGCTTCAGAAAGAGCCAGGGAAATTAAAATTAGGTAGGAGGTAAGGTAGGATTTATAATTTCTTAATTCATGCTCAACGGTAAGGTCTGATTGATCTGTTATTCTGCTTTCTTCATCATGACAACAACATTTTAAATGGATTAAGATTTTTACTGCATTTAGTTAGTTAAAATCAGGAATAGATAAATATGCAATAACATTAGTGGAGGCTCCATTGGGTGGATTCTTTCCTCCACAACAATCCCATGATTCATTGCGAGCACACAGATGGTCAGTGGGAGGAGAGAAGGGAAGAACAGCACACACCTCCACAGAGAGAGAAAGGGAGGAGCCATGAGGCGAGGGGAGGCAGGAGAAGGCGGGGTCTACCACTCCAGACTGCAGGGGTTGGCGAAGCGGGGAGGTAGGGGACGACTCCACCTTTGGCATCCCATACATCTGATTTAACTGGCCTACCGTCACATAGTCCTTCCACAACACACACACACACACACAGGTGGAGAAGGAGGGGGAGCAGGGAGAGAGAGAGAGGGGGAGGGGGGCAGACATGTCAGCAGGACGTGCAACAGGTGGGTGACTCTACTGCATCATGAAGGTGTGAGGGAAGCAGGGACATGAAATTAAACACACGCTGGATTAAAACGAACAGAGAGGGGAGACACAACACACACAATCTGCAGCGGGGGCCACAAAGGTGTGAGAAATCATCACTGGCCTCTTCTCATCATCCACCAACATCCTGGGATTAGCACGAGTGAGTGAACTGATCAAATGCTTTTGGAATTTTATATTTCGTTGAGTTCCACAAATAAAAAATGATTAAAAAAGACTTTTGTTAAAAAGGATTATAAATAAGGGAGGGGTTTTAGAAAAGTATGATAAATTGTTAATATAATATATGGAGTTGTATATATATATATATATATATATATATATATATATAGTTTCTATGAATGTATAACCAGCAGTTATATATCTCTGAGATGATCCAGCCACTCTAACCACGTGTGAATGAACACTGCCTCACAGCTACAGAGGGTGAGTGCAAACGAGGCCAACAGTGCAGTCAGGCTGAGTCACAACAAGCCAGCAGAGGGAGCAGCTCGACATGAAAACGCAGGGACGTAGAGACAGACCGAGTTAGAGGCAGAAACAAGTCAGGGAGGAGACAGACGGGAAGTGGTGGTACCTCGCCGGCGCCAGCTAATGTAGCATCTATGGCAAACACTTGGCCGTGTGAGGCGGGCTTGTTGCATAAATAAGAGAGGGGTTTTAGAAAAGTATGATAAATTGTTAATATCATATATGGAGTTGTGTATCTATATATGTGTGTGTGTGTGTATAAGTGTGGTTGATTTTCTATGAATGTATAACCAGCAGTTATATATCTCTGAGATGATCCAGCCACTCTAACCACGTGTGAATGAACACTGCCTCACAGCTACAGAGGGTGAGTGCAAACGAGGCCAACAGTGCAGTCAGGCTGAGTCACAACAAGCCAGCAGAGGGAGCAGCTCGACATGAAAACGCAGGGACGTAGAGACAGACCGAGTTAGAGGCAGAAACAAGTCAGGGAGGAGACAGACGGGAAGTGGTGGTACCTCGCCGGCGCCAGCTAATGTAGCATCTATGGCAAACACTTGGCCGTGTGAGGCGGGCTTGTTGCTGCTGCCGTGGCGGCCGCCGCTGTAGTACATCTTATAAACGTCCGACAGCTTCAAATACTCCTGAGCCGAGCAGCCAACGACAGTCAGACAAGATGAGAAGCCATGAGGACGAGGCAATACGAAATATAAATACAGATATAAACGCAGACACAGAGCAGAGGCCTCCCACAATGCTTTGCACCACAGAACACACAGGCCTGCTTGTTGTTTTATTTAATAAAACATGCTCAGTGTTAGCAGAGACACGTTGTAATATGACAACTATTATTATCATTACTGTGTGTGTGTGAGAAAAGAGACAGGAACACACCAAGCCACAAACACGGAGCATCCTTAGCGTCACACATGGAGGACACACAATCAGGTCACAGACAAACACTGCTCACAACAACCAGTGATGTAGTGGCTGATGTGCAAAATCTACAATCGTCACCTCTGGTCGATCCGAATTCAAATTCAAACAACTAATAGAGGAGAGCGTTGACACTCCTCTGTGAGCAGAGGGAGACTGTAGGTGAGTTCATCCACTACATCCCTGGACAGAACCCAATTTCAGCCCAAAGCACCAGCGCCTGCTCCTCTTAACGATCATTAATTATGAACCACTGGACAACCGGTGCAGCAACAGTACATCACAGGTGAAATCATAGCCACAGTGCGAGCACGACACCCACAGTGCAATGAGTGACCTTTGGGCTGAGTTGCATAAAAGCCATGAGGGTGGAGGGCTTCATGCAGGGGGGGATCATTAGTCTGATTACCTCCGTCGGGCTGCTGGGGAACAACTGACAAGAAGGGGAGGGATGTAAGTAGGGAGGAGAGGCTTGACAGAGGGAATGCTGGGAGGAGTGGACGTCCTCCAACAACAGGTCGGCCTCACGGATTTGGAGCATTTCCTGTTTCAACAATCAGGGAATAAGTTTGTTCAACACCTGCAGAAAACGTCTGGGACGCGAGACACATATGAGTTGACATGTGCGTCTCAGGCTTTCTGTCGCTCGCCTTCCCTCAGGCAGCCATGCCCACTGACCGCACGTCGGTGGAAGTAGTCACCAATAAGAATTAGTTCACTCTACACAACAATCATTAAGAGCTCATCATAAAAACGCATTTCAATTACAACATAAATCTGCGGATTACAGTGATTTCCCCACGTGCAGCAGCCAGCGGATTACCCATGAGTCTGCACTGCAACAAATCACAGCCAGTTAAAGAGGTGAACACGGCAAAGGATCAGCTGTGAGTCATCAAAGCTGCGTGTTGTTTTCAAGCCTGCAGCGCCGAGTGTGAATGAGCGCTTGTGTTCACCAGATACACGCTGAGCCGCAGCCGTTTTCACTCACCTCTCTCATCGCAGTGGAGGACTTGGGGAAGCTCTTTCCTCCAGTCAGGTTGTGGTATCTCTTCTCCAGCGCCGACAGTCTCTCCTTCTCCTGGACCGTAAAGATACAGATTCATCCACCATTGATTTATGCATTTGTCATGGCATGTCAGAAAGTTTGTTTTCACAAGCTGAGGCTTCTGTCCTTAAACATTTTCCTTCTGTTGTGTTTCATCACCCTTAAAGGGAAGAGGATGCTGCACCTTTTATAAATGAAGCAAATTATGGTTTGTAAATATTGACTGGTAATGTGCCTGGAATATCAGTATTCTTGTAAACTCTGAATTATTAAGTGAAATATAAAACCTACTTTCAAATATCCCATTTCAAACTAAACACCAACAGATGGGTCTGTACCTTTTGGAGCATCTGCAGCGTGAGGCCCCTGTCTTTAGCCAGACGCTCACACTCCTGAGACGCCTGCAGGCTGAGCTGGTTGGCCTGGTTCTCTAAAGCCGACACCTTCTCCTGTGCAGAGGGCAACATGTAAACAATAGCATTTCCATTGCAAGCAGCACAGCAACTATTCCACAACTTTGGAAAAAAGAGAGTCAGACTCAATAGAATAGCTGAGTGTGTAACTTGCCACTGGGAGTTTCATGTCTAGCACAGAAAAACACATGTTGAAGTGAGGAGCAGAATCTTGATCTGCTGTTGCTCCTCTTCCTCCGCCAGGCATTTCCTCACCTTCCTCTTGGCCACGCTGCTGTGGTACTCCGCTCTTTCCTGGAGCAGCTGCTGGCTGATGGTTTCTCTCTCCTCCTCCAGGCTGCTCTCTCTCTCTAGCTGCTGAAACTCCAGGTCCTCAAACTTTTTGGTTCCTGCTTCCAGCGTCTCTCCGTCCTGGTGGAGGTGCGCGCACGTTATCAGCGGTTACATCATAAACAGGGAAACGAACCGTTTAACACTGCTCACGTTGAAGCCAGCCTCTGTCACCGGACCAGCGTTACTGCTGACAGCGAAAAGCGAAAAAAACATTTGACACTTCTGCATGAAATAGTTCTTAAGCATTTTTCCCATCATGGTTAAAGCTCGTTCTCAGTCAAGCAGGCAGTCATGAAACACATGCTGCTACTGCAGCAACTCGGGTTTATCGTTTTGTTTTCGAGTGGGAAGGGGGAGTAATCTGAATTACTGCATCAAATTAATATTAACTCATATTTCTCCGAGTCCTTCGTGTCGGAGCACAGCTCCTGAGACCCAGCTGTCTGCAATGTCAAGTCCCTGATATGCATGGATGTGATGAGAGTGACTTTTCTTTCTATAAGTGATGAAAACGCAGACACCGAGGACTCAGATATCAAACAGCTAAACACCTTGGGAGCAACCGCTGTTCTGTGTTTTGACTTTAGCCTGCTTCACACCCCCGACTGAAATGTGTTTCTGATCTCAGACTTCATATCGACCGGCTGCTCTCTGACTGCGATCCAAACAAATGACTAACAATCGAATTCTCACGGGTCGTACTGCATCTTCTTATCATCCTCATCATCAACAGCAGTTTCCATAAGAGAAATCACAGGATGAGATTAAGCACAGACACAGAACCGATCTAGTCATATGTTAATTGATTAGTGAGGAGTTATTGTACAAATTAATGCGACAAATCACAGAGGAGATGCACGTCAGATGGGGCATGCAGCGCAGCGGGGAGGGTGTCGCATTAACCAAAATGCATCACTAGCAGAAGCTGAAGTGACCAGGGGCCGTTGGTGTGCTCCTGTGTCGACCCAGAGGTCTACAGCAGCACGTGGGGGCGTGGGGGTCGACTTCAGAGGGGCACGGAGAGGGCGTCACAGGAATACACAGAGAGCGCATGTCCATGTAAACTGTGTGCTGCAGGGTTAAAGGTCAGGCCAGGAGCACTGTGTGTGGCAGCACATGCGAGAGATGTAGAGTCTTCAGTTGTTCTTGAATCAGTACTTATGTCAGTTTACTGTGTGATAGGTGGCTGGGGGTTTCCTGTTATCGATTGTTATCATAGATTGCACAAAATAAATCAGTTTTGACAAATATGTTCCAAATCTAATGAGATTAAAAGTGGCGTTATTCTAGTTTTAAGAGGTAAAACTGATGTTGAGAAGTCAAACTTCGGTCTAAACCACGTCTGACCTGATGTGTAACTACTGGTTTTGAATGTGTACTGTGCAGAAGAAGTACATTCCACGCACATATTGTAGTTTATAACTTTACAATGTGTGGCTGCAGAGTTGGAGGGAACTGCAGTGGTGCTACAATCTATAAAGACGGAAGGGAGACGCGTGTGGTCTCCAGGTGCTTCTGCTCGACTTGACGACCCACCCTTTTGAGCTGTTCCTGCAACTGTTCCCTCAGGGACTCGGGACAGTTATGAAGCTGGTTCTTCAGCTCAGCGTAGCCCTCCTGGAGGCTCTGCAGGGCCCGACGCTCGGCCTCAACATTAGCCCTCTCCTAGAAAGACACAACACACACCCACACACAGGATGGATGGTGAGGGGAGAGATAGATAGAGAGACAGAGAGAGAGCCAGAGAGACGGAGAGAAAAACACACTCAATATCCACGCCATGCAAATTTGTGGGAAACAAAACTGCAAGGTGTTAGCACAGCTTGTTGTGGCAGATTTTAAGGGCTTGGCTGGGCACAGGAAGTAAACCATGGGGATGACACACTACAGAATACGAGACAAAAACATTCTTGACAATGATTTCAATTTGCTTCTGTCTTAACAGCAAATAAAAACGGAGCCCTTCATTCTGTCTTTGCTGGTTGAGAGCAGAAAATGGCCCAGGCTAACAACCGTAACACAACAGGTTTAACTAAAAAGTCATCGCTGACTGAGCAACATTAACTTGACAGTAGTGACAGTTGGAGTACAGAGGCCTCGTCTCTCCTGGGTGCTGCTCCACTTTCAAACTTGGGGATCGATCAGTAACGACCAACTCTGCTGCTATTGGTCGTGTAGGAACAAAGGTGGCTTCAGAAGACACTCTGTCTTTGGAGTGAGACTCTGTTTGTGCTGCTGGTCCGAGAGGACTTTTGGTTTTTCACATCAAACACAAAGAGTCAGTTTCTTTTTTTCAGCTTTGCTATAACACAGAGCTTAGAACAGTTCAAAGAAACTTCAAGGACTTCTTTTTTTAACATAACAGGTCAGTGGAGAGTGTGTCCTTTCCTTCCACTACATCCACTCATAAGCTGACTTGTGCTCTTGACTGTAATTAGGCAAATAATTTGATGACCAAACACCGCAGCTGTCACTTGTCATGGTTACACAAACTCAACAAGAGTGGACTTATATCACAATATAACGTCAAAGTTAAATGTGCTTTATCATTCTTGTGGGTGCTTGGATGTGATGAATGGAGGTAAAAGAAGAAAAAGGAAGCTCTACATGAACTTTAGAGGACATGCAGGTAGTTTCAGCTGCTGGAACATCATAACAAAAGTCTCCTGCTGGACCGTGTAGTACAACCACCGATTACAGAGCCCAGACAGCCACAGGAGAGCGGGTGTCTGTGCCGACAGTCTGTCATGCACACAGGGAGGAAAAAGGTGAGCAAAGTGGATCAGAGGTGCAGCGATTTGAGTGCCGACCGGGCAGAGGAGAGATTAGAGGTTAATGTATATCAGTTAGTTAGCAGAGACACACTGAGGAGAAAAATACATGACAACTGATACACCACCAGTTGAAATCATGCGACAGAGACGAGCCAGGTCCCTGATTTATCCCTTAATATGGCTCTACTTCAGGGAAACCCACAGGATTTATTGAAGGAGTTTAACAGTAGTGACCCCGAGTGAATATAAGACACAGGCAGTGTGTGTGTGTGTGTGTGTGTGTGTGTTTTCTCTCTAAGTGTCCAACACTGTTTTTTGGATCCTGTATCCACCCCACTGGGCCCTGTACCTTGTCTTTCTCCCTCTGGATGGCGCTCTCCAGCTCATCCAGTTTACGCTGCAGTTGAGTGACGATGTCTGTTTCAGCCTCTATCTGGTCGTGCTCCGCCTGCCTCTCGCCCTGCAGCAAGGCACGCTCCATCTCAGCCTGGAAGAGAGCGTCGAACACAGTCACACCTGCAGGCCTGAGCTTCAGAACAACATCAACACACACACACCGCAGTAATACTGTGACCGCGAACCGCACGCTTCCACAGTACTTCTACTCTCGGAGTCCAGAGCTAAACATTACCTCTTGTTTAGACTCCTGGAGCTGCTGCTCCAGCTCCGTCAGTCGGGTTTTGAGCTCATCGATCCGAGCAAGAACACGAACCCGCTCTTCCACCAAGTAGCTGAGCTCCGGAAGACTGGTGCCCCCAGAGCTGGAGGAGTCCTCATGCTGCGAGGAGAGAGAACAGGAGGCGGTCAGGTTTTCAAGAAAGGAAGTTCAGAGAAATGAGACATTACAATACTACTGAGTACTAGTACATGTTATGCATACGTATATAGACTGGGTGCTGTTGATTGTTGTCTCTGGTCTGATGTTGTTTTTTTAATGCAGTGTAAAAATCCTTTAATGAACTCATTAGGTTTGTTGTATCATCTTATATATGACAGATTCAAGTAGCATTAGCAAAGCTGTCCTGGCAAACAAACACGGATGAAGCACAGGAGCAGAGACAAAGGAGTCAGCTGCTAAATAATTTTCATGCAGAAGCAAAGAATATTAACCCACAGCTGATGAAAGCCACATTATGGAAATGAGGAGGCGGTTCAGGAAGAAGCTGGTTGTGTCTGGTTCTTTGGCAGATGTTTCCACAAATTAATCATTATGTACAGTGATATTTAAATTTATTCAGAGACTGAACTTTCACCCATTAGCTTTATTCTACGAGGAAACATGGCTTGAGGTTTAATCAAAGCCCCTGATGATATCTTTTGGCGCCTCTGACACAGACAGAGTGGAGCACATGAGAGGCACATGCTGGTTTCCACAGCGGCATGCAGAGCGAGCGTCTTCGGTGGAAAACATGCGTTCCCCTGACCTGTCTGTCTCCATTGTGCAGTGCTGATGCTGTGCTGGCAGCAGGAGATGCCCTCACCTCCTGATGAGTGCTCTCTGTGCTACTACACTCCTCCTTCAGGTTCTCCTCCTCACTCTCTCTAAGTCTCTGAGCCAGGCGCAGCGCAGCCGAGGACGGCGTCCCTCCGAGGACGTTCTCCACGGAGGCTCTCTGTCCGGAGCCGTCAGCCAGCCCCCCTGGGAAACCCGTCCTCCCCGAGCCTAGAGGATCCAGAGCGGGGCTCTCTCCTTTGTTGTACTCAGCACAGAGGTTCAGGATGGTCTCTAGTCTCTGTCTCTCCTGTGGTGAAATACAAAGAGAAGCAAATGGTTACAAGTAAAAACCAAACACACCCTTAAACCTGAGCTGAACATAAAATGTGCCATATTGCATTAGCTTCATTCGCTACATCAGAACCAGCTCTGGTAGAGAATGTGCAAAGGTTTTTTTTATTTCCTTTGGGCAAGAATAACTCAGGGAGCTCTTTGCAAACACCAGGATTTGTCTTAAAACACGGGCTGGTCTTCATCTGAGTTACATATCATATTAAAGTCAGTGACCTCTGCTTGAAGGCAAACCCTGACATAGCGTGTCCTGTATAGTTTTTCTCCTTGGGACAAATGTACTGCATCTATGATTACATTTCAGAACAACACATTCAGTTAAAGTACAAGTTTTAAATGCCTGGCCGGCAGGTGCTACTAACAAGTCAAGTCTTCCTATGACTGGTTAACTACAGTTAACCACGTTCACATCAATGATCTGCCTCTGATTTGCCAACCAGCCTCAGTTTCAGTAAGAGCAGACAAGACTCTTCTCACGCCTGTAACAACACAGCATTTCACACAATGCTCTCTCTCGGACGCAGACGCTTGGTCCAGCTGTCTCCACGGAGGGGTCAGCCCACCTATGGGGGCTGTGGCAGTCCAGGCCAGCAGAGTGACCTCTGAACCCTAAAACGTCAGCTGCAGACAGAGCGTCTGCAGAGCCCCGCAGACCCACGTCACGCCTCAGCTTCAGAAATAATCGACTCCTGGGCTCTGACTTCTGCTTATTGATTTCATAGGTTAACAGTAATATTTTTAAAGTGAGAAAAGTAGTCGAGTGAGGATGTGGAAGTTTGTGACGCAGTTTGAGAATTGTGAGAACGCACACACACACACACACAGGAGGAGCTGGTTTGAACCTGTAATCTGGGACCAGTCTGATTTTAGCTGAGGCAGTGGGAGTAAAAGACCCCCTTCGGGCTGCAGAACAGTAGTCACAGCAACAGAGTCAGACTTCAAACACTCTCTGGCAAGTCAACCACTACTCCGGAGTCCTCCCACTCAACATCTGCTTAAACGCACACACAGATTAGACCATTTAGCGTCCTGATGCCCGTCTCTGAGAGCCAGCTCCATCGCTGCTGTTTGCCAGACAGCCTCCAGGCTAACAAACCTGTATGGAGGATGAGTACTTGTGTGTGCTGGTCTCATCGTAAATCAACTTGACGCAGCATCACATTTGACACCTGACAGATTTACACAAATCCCATTTTGTCTGTTGGGATTTTTTTTTAGCTGTCAGAAGAATGTTTTCTGTTCTGATGTTGAGTTTCTGAGTCTCTGCAGGCCTCTCTGCAGACGTTATTAGCACGCTCCTCAGGGCTCTCACAGCTGATTGGAGAGAACAAGTTGGTCCAACAGGTCAGTGTGTTAATCCAGAACTTTTGACCAGATGACAAGCTCCCAAGTCCCACATGGAAACAATGAGGTTTCACAACAGTTCACTAAGCCTTTGCAGTTTAAGCCTGTTAATTCAGCCGTGGTTAACCTCTGAGAAACATTTTCTAAAAGATCTTAAGTACACGTTTGTTTCTTCTTATATCAGCCTGTAAAAATTAACAGCTAACACAATGAGAAACTCTGGCTCGTACTCACTCTCATGATGGACACAGTGAGAAGTATCAGCTTGAATCTTGAGATGCTCTCATCCAAACTGAGGCAGCGTGGCCAAAAGGCAGATGAACAAATACTGGCCTTTGAAAACCTACGTACCACCCAAGATTCCTGACACCAGCGTAACAACAGACCCCACCCATGCTCTGGGAGGTACGGAGGTGACAGTGACTCCACGGCAACATTCAGAGAAGCCGCCAAAACCAAGCCAACCACTTCAGATAGACTTTAACTTAGTAGCCTGCACTATTAATATTAATCCAAGTGTTTGATCATTGTGTTAACTGTAAGCAAACATATAGAATGCTCTGAGTGCAGAACTCAAGCAATTCTGCGGTGTCATCAGGGCTCACAGAAAAAAACAGCGTCACAAGTATGAAAAAACATGATGCACACAAACACACAGTCATGTCTTTCTTCTGCGAGGCAGCGCAGTCATCCAGTCTACTCGCTCCAATAGGCATCTACGAAAGCAGACATAAACTTTCCCTCACTGAATCATCACCGCTGACAGCGCTCCGACTGTAAATAGCTACATCTGCTCAGCTACTTCCTAAATAGACTGCAGTGGACGAAATAAACAATGCACATCTAACAAATGCTATAAAATGAGAATGTGAACCGCTGTTCTCCTCTTTAATTAACAACCAGCACCCACAGACATTATTAAAAATAACAAAGGCTTTGTCAGATGTGGTGTGCAGCCACTAGAAATCCCATGCACGTGACTCTTTATGAATCAAACAACCACAGAGCTGTGGAGGAATGCCTACAACCCAGAGTTCACCCCCTTCCCCATGTCTCACCTAGTGGGTGGTTCTCATTACCAGTGGTGAGGAGACTTCTGGGCCTAGGATGCAGTTGATGTATCTAAGTGATTAGGAATCAACCCAGTTCATTTTCATTTCTGCTTTGGAGTGCAGACACTTTTTCAATGCGTCAACCAGCACAACTCACAGCACTCCTCACAATACTCTTTGCTTACTTCCTTTCTCCCAGTAGTCAGCATCTCGTCTCTATGTCTCCCCCCTTCCCTTGAGAGCCTCTTTGTTGTTTCTCCCTCCCCTCTTCCTCCTCCTCCTCAAGCACCCCAGGGCCGCTCCCCGTCTGAGCACCTTTGATCAGTGTAGTTATTTCTTAAATGTGCAGCTGTAATTTTTCCCCCTGCAGCAGTTCACCTATGTCACAGGTGAAAATCTAACCCTCACAAGAGTAAACCAAGGGGGAGGCCCCCACTCATAAACCTCCTTCATGATCACGCTGATCCCCAGAGGCTTCTCCCTGATCCAAACAAGAAATACATCTCTTTCATTGCCAGCTGCAGTTTTTCCCCCCCAGCTCCTTTGTGGAACACAGAAGCATAGGGAATGAGACAAGGAGGTTCTCCTGCAGCTGTGAACCTCTGTGAATGATAACAAGCTGGTGGTCCACCGTGCTGCTGCCTGCCACTGGGACTGGATCTTCAGATGAAATTATGGAGCCGCTGCTCCGGGTGGGGATGGCTGCCATTTAAAACGCTGAACCCTGGAGGCACGTCTTTCCAGTCATCATCACGTCTATCTATTCCAGACTGGATCCAGTGATTACAGGCGAGACTGGCGTTTTATACTTTACAGTCTCAGAACATTGTTGAGGATAATAAACGTGGCGTATGGTTTGGTTTATGTTATGGGACAGAGTAAAGATCTGGTTTGCGAGGTGTGCAGACAAACAACTTAATTTTGTTTAAATAATCTGCTGTGAAGAAGCAACTGTGATATTATAGGAGTTCACAGCACGGGTTTGTACCATCGTGTGGAGATCCATGTGAGACTGTTTGGCCAGAGGAGATTTATAGTGAGCATACCAGGAAAAGTAAACAGCAGCAAACAGTCACAAGCTATCAGAGTGGAGGATGCACACAGCCGCCTGCAGCTGCACAGCCTCTGTCCATTTAAAGAGCTCAGGACAAGATATATATACACATACAGTGTGTACTCTGTGTGTGTGTGTGTGTGTGTGTGTGTATATATATATATACACACATATATATATATATATATATATATATATAAAAGAATTGTTTTAATTCAACCAATTCCAATCCCAAACATGTTTTTAGTTTTTAACATTAAGCATATGTTTTAGGTTCTATATCAGTGTCAACTCAAAGCTTTAAAGTACTGGATGGCCAAAATAAACTATTTGGGGCTCTGGCAAAGTGAGGTAGGAATGATTTTACCACTCTCGAGAAACTGTAGACTAAACAAACATAAAAGATGACATAAGAATAGGACAGATGATATAAGAAGTGCAAAATTGGTGTGAATGTTCTCAGATGATTGCTGCTGGCCGGCGTACAGCTTTGTTTGGACCAAGTCAGACTGTTTCCTCGCACTTTCCATGCTAAGCTTATTAGCAGCTATTCTTATACCTGAAGTGCTAGCACTAATTGCTAATGGGTATTTCTCAAGTCTCTGACAAATTTCTTCAGGGTTAAGAGGGTTTCAGTCAGCTTGAGAGGAATGTAGTTTTAAAATAAAGGTTAAAGAAAGGTACTTTAATTCAAAATAAAACAGTGGAAATAAAAAAATTATGAAATCAGTCCCCATGTGATTCCCTGAGTCCAGTGTTCCTGGAGTTATAATGGCAGATTAGCAGCAGTTGCAGTTGAGTTAGTTTAGAGCACCACATGACCCACTGTGACACGTGCACCCTAACATGCCTGCACGCAGAGGTTGAACAATTGACGCTGCTCCGCTCGTTTGGGGAGCCCCTTCAGCTGCTGCTGCTAACAGGTGAGCCCCAACTTTAATCATAACTTTAACGACAGAGCAGAACTCAAAGGACTTTCACAATGGACGGCTTTGCTTGCTGGAAACCATTTTTCGTAGCAAAACACCTCAGCGTTTATTTTACTGATTGGACAAGATGCTTCGCAACGTGTCCGGTGACAGTGATCACCCTCTAGTGGACCAGGGGAAGAACTGACCCAGAGTGTGACATGCAGTTTTCGGGAGAATAATTAGTGATAATTAGTGAGTCCCCAGTGCACAGATGATCTCAGATCAATGATCTTTGGGTGCTTTTACCAAATCTCTGGTAATCTCATTATTTTTAATCTGCAGTTATTCTGTTATTCAGATCTGAGATTTCCACAGACTACAGGTTGTGCAGGTTCCCAAGCCATGTGAATACACGTAACATATGTCATAAGGTCAACTCATAAAGTCCCATGGCCTGAAAGTTCCCCCTGAGCTGAGCGGGTGATGACTGAACCAATTGAAAGCTTGTAACCACACTTCATCACATGCAGCCAACAGGCCCTGAGCAGCACAATCATCATTCAGATCAAAACCAAAGACACAGGAAAATCCACTGTCTCTTTACAATCTGCGTAAACATCAGCAGCGGCGTCTGTTACCTTCACAAGTTCCGCCACAGTGTTGAGGAAGACCGGCTTCTCTTTAGCCAGAGTGAGCATGTACAACCCATCCTGATCCCTTCTCTGACCTCGTCTCGCCGGTATAGTCCTGCTCCCCAGCACACGATACCGGTCCATGACACACACACTTTATCTCTCACTCACACACACACACACACAGGATCCAGACTCTCCAGCTCGGTAGCAGGACTGGAAGATACCTCGGTCCTCAGAGCTATGCTGCCATCCAGTTCCCGCTGTACTGTCAGATGGTTTCAGAACCGGCTGCACTACTTTGGGACGGATGGTGGAAAGCCTACCACCACCACCCCGCCACCCCACACACTCACACACACACACACACCTCAGTCCAACCCCTGCCGAAGAGTTGTGAGGAGTCATCTGTGTGAACGGGGGGGCGGAGTTACAGATCAACATGTTTAAGGACTTCCTGAAGTCAGGCTTACAGTCCGATCCTAAGAAAAGCAAAGCGTCTGACTTAATATACCAAGAAGAAGTGCACTGTCTGCTCTCTACTGGAAATAGGCCCGACAGTTTTAATCTTTGTAATGTCTTAAATTTCAAATGTTAAATCCAGAACTCTGCTGTGTAGAAAAGACAGATTAAACAGGATTAAAAATAGAGTTGCTGCAGAATAATTAATGTATTGAAAGTGAAATGTTGGTTTGAGCTGAACACTCAATGCTCAACTCAATGCTCGTACCCACAAGGTTTGAGTATTTGAACAAGTACAGTACCCACCATAATAAACATGCAGGGTTTTTTCTGAAACTGCGCCTGTGATCTACAATATTTTTTACACTGATTATACAGTCAATACTTTTCGCAGAATGAAAGTGAATTTGCTTTCTTGTTTGAATGATTTACTTCTGTTTGTACACTTAACATGTTGGCTATTCCAGAGGTGGCTCTATCTAAAGCACTAGCATTTGTTTGAAGACTATGGCGAAAGTGATCCTATTATTGTTGTTGCCTCGAAAAAGATCAGAACCATGACCACCGAGAATGTCTGTGTCAGTTTGATTAAAGTTAAAATAAGCAAATGAGGACATGTTTCACTTGGTCCACAAAATGCCTGTTAAGGCTCTGTCCCACAGTTATTGATGTTTTATTAATACTGTACATATCACATTTCCAAACTGCACCAATTTAGACACTGCACTTCCCCGCGTCACTAACAACACACATGGCGAGTTGCACGATCTGTGTTCAACATGCAGACAAACGGATATTTTTGGAATTAGAAGATTGATCAACACTGTTAACACTGAATAATATGTGATATAATTACACTTTCTAAACAGATATGACAATAATATCATCATGAATTCTGTTGGTCACGATGATCAGGTATATATATTCTTCATCTCGGTTGTGGACTGTGTGCACTTATTTGATTTTATTTGGGTATTTATTCTTAATGAGCATTTGAGGTCTTCATATATTCTGAAAATATATCTTACCAAGTGTGAGTTCGAACTTTATGATCAGTTTAAAGGATGTGGGAGCTGGTCTGTGAGGAGTCGCATGGACAGTTCAATGACCCCCTCTAGTGGAGAGGGCAAAAAACAGCAGGAAGCACCATCAGATATTTGTAGTTCTACAAAAAGGACGTAGCTGCATCTAAAAAAAAAAAATCATCATTTACTGATTAATGATGGCTAGTCAAAAAGGAGCGATATAGGAAGTATAGTGACATGATGTGTCCTGTCTTCAAAATCCACACGTGGCATAATTGTTGGTGCCGTTTCAAGACTGGATTAGTGCAGCTTTCCTTTGGACGGGCACAGAAACAGATTTACTGCTGCTGTCCCAGATAAAGAGCCACAGAGCTCATCTCCCTCTTCCTCTTAAGTTTTCAACCAAAACATTCAGACACCAACTCAAAGATTTAAACACAAACATGCAGATGGGCGGGTCAATCCAGTCGTTTATTCGCTTCGTCTTCTTCCTTCCTTACAAACCCACTGGTCCACCACTCCAGCAGGACTAATGTTACAGCCTCTGGTCAGGGGGTGTTGTGCAGCAGTGTATCAGTGTAGGTGCGGGATATATTTGGCTGTTTAGGTTGGGCAGGTCTGGTGTCCCACAGGAGCTGGGTATATTTGTTTCTACAAGATGCTGGTAAACATGTGTGGTGCTGTTTGACAAGTGCGAAGGTATATTTGGTCCGTTAATCCTCACGAACAGCAGCAAAGATGCCAGCCATGCAGGAGCGACTATTCTGCGTGACAGCATTTGTGACAGTGGAGGGAACAGAGCAGAGTGGCTGGGATTGTTAGCGGCATAACGATGGAGGCCAACTTCTAATCAAGTGCTGCCTGAGGAAATGTATTCAGAACTGGAGCCCCAACCGTGAAATGTCAAGTGGAGTTCCTTGAAACCCAAATCCCTTGAATCCAGAGAAATGGTTTGGAAAAGGTTTCTGATTTGAGGCGTTTATTTAATATTCCTTAAGCAAACTGTGACCTTTACTGCTGTCTTCACAGAAACCAGTAGGGACTACAACCACAGATCCCCATGGGACTCAGGCCCCGTGCCTGTCATCGCACTAAAAGTCAAGTTGGTGAATTGAAGGGAAATCTAGCAGGAGTTATTCCTCCTTCGATCAAATTGAGTATTCCAGCTTCCTCGTGATTTTGTGGAGTGGAGCTTCAAGGCTTTTTAGCCACCAAGATATCCTGCAGACAGAGGCCACAGCGCCCATGCCATTTTAAAACAGCATTGATCCAGTCTCTTCCAAAAATTGAGCACTCCTTTAAACCATGGTGTCCTATTCCCTCACCGGAAAGATGAAGTCATCTTACAGGGTCAAATGGGAGGGGGGTGTCTGCCAGAGACGAAGCATGCTGCGACTGGCTTCGTATGCCAAGTGTGTTTGGCAAGACAGTGTTGGTCAGGTGGCCGAGGGGAGAGAGGAGCTCCAGGCCAGACAGTTTGGATCACACAGAGTCAGGAAAACAGTCTTCCCTGCAGACAGGTCATTAGGGTGGACTTGGCCCCCCAATGCTCCAAGAGCCGAATTACAAAATATTAAAGGAGTTTTCACTGTAGTGAAAAAAGCATGACAAATCGAGGGACACGCAGGATAATAATATATTATGTCAACACTTGTGTGAACTGTAGTTGGAATGTCGCACAGATTTAGTTGAGTGACACCATGAAACTGGGGGACCAATAAGAGGAGGGTTCAAAACTGACCAGGCCAAAAACTACAAGTGTTCCCACACTGCTGACCTGAATGTGTCAGTCACTAAAACCCATTATGGGTTTTGAACATGGGGAAGTTGTTGAACTAGCATCTAAATAAATGTAAAAACAAAATATGAGTGTGCACATTCAAATATAATTTAACTGGATGTAATTAAACTGCATTTAAACAACACCACCATCCTATAAACCATTCAAAGTGTAACAACAGGCTGTTATATCAGTGAATCTGTGGAAGAGGGTCCCTGTAGCCTCCTGCTGCCTCTGAGCTGTGTACTCCTGTTGATTTCACAATAAGAGTCTCTTCACTGAACAAACTTCCCTTAGAACTCATAACTTTGTTTTCTGGTAAGCAGGCTGTGTGTGAAGTGCTTTAAACGCAGATGCTCCTGGGCAAGAAAAATCTGTCATGACAGTGAATCAACTGTGACTAATTACAGGCCCTGCAGCTCCACGCCTGGGTTTCTGCACTCGGAAACTACAATAACATAACTGGCTGCGGAGGAATCCTGCCTTGTTTCTCAGGCTGTGTGTCCCTGTGCGTCTTATTTACATCACACAAATGTGTCTCTGACCTCGTAGTCTGCCAGCTATTTGCACAAATCTGAAGCAAATATTATCCTTTGTGTGGCCTTTGTTGTTCCAGTCCAAAGGTTGTTGTGTCTCCAGACAATGAGAACAAAAGATTTGAAGTCTGACGGACAAACGTAAGCGACAGCTTATATGTGCAGGAAAGATGAATTGCTTTAAAAAAAAATGGCCTGTGTCACATTCTTTAGGAGAGAGGTGCTACATTTTCAGGATTAATCTATCATCCTGGAGTGGGCGAGTACCTGAGAGAACATCACCCGACCTACTGCACACTGTTGGGTGGAGCTTTTAGAGCTTTTCCTGAAAGTTCCGTCATCTAAAAACTGAGGGCTTGTCTGTGTTATGATGCTCCATCAACTTTGTGTTTAACGACTGAGATGTGAACATGTATCATGTAAATGTTTACATGTTGGGTCTGAGTGTGTGAGTTATTACAAAACATTACTGAAGGGAATTGCACCATGACATTAAATTAAACTGCAGATGGGGATCAGGTGACAAATTCAGGATTTTTTTCAGCACTTTCTTTAACATATTTTCTTAGATAGTCATAGATAATTATATCTGAGTGTGGCCTTTTGGTCAGACTCTGGTGAATTCCTATAATGAAAATAACTTTTTCAGTCAGGGACAACAAGAAAGCAAGAAGTCTGGACATTTCCACTAATTGAGAACTGATTAGAGGAACACCTGCTGATTAATTCAATCATGAACTGGCAGTTCAACACCTAGAATCTAACAGGAACCTTGGTTAGAAGTGTCAAAATGTAATTGTGGCTAACTTGGATAGATCGCTCTCTGGCCATGCAGCAAATACCTCAGCCCTCTTCACTATAAAGGGTTAAACAATCTCTGTGTGTGAATGAAGTGCTGCCAGGCCTCTATAGGAGGTACCAGTACATGACCTGGTACACAGAGAGAGAGGGCAAGTCGTCTCAGTCTATCCAACTGAGCTGCCTTCACTCAGTCTAACAATTTGTAATTACAAGCGGGGTGGGCAGTCGCCCACTCGCATGAGCACAAATGCATGTAAAGGCTTTTTTAAAGGACTTTGTCCCTGCTGCTGCATTCAGGCTGGCAGACAAGTTCAAGATGTCTACCGCCGCTCCCCACCCCCTCTGTTGAGTTTAGGAAACAACAAAACAATGCGGTTGCTATGGGCTCATCTGGCACCCTGAGACCACATGTCAGCAGCAGTTTAGACAGACAACAGGCAAGTTGCAGACAGTTCATGTTTGTTAGGAAAAGGAGGAGTAACCAGGCCCAAACATTATCTCGATGGAGATAACCGCAAGCCTTACACTCCCTTCCTCTAGGAGGTCAGACTGATTAGAGTCAGAACAGTGACTATGAATCATAAAACAGAAATTTTTCAGGTGATAATCAGTCTCGATTATTTCTTACAGGGTGTTTCCAAACCTTAGATCCTGAATAAAAGTCTTTAAAATGTTCTGGGAGCTTTGAGCACGTCACAGATCTAAAATAAGTTTAGGATGATGTTAAAATCTGAATATAACTTTGTTCATTAAGTTAACCTACTTTAACATAATGAAACTGAATTACAGTAGATTAAACGCTGACAAGTGATCTTGACTCACCAGTCTCTCCATTTCCTGCTCTCGAAGCCTCTCCTCTCTCTGTCGTCGGTGGTACTCCAACAGCTCATCCTCATTGTCACTGATTTCGGTGATGCTGTTCTTCCTTTCCCTCATCCCAGGGTGGGGTCTCCCTGCAGACATCTTCCTATGGGTCCTGGGACTGGCGGCAGGGGACGAGCCCGGCAGGGAGCCCAGACTGTAAGCAGGAGTCAGGGTATTCCCAACACTCCCCTTCCGTGCCCCCCCACAACTACCACTGCCCTCCATCAACATAGAGGTGGGTGACGGGGTGCGGGCTCTGATCCCCTTGCTGCACATCGGCTCCTCAGATGTAGATCCAGTCTTTCGTCTGAACCTTGGACTCTCTGGGACAAGCTTGCAAAGACCTGAGGGACTATCCGGGGTCCTCAAGGTAGGGAATGTCCCTGGTAGCGCTCCCGGGAGCACTGGGACACCTCTCCGAGCCATGGAGGGGCTAAGAGGAGGCAGCTCTCGCATAGTGCTGCTTGCTCCACTCCCACCATTCAGCTCCAGGTTCCTCCTGGCCATGCGGGGGCTTTCAGGGGGCTGCAGTGAACGTGGATGCTGCTGAAGCGGCGATCCTTGGATGACGTGCACGATGGGGTCCAAAGGGGGCTGGAAGGCTCTGATGGGTTGGGAAAGCTGCCTGGAAGGGCTGGAAGTGAGGGAGCGATCAGCGAGAGTGGTCTGCTCTCTAAAGGGGCTGGAAGGTCTTTCATGGAGCACCGTGGTTGACTTGGTCCTGGGACTGGAGGGAGATTGCGACGAAGAGGTCGGGAACTTGGGAGTGAGTCTGGGGCTACTTGGCACCATGTTTCTACTACTGAGAGATTCACTAGAGGACAGCAAGGGCGCCTGTCGGGGGCTTTCAGAACCATCTTGGCCCAGGCCCCTGCGGCTTGGCTTGGGGCTCGGAGGAGCTTCTGCTAGGACCTTCCTCGGCAGCCTTGGGCTTTCCTGAACCTTCTGACCAGCACCACCGCTGCTAAAGTTAGGCAAAATGGTCCGTGGCTGTGGTAAAGGTGGAGGCTGGGAGGTGAAATTGTAGCTAGAGGAGCGTACAGGCACTGGTGGCAGAGAAGAACTCTGGTCCTGGGGTCCTCCACTGGGAGACGGGCTGGTAAAGCTGCCGCTGCTAGCTGCTGAGGGTGAGGAGAGGGGGGAAAAGGGAGGGGATGTATTCTCATAGCTGGAGCCCACAGACATGGCTCCTGGGCTGGTGGGAGGGGACAGCAGATACCGGCCTCCTCCATTAACCATGGGTGACAGAGGAGAGTGAGGAATCGATTGGCCTCCGGGAGGCTTTTTGGCCTCCAAAGAAGAAGACTGAGGATCATCCATGACTAGCGAGTCCATGATGTCCTGGAGGTCCTTCTCGATGGAGCTGACGATTGCACTGTGCTCAGACTGGATTTTTTCTCCAGGAGCTTGCGGCGACTTTGAGGGACTGGACTGGTGATTCCCATTGACCAAGCTGTCTGTGTCTGAAGGGGAATAAGAGTGAAAAAAGATCAGGCTTTGGCTGTAAAAACAAAAACAACACTTGTTGGCAAATTGTCAAAACGAATGATTAACTCACTGAAATTTTCATAACTCTGCAGAATTGCATATTAATATTTAGTGAAGGTTTGCAATTTACTTAACATCAGTTAAGCCAGTGCCATTGCTCACAGGTCTCTTAATAACTGATCTTAGCTCTTAGCACAAGAACCCTCAATGACTATACTATTAAGAGGTCTTAAATTTCTATGCTTTCCCAGCCAGTTGCAGAATCTGGACAATCACAAGGGCAGAGACGGGATTAGAGATGAGGAAAGAGAGAAGGACATAGGCCACGAGATGAACTCAGAGACAGGCCAGTGCAATGGATAGGCATCAGGAGAAAATGTGCCTGCGTAACCCAATTACAGCGAAGCCCCGAAAGCGACATAGGACACAGGCCGAATAATCGAATCTTAACCGCCTCTCTTTAATGTCAGCAGAGTAGATCAGTACAACAGAAACACACGGCCACGTGGAAGATTCACCAGCGTGGCCTTAGGGCAAGGATCAGAGCACAGATCAGGATTTATTACTGCCAAATGAAATCTGCGTAAATTGACTCGTTGTCTGTTTTAATGGAAACATGAGGATAATTTGTGTGGAGTCATCAGCGCTAACGTGAGACGACAGAAGCACAGAGCTGTCATGCTCGATAGTGTTGTAACAACATTAGAAATCAGACAAACGGAGTCAAGCAAAACAGAATCAGCAGACCGGAATAGAAACATTACTCAATTTTGTCTATTGGTGGGGATGATGTCAGAGAGCGACGGCCCATCAGCAATACGGAGTACAGAGGCTTCACAAATAATGCATCAGCAGTGATGACTCTGCACACACTCACACACGAGCATCATGGAGCATCACAGAACATATTCTTTATGTGATGAGCTCCACGTGAACGTCAGTGACAACAACCCTGGTGGATTCGTGCGTGCAGGGTCGGACATGGGGGGGTGGGGTGTAAAGAGGAGAGGGCGACAAAAATAAATGCATCCGTTTGCTGAGGGAAAACCCGGGCGATGATGTCATCGCCTCCCTGTCCACCGGTACTTCATTGGAAAATCATGACAATTTAACGGTTGCTGGCATGCCGGGGAAACTGCGAGTCCTAACGCGACACGACGTTATTAAACACTATGACATCGACTGTTCGGCACCGATGACATCATCAGTGGGAGCTTGTTGCCGTACACACACATGCCGCCCCCCCCTCAAACCCCCCAACACGGTGCAAGCCAATTTATGTGTGTGTCTACTTCATCACGTGTTTTAGTGGGGACATGTGTCCACCCTGCTGGACAAACAGGGGGACAAGGTCCCGTGTCGTGTGGCCGGTGCCTCATCACTTGTCAAGCAGCGGGGTTACTCACATGCAGGAACACAACCGCGAGCCCGGTCACTGTCAGCGGGCTTCACTTGCTAACATGACCGCACACTGAGGCCCCCATCCTCCGGACACCGCGGACAGACACGCCGGGGTGTGACGGAGCCCTGCCGCGCCTGGCTCCACGCACACACACCGAAGGAGATGTGGGGATTCACCGGCGAGGGTGGTGTTCCAGCCGGAGGTTGTGGAGCTGAGGCACCGCCACTGCCTACGGTACCTCCGCTGTCAAGCTCCCGGAAACAAAACACGGCTTTACCCAACATGGCCTTCAAAATAAAATCTTGGTTTAAGAGCGTTACTGTGAACCTCCAGTCATTGCTGAGAGCAAAAACAAATATTTTCAAGGTGATGTGACGTCTTCAGTGGGAAAATAACTTTTAATTACTCGTACAAAAGGCCCTTTATATTTAAATACTACATATGTACATCAAGGGGGGGGGGGGGGCATCTTTGGGGGCAACCATCATTATTCACATTAGTCCAAACTGGACAAACCAAACAGCTTTCGACTTTTTAATGACAACTGAAGCTGTTTTCAGACATGATACAAACATGATACCGGGAAGCTCATCGGAATGCTCCAATCAGATAAATAAAACAAATGTTGTTTTATTGTGAAGGTAAATGGGTCTTATTTGTGGAGTCCTGGTTAACTTGACAGGGTTCTTCCAGTGAAGGCAGCTGTGAACCTCCACAGCTCATCAGTGTGTCATCATTGGACTGATCACTGGGGCTGCCTCAGTTTCAGATCAGATATTAGACTAACAATCAATAAATCAATCAATACCCAAGGTGATCATTATCTCACTGCACTGGAATTTAAACTGCATTTAAAACAAGGGATCAGGATGATTTAGAAAATCTATATTTCAATGTAAGGGTGTTATCATCAGGATAGAACATGGAATGTACACATATTTTAAACAAGTTCCAAGGACAGAAAACTGAGTTCTGTCAACGATAGGATTTAAAAAAAAATTTGATGTCATTAAATACACTGTGTTTAAAGCGACCATGTCATCTGTACACACACCGTCTACAATAACAACTGAAGCCACAACCACATTTAATTGGACTGTAAACCTCTTTGATTTTTTTCTTGCATGAAAGCTGTTTTTTTATGACACACACCAAAACTAAGCGAGGAGGAAGTTAAAAGATCGAGAGAAATTCGAGTATTTAAGTCATTAAATACTTTATACTTAAGCCACGTCAATTAAAAGTATTATTACACAATGGAATTGAAAAAAAGACAAACGCCCTTATGTCTGCTATAGTTTTATATGTTGTCTAAGTGGATCATTGTGTGTGTATAAGATTTTACTGCAGTTGAAGTTAAAGAAGGAACATTTTTAAAATCTTAATTAGGGCATGGAATACAGCGACATGAAAATACTTGAGTAAACTGACTGCCAACATTTAAACACATGTTTGTGATATCATCAAATTAAATATGAAACTGTGTGTGTCATCAAAAACTTAAACGTAAGAACAATTATTTAAAAGGTTATGTGTACCATACCTATGCTGAGCATATACAATTCTCAATAAAACAAATTAAAAACATCCGAAATTAGAGACCTTATTGATGTGTTTTCCATCTGGAATTAAATTGTGGTGCTAAACTGAAAATAAAGAGGTTCTCTTGTTGTCCTCAATGTATTTATATCATTTCCCCCATTGTTTTTATTGCCTAATAAAACCTAAAGTGAATAATGAATAATAGAGTAACCACAAAAACAATCAACCGCATCCAAAACATTCAGCGCTATCAGCAGCTCCACTTCACACACAGGGGAGCTGCTACAATACAGCCATCACAGACAGAAGGTGGAGGACGCCAACATGTAGAAGGCAGGTGGAGGACGTGCAGAGGGAACTGGAGGGGAAACCCGGGGAGGGGCGGTGCAGAGGTGGCAGACAGTAGAACGAAACTGGAGGTTTATAAATAGTTTCTGAGAAAGATACTGTAACCCCAGCCCTCGGCCTCTTTAAGCAAACAGCTCAGCGCCACAAAGCCGTCTGCTGGCCTGGCAGAGAGGGACAGGAAACGTCCAATCAGCGAAGAGGCGGGAGCTGAAAGACAGCTGGCTGGAGACAGCTGGTCAGCGGACCCGTCACTGACCTGGCCGCGCTCACCAAAACCAAACAACAGACAGGTGAACGTGACCGGCGTCACGAAGGTTCAGCGAGGCACCACAAAGCCGCGTGACACAGGCGGAGGACAGACACAGCGGAGAAAAGCGGAAAAATTTTACGCAAATGTACCTGAGTCACCTGATCTTCACACAGCTGGTGGTAAACGTCTCTGCAGACTTACCTCCTATCTCTCCTATCTTACAAAACAGATTTGGCTGCAGCCATATCACACTAAGTTTTTGTAAGAGCATCCTGGCCGTTGCAGAATTGTCACAGATAAAGTTGTACTTCCAGTTAGGAAACACAGCAGACGTTGTGACGCTTGTAATTGATTATTCATGTTGAGATTTACACTGGGAGCCAAAGCTAATGCCATTTTTTCATGTGATTGGAGCCTGATGGATCAGTTTAGGCTAATATTACCCAATCCGTGTCTGCATCAAACATCTTGTTTGTACCCATCCAGGCTGCAACATGGCAGCAATAACATCTACTAACATACTACTGCATAATAGCAGTACAAATGAAGCCACAGATGCACTGAGACAATAACAGCCTTATTGCTATTGTACGTGTTTTAAAAATGTATTAATCAAAGCTTTTTTTTTTTTTTTTATTCTTAAAATGGAAGTCCTTTGGGTATAGATGGGTTTTCCCTTCTAAAATTCTCGAAATGACTTCATACACAGATAACAAGTGTAATTTCAAAGTCTCTCCGAGCAGATATGACTTATGCCAGCGTTATCATGGGAGTGGTATAAGCAGTCTTCATCTGGATGCAACTCAGGAATGCATAATTGAGGAAAATGGTATGTTTCTAAACAACGGAAGGCTTTCATTAGCGGGGGAGGAAGGACAGAGGAGCTGGCAAACCCTGCGTGCTGCAGTTGCGCCCTGGTGGCAGGCAGCATCAACAGTAGGAGGAGGGAGACGACAAAATGCCATGGCAGATCCCTGAGAGTGGAGCTGGCCGAGAAAAGATACTCTGAGGAGGAACATTCAGGACACGCACACACACACTCAAACAAACATATATGCAGCTCAAACTTTTGCCTGGAGACGCAGTGGAATGAGATGCTCATAAAACATGCATGGTGTGAACTCCAGGTCCCAGCTGGACACCCTGCAGGCCTCAGAGTTCAACGGGTGCTGCATTTAAAATGCGTATACCAACAACAAGGCTCTTGTAGCAGACCAGCAATTATATATTCAACACGTTAAATGAAGCTATGTGGGCTATATGGTAGGTAGTCACGAAAATAACTTGTCACTTAACAACCTTACCAACGACAAATAAATAAATATATATTTTATTTTCAAAAATTATTTGAAAGCACAATGTCCACAATGACCAACACAAAAACATGTTTGGTGATGTGTGGCTACAGAGCGAATAGTAAATAAGGAAGGACCTCAATGAATCAGAAAATGTGCGCAGATGCTGGACGTACGCCCCTCTGCCTGTTTACCAACAAATGAATGCACTGGGATGGTGTTAATAGCTGCTGCTACCTCCACTCTGCCCCAGCTATAAACAAGGGGAATGTTAAGGGTTGTTGTTCAGCGGAGCAGGTAACACCCGTGCAGCTCCACCTCAACCTGCTCGCCTCTGAAAAACAGCCTCAGCCATTCATCGGTAAAAAGGCCAAACTGAAACCAGACGTCAAGAGCAGAAATGCTCCTTCTTATTAACACAAGGCGGCATGTGGTTTTCTTCACGCTTACTAGCACCTGATAAATTACCTGCACATATTCTGTAGTCCCCGGCGGAGACACTCCCTCCGTGTGGCATCATGCTCTTCATCCTGAAGGCCTCTTCGGGGTGGTTGAAGCGGAAGAAGTTTGATTGGCCAAAACACAGCATGCAGCCTGGAAAACAGACCATAAGTAATCCCTGTTAATTTGTTCCACACGGAAAAAACAGCAGAGTTTAAAATATTCAACCTTTAATGTGTGAGTCAGTAGAGGACTCTGCTACAAGTCAGAGTGCCAAGTTCAGCCCCCGCCCCTTTGCCACTGTGTCAAAGTGAGGAGATAAACTCGGATGATAAAAGATGACAAAATAATTTTTTTTAGTATCACACCAGTTTGGGATTTGCATCAAAATGAGAAATTCATGATTTACACAAAAAACATTAGCATCTCGTTTGCATTTCAAAGCCTTTTTTTTCCTTTCTGGAAAGCAGGAAGTTGCATCAGGAATGTAAATTACATTTTTAATTAGTAAAATACCCCCAACACTAAACTTCTTTCCGTAAACTGAACCCATGGGTTTAGACATTCAAACTGTCTGATGTGCTTTCCCCAAACATCCTCACAGGAAATGCATCCAATTACAGAGATAAGAAGGAAAAATGCTTATTTGGTGGATGTTTCATTCCCCACAAGACAAAGCAATGAGATGACCGACTCAATCGACTGTTTGGAAAATATCATTGTAAAGATCTCGCACGTGCACTAATCTGTGATCCCTGTAACTCAAGATTCCAGGTTTGCATTTGTTTCTAGACACTTAATGTAAAAATACATGGAGGGCGAATCCAACACCTCACAACCATCCTCAGACCCCACAAACACTAAGTCTAAGCCTTAGACAAATGTCAAATCACGTAACGCACGTAAATAATTCAGCTTCTTCATGTTCCACACGGACGATAGAATAGATACACAGTCACATGCAAATTGCTCCATCTCGATTCAGCACCATTGTCCTGCTGAGATTATGAGGGAGAGCGGAGATAAGATCCCTGCTTGTCGTCACAGGATAACACGAAGGTGGAAACTTCTCCGTGACACAAGGCTGAGGTGACGTACAATAAAGCCAGATGCCCTTTTATTCTGACAGGCTGATCAGATCACAAGCTGTGGGCACAGTGATGGAAAGTGGCTTAGTTTTGACAAATAGATAATTCTGCAATCCAGATAATGAACGTAGCTTATAAGGGGCCAAAAACAAGGTAGTTGTGGGTCACCAGATAAACACGGCGGGAGAAAAGCAGAGCAAACTCCACACAATTCAGGACTCGTGAACACTCAGCCTTGCTCTGGGGGTTTATTAAACTGGTGCAGTGTATGCAACCTAATTTCCTGAGCTACAGCAAGTTCATGCAAGTCAATACAGTTTGGATAATTACTGCCAGGGTGTGCAAACATTCAGCCAGAGCCCTTGTTGATGTTGAGGGTTGATTGTCTTTACCCTCTTATTATGAACCATCTTCCTCTTTTCCAGCTTTACATACCGTATTTTCCGGACTATAAGGCGCACTTAAAAGCCTTGAATTTTCTCAAAAAACGCCAGTGCGCCTTATAATCCGGAGCGCCTTATATATGGATTAATTCTGGTTGTGCTTACTGACCTCGAAGCGATTTTGTGTGGTACACGGCGCTCATGGCGCTCTGTCAAAATGTTTTAGTACGACTTTGGTAAACTACAAAGCCGCGCCGCTTGCAGCATTACGGCGACCGTAGTCAGGAGCGTCGCTACGTCGATACATACTGTGCTTCACCCTAATATCACAGTGAGTTGTGTGTGTATAAGGACCCCAAAATGGCACCTGCCAAGACACATGCTTACGACGCGGACTTCAAACTCAAGGCTATTAGTCATGTAGTAGAACATGGGAATAGAGCAGCTGTGAGAGAATTCAACATGAATGAGTCAATGGTACGGAAGAGGAGGATGCAAGAAGATGACCTGCTTTGATTTAGCGGTATCAGACTGTTTTTTTTTACGTGTCACAACTGAACAAGGTTCGGACTTATTGTGAATACGCTCATTAACGCTTGAACAATGTTGAGAGTTATTGTGAACGCGTTTAATAAAGTTTGACTGACTGACTGTTTTGTTTTGCTTAATGCGCCTTATAGTCCGGTGCGCCTTATATATTAAAAAAGTAAGAAAATAGACATTGACAGCGCGCCTTATAATCCAGTGCGCCCTATAGTGCGGAAAATACGGTACATTTATTTTACAGCCGCTGTGGCTGCTGTGACAGCATCTTGACTCTCAAAGCAAAAACCTTGGAGAAGCTTCATGAAAATAATCTGTGAGCTCTCTCTCTGTTTATTCGAACACCAGATGTGTCATGCACACAAGTTAGAATCATAGGCTTGTACACAATTGCTGAGTTGCACAATGTTGCATTGCATTTAAATTGATATTTCATATTGGTAATAAATCCCACATGCTGCGTAAGCCAGCAGAGTTTAGCTTGTTTGCATTAGCCTGTCTCCTTCACCTCCAGTTTCTGGATAAACTGGAGCCGAAGTCTGTTTTTAAAGTTTCCATCAGCGTTCCCCCTCTGTGGTTCCAACACTGTCCTCAACATAACTTTGGTTTGTATTTTCCACAGTTGAAAGTGCTTCTGTCAATACTCGGACATTTCATCAGGGGGAAAATGAGCACACCATCAGTTGGGTCATGAAAGGGAAAACAAAAAGCTGCTGAATAATGCGTTTGGAAGCGCGGTCTGCAGAGCCACGTCAGCTCAGCCACCGCGTCTTCGTGCTCTCCACTTCAGCCGTCATCTGACTCCTTCATCTAGCTCCTGTTTCCTCTGGACTCTGCCAGCAGAGCTCTCCTCCCGTCACCCCCCTGACTCACAACACACGCTCCTAAGTCTGACTTGCTCTGACACGATTCCCCCCAGTAAAGATCAATTCAGGCGCTTCACAGGGAACGCTGGGTAAAAGAGCATAGCTTGAAATTGTGTGTATTTGACGCAGTCATCACAGAGCGGGCTCTGTGGCACAGCCGTGCGTCATTTTTACAGAGCAGTGACGGGAGAAGCAGGGGAAACAACGGCGACTTCAGTCTTCCACCTCCAGTAGCGTTCTTTGATAAATTGAAGTCTTGTCTTAGAGTCAAATGAAGATACTGTGAGATATTATTGGTTTCATAACTAAAACAGCCCTGAGAGGAATGTTGTTATCTAACAGCAGAAGACTAATCCCACCTCTATTTCAGTTTCAGATCCAGTTGTTTGGCAGCGGTGAAATCATTAACTTCAAATGTTCAATCAACAGACCATGAAGACAGTGAAGAAGAGACACGAGACATCTTCTGGGACAAAGCACCACAGAAGAGGACACTTCATTTCAAATCAATCTTAGTTCATAAGTTTGCTCACTTCTTACTTAATGTAATTTACATATAAATGAGCTTGGATCATGACATTCATTGATTCTGAAGATAAATAAACAAACTTAATGAAATGTCACTGAGTTGAGCACATCCCTCCGCCAAGGCCCAACAGTCCCCTAATGGAATCACATTTGAATTCACTGTATCCAGATTTATCTGGTTTGTCACCAAACTGCACCCACTCGTAAATAAAAGCTGCTCAAAACTTCATCAAGACCCATAAATCATTCTCTGAGAAGTAAAAGGAAAATATAAAAATCTATGTTAAAGTTGAACAAAAATTCCTGATCCACACCCCTGCACCCCCGGGGTGATGCAAGCATCTTCTGTTATCCTGAACAAATTTTGGTGAACAAACACACAACTGATTAACGTACTAACTTGATGCTGGACACATGCAGTTGTGCTGACATGGTGTTGCGTGGGCAATCATGAAGCACAGTGGTGCACAGAGGTTGTTGCTGATGAGAGAAGACATGTCTCTTCTCCTTTATTCAGCACAAACTGCTGCTGGCAGCTGACACTCACTCACACACTGAAACCTCTGCTGCCCCAGAGGGAGCCGGCCCTCTGGCTCTGTGCACGCTCAGCGCCCTGACAGGAGAGCGTCCACGAGGGATGAGTCAGCGCACACTCAAAAACGTCTTCTTGACTTTGTCCAACGTTCCAAAAACAATATTAGCTGCCTGTCAAAAACCAAGATTGATATTATTTAAGTGATCGACCAGCTCCAGTAAAGGTTTCTTATACCTCAAATTACCTAAACCAAAATAAAAAAAATGGCCCCTCTATTCAGAAATACTCTTTTTTTGAAGGTGAAAATACTTTTAATTAAAGTTCCTTTGTCAGCGTTGGCAAACACAAAACACGTGTCTGTCGCTACTCACCGGGGCGTTGTGACAGACGTGAATATGTGAAATACAGAGAATATTTCACATGAAAACTGCTTCCAGCAGCCGCAAATATGCAGCGGCTGCAAAACGTGTACAATAAAAGTGTCAAATAGCCTCGCACCAGATGATTCTGTGGAAAAATATATAGTCTTCAGCTTATCCTCATCCTCAATGACCTCACTGTTTCCCATTCTACAAGGTGAAGAAAGAAAAAGGAAAAACTGTCTCTGGTACAGCAGGAGGTCCAGTTGGTCCTGCCAGGGTCGCTACCACCAGATTTACAGAGGCACAGAGGATAACGTCTGAGACCTTTGTATATTCTACAAAACCGTCCAGAATGATAGCCCACATCTTTGTACAGTTAATAAAGTTGAAAAAACATTTAGGACTCAAGGCCGGTGTCAGGCAGAACACTCAGCATCTCCTTAATCAATCCATTGACTTGAAGGGAACTGCTGTCTCTGAAGACCATTACTGGCAGTCTCCTGATACCAATTAGCACTCATCAAGTCAAGCGTTACAGCACCGCACAGCTACTTATCATGATGGATCCTCCAGCAGCGAGGAGCCAAACTGCAGGGAGCGTCACACAATAGATCTCATCTAAGCTGCAGTAGATTTACGATCCTGTGAGACTTGGAGCATTTGTCCGGGTCCCTGGGATGGTTCGGAATATGGAGATGCTCTAAACAGGCCATCCATCATACTCAGTGGGGCGAAGGTGGGGGTGGCGAGGATCCTAAATCATGCAGTTCTCCATTAAAGAGCACCCTCACGAGTGTTGACACAGACAAACTGCACCGCTTCGGTTTGCAATTACGGCAACGGCAGGTAATTTAATGGAAGCACTTGTGTTAAAGTCAATAAACATGACCGATGTATGAAGAGAGGTCTGTTGGGATTGCTCCAACTTCAACAACCTTTAAAAGCCAAGATAGAAGCAGGAGACTGCGCTGGTCGATAACTTATCATCCCAACTGTGACTTTAGGGAACAGCAGCAGCTGTTTCTGCTCTCACACACCAGCCTCCACCCAAACAAAGGGGCTTTTCTCACCTTATCTCCAGAACTGAGCAAAACCAGTACAGGCATACCATTCCCATATCAACCAACCGGCTGGGTGGAGTTGTTAACCAGCCATTAACCACACCCGAAACCACTAACTCCTCTATTTAGACTGGGAGGGCTCTGGGTGAGACATGTTTGGGATGAGTCTGTCAGTCTGGCATGTCTCCTCAAAATTACGAAACGGGGCTCAATATTCATTTGGTTGTAGCTTCTCCATAAAGCGCCTCGTTAGCATTGAACTTGTTAATCCTGTATGAGCAAAACACCAAGATGCACTTTTTCATCTATGTAGCCTCCATTTGAACCTGTGAGGCCTGCTGATGTTTTCTAAAGGTCACGTTTCCTCAGTGATCTCAGGAGCTAATCAGCTGCAGTGACAGGAAAGGTGAACCCAGAGGTGATGGAGCTTGAGGCCTCTGGGGATCAACTTTCTCTGCTGCAGAGGGGTGCTCTCCCTGACATTTATTATGTAAGTTTCAAAAGGTTGAGCTGCTGCAGCAGTAAATGTTAGTTCCGATGAGAAATGGCATCAGTACCTCCGCCACTGAGGTTCATCTGTGTTTGCCTGTTATTTAGCAGGGTTGCATAAAAGCCACAAAACTTGGTGGAGGGATGTGGTACGGGTCAGGAAAGAGGCCACTAAATTTGGGGGTAAACCCAAATCAGGGGGCAGATCAGAGACAGATTTTATTTTAACTTTCTTTCACATAGGAAGAGGAAGTGCTTTGCAACACGTTTGTTCATTTCTCTGGGAATAATTTGTGGATCAGAGAGGCTGATCTTGATGAGGTGCATTAAAATCTGGTTCCACATAATTCTGGATATTTAATTGCACCTTTTGCCCTAAAGTTGCATGACCCATCAGGACCCTCCCACTGATGATGGTGGCCGTGGCTAATTGAATTGGTTTAGTCTTGAACCAAATTTAGTGCTGCCAGTCGTTAATAGGCCTCATTTCATAATATTTTGAAGATGGACACTAATGACACATTAGTGCAAATAAAGCAAACTGTGTGTGGCATCGTTTTGGCATCGTGGACGACCACTGCACCACAGTCTGGTTTCTTAATTGTTCAGGCAACTCTAAAGCACGTTTTTTTAATAACCTTGTTCCTGCAATAAGCCTTACTTGAAAAACACATGAGAGATATTTTTGTTCCTCCAGTGTTCCAGGTCCAAAAAACAAACATCAATCCCGTCTTTGTACCAGTCACCAACAGCCCATTAGCAGCGATTTGGATCCTTTGTGTTACGAGCAGTAACAGCCCCACATTTGGCATGACTGCGTTAGTTGCAGTTATTTAAAACACAGCGGTATCTCTTCTTTTCTCCCCCCCCCTCCTTCACCAGAACCCCCTGACCCAGGATAAGCATGTCAGGATTCTTCCAAGAGCCGGCGGTTCACTAACATTTTAGGATTAGTTCGCTGAAAGGCTGACGTCAGTGAAATGAGCTGGCGACGCTGAGATCAGTTTAATCAGCGGCTGCCTTCCAGACTCTTTCCAACAGGAAAATATGACACACTGACATTTACAAAATTACAACACATGAAGTCATATAGGACAGAACAGGCAATACCGGTAAGAGGGACTGAAGTCACAGAGAAGAGGATGTGTGTGTGTGTGTGTGTGTGTGTGTGTGTGTGTGCGAGAGAGAGTAGTGAAACCCCCTCCCCAGTTAATCAGTTTGATTGATTCTCTCATCGCTGTGTGTGAAAGAACAATTTCTTCTCCACCACTGCAGGACCAGTTCCTCTAATCCCCGCCTTCATCACACAGAGTGCATTCTGGGCCTTACTGCAAGAGCAGCATCTTTCAGCGCCGCACTGTGCTCTGCTCTGGAGCGGCTCCACCAAGAAACAAGCAAATATTTATGGAATATATATATATGTGTGTGTGTAAATATATATAAAATGTGTATTTCCAAGCTTTAAACACTGAATACCTGCATTCTTCTTGAGTGAGGACATACATTGTGCTGTAAGGGTCGTCTACCAAGGACACTGTGACCCCATTCTCTAATAAAACTACAGGAACACATAAGTGGATTATACAGCACATACTGTAATGCAAACAAGTGCATCAGATTAAGTCAAGGAGGAAACCTATAAATAGTGATCTGTCAGTCAAATATTGCAACGTGGGCATTTTTCCATAAAATAGACAAGGGCATTGTTAAGGAAATACACGTGACGTATAGAGCACATGTTTAAGACATGTTTATTTTGCAGTTGTTTAAATTTACCAAGGTTATTCAGGAAATGTAAGACTAACTGGGATTTAGATCTTGTTTAGTTTTATTGTTGAAGAAGCCGTCAATGATTCCCACAAAACAACAAGATAACAACAAAACCTGTCACAGACTTATGTTGCAAATTTGTCCGACCAACAATCCAAAGACTGAAGACACTTAATTTGCTGAACGTTTTGAGACACAATTTTCACGATTAACTCATGTTTCTGATCCTGAATCAGTCCACAGTTGTCTACATTGGAAAGAGAAAGACCATTAAAAAGGGAGATCTACTAAAACTCCCAACTTAATACCAGAGCTGTCAGGTTTAATCATTTTAAAACCCCTGTGAGTATTTATTTGAGAGCATTCAGGCCAATCAGCATTAATGCCACATCATGCCTCCAGGGTACTGTGGCATTAGAGGGAGGAATGGTTGGCAGCACTGGTCCTGATCTGAAAAGTGTCTGTGGTACAGATATTCCATGGTTTGTGGCACGGCCACATTAAATCTTTCCAGAGCGTCGGCCGGGCCTCAAGTATATTTCCCAGAAGATTAGATCAGAGGAACCAGAGGTGGTCAGAGCGAGAGCGCTTCAAATTCTACCAGAGTGAGTTCATGTGGAGTCAGGGGAGCTCGGTTAAAGCGCTCGTTACACTTATTATATGTTATAGAAGTGCTTCTCTGTAAACGTGACATGCGAGTAACCCTGGCTCTGCTCTGTGGTGCCGCACCTCACGTCTGTTGCTTCAGATCCGACTCACGAGTGTTGTCACATTAGTCGCTCCGCAGCAGCCGGTGAGCCAGAAGCTGTGAAAACACATTTTCATCTCAAGCGAGCACATTCACAGGGTCCCTGTCGCCCAACACGACGGCGAAAAGAACAAACAGAAAGGGAAGATACCTGAGCACTGGTGGGAGAACATTACCTGCAGTGCAACGCAAGTCTTATTTTCCCTTGCGGGGGGGCTCTGTATGTTCAGCTTCTCATCTCAGATGTGATGGCTGGTGCCAGTTAGCAGATTTCTGAGGAAAGTACAAACAGGAGGTCCAGAGCCTGGTGCCAGACCACATCTCCATTTTGCTCAGGGATTCAAACCAAGCCTGGTTCTGTGCTCCGTGACAGCAGTTTGGAAAATCACAGAGTAAATCAGAGCTTTGTCGGTGGCATCAAAAAAACTGCACAAAAATAGTTGGTACTATAATATGACGAACATGAAGTGCAGCTGAGGAGCAAGTGGATGCTATTATGATGTTTGTAACAAGCAACAGAAGCAAAACAGAAAACAAAATGTGTGTTAACTCCAGAGAAAGACTCAGTTCTATACAGCTCTGTCGTCAGATTCTTTACTTTCTTGTTTTACCTTTGTGATAAAAAACAACAGTGACAGCAACACCTAAAAAAAAAGCAAATCCGTCCAAAAACTATTTAAAGAAATTAGTCTGCTCCGCTCAAATCTAAATGTTGCAATTTGTTGCTTTAAATCTTTTCTGCCTTGATGTGACTGCACACATCAGCAGCAGAGGAAATCTTCCCTCTTATTTAACTGAAATTCAGTGTAAAACCCTGAGGCCACGGAGTTTCGCTACACATCACTCCACTCATCAGCCAAACTGGGTTCTCCACGCCAGAGCACCAGTAACCGGGACTTTTTATCCACTATTAGTTAACTGGGGGCAGAGAAAAACTTTTGGTCAACTTGAGATTTTGTTGCTGTGCATGACAAAGGCGTTGCCACTAAACCAGGTCAGTAAAGCAGCAGAGGAGGTGCAGACAAAGGGATGCCCACAACTATGGCTGACAGTTGCTATGGAACGCTGATGGTTTACAGCCTCAGCAAAGGCCAGAGAGTCAAGCCTACCAGTTAATCAATGACTGCCTTTCACTGGGCCAGGGCCCATCAAACACAGATGCACATACCACAGAAAGATATGGGACCAGTCTGAAAGGAGTAGACAGGGAGGAGGAGGAGGAGGTGGTGGTGAAAGTCTGCATTCACATGAGGAAGAAACATCCGAGCAAAGACAAGCTGAGAAGAAATGATTTGGAGGACGCGATCACATGTTGGAACCAGTCTGATGCCACAATGGAAGATTTCTCAGCAAGTCATCAGGCGTGAAGGAGCACGTCATCCCTCTATCCTTCCCCTCAGGGACAACTGATACAGCGTGGTCCAAACAGTCGCAGGTGTTGCAGACCTTCATGGTCACAATAACAAACACACAGTGACGCTTCTGGAGCGACCACACTGGTTATGTTTACGACCTTGCACATAAAAAACGACTTGGTTGCACCAAAGATGTGTGGAGTGGCCCAAAATAAGTTCTCCCTCCTCCGGCCGCGAGAACATTATACCACTGTTTGCACAGCGGGAGTCGTGTCGCTCCTGAAGAGTAAACCAAAGTTTATGTGTAAGATTGGTGGAACGCTCCTTTAAACACTCTGCTCTCACAGCATCCACATCCCACAGGCCAGATGTAGCAGTGCCGTCAGCTGCTGTCTCCAGCCGACGCTCATCACAATTAACGGTCGGAGGCTGGTCACTGCTTGTCCGAACAGATGTTACCTCCCTGCCCAGCCACCCCCGTCTACTCCCTCCCTCCCTCCCTCCTCTTTTGTCACAACGACTTGAGCCAACATGCTCCCACAGACAGATGGCTGCAGGCCTGAGGATCAATCACTATCAGCCAGAACAGTGTGAGCAGATTTTTGTTAAATTCAGGTGACACACAAACCTGTTCACCACAAGGGAGACTGGTATCAAACTGTCAACCTTCGGGTTATCCAACAAACTGCTTTACCTCCTGAGCCACAGCTGGAGAAGCACCACCCTCTTCTCTTGTTTTACTTTTGTCTTTTGTTTTTATTTGGTTGTAACAAGGCCTTGGATTTATAAAGGTAAAGTCAATCAAAACATTATTACTTCGAGTTTGATGGGAAAAAGCAAACAAGCTTCAAAACTCCTCCCATGACTCCTTCCAATCATTCATTTACTGTAAGAGCAGTAAAGTGAGATTCCAGACACTTTGTGAATCATGTTATGTGGTGAGTAAGAGCTTTAAATTCAGGAGGCCTCCTGAAAACGTTGATGATGAAGGTCTTTTAAAATGAAGGAAGAAAATGATTTAGATGCAAAATGGTGAATCTGAGGAAATTCAAGGTTCTGCTGTCTATCAAAATCAAACCAAGCTGGCTTCTGGTATCACACACCTTTCATGGAAACATATTAACCATTTAGAAAAAGAGAGAAGAAGAGCAGTTGAAGAATAGTTGGGGGTTTCTTTACACAGGCATTACACAACGCTAGCAGAACGTGGCTCCACTCAAGGCCCTGGTGTATTTATCCACTGTCTCATTTGGACATATTGCCTTGACCTTGTGCCGTCAGAGGATGTAAGGTCAAAGACTGTGTAAGCAACAACGTGCGGGAACACACACACACACACACACTGAGCCAGCGTATGCACACCAGCTGCTGTCAGCCTCTCTCCTCTCTCACATGTTGCAGCGTGTTCATGCGTCACATCTGCAGCCACCTGATGAGCCTCTCCTCACAATGGGCTCAACACAATCTGTCCTGCATGAGACGTTGAGAAGGAGAAGCAGAGACAGAATTTCTAAGGAACTAATGTGTGCAGCTGGAAGAGATGGAACCCCGGGGGTTTGGAACTGTTGATAGGAGAACTCAGTGACCCAGGGGCCTCTACTGAGGCAAAATGCACAGAAGGAAAGTGCTCTCTTCTATTCCAGGTACCAGCCCTGATCAGGTCACACTGGCTACAAGGAATAGCTGTGTAACAGTAGACACACACATTAGAGTCTGGTTATGCCAGGCTGCAGGGGGGAGGGGGGGGGATGGGGGGAGGTTCTGACAGACCTGTATATGTTTGTAGTCTATAAACAGAACTCACATGGAGGCAGGGAGGTAGAATGCTGGGGACTGGGTGGCAGGAGACAGCCAAGTTGCAGCAGGTGTTCATGTTGGATGTGTGAGTGAAAGACCAAATTCTGTTCAAAAAGGCTGCCAAGTTTAACTTTGATTCCATTTAGCCGGTATGTGCACTGTGAAAGTATGAGTTTAACAACTAAATAATTTAGAGGGGATAGTAAGAAAACAATCGGCTCAAAAAAATAACACGAAGCAAGCCTCTGAGTAAACATAATATAAACTTTTAAGAATTTGCTGGCACGGCTAACTACAGCCTACCGGGGTGAACCGCAGTGGTCGAGTTAGCTGAGAAACATCATCTGAATAGTGAAATTACTCAAAACTACGATGACTAACGTTCACTGGATGTATGCCGAATTGAAAATGCCCTCCTATGAATCAATAAAAAGTATGTCTTGTGCCATTATACAGATGGTTTGCCGGAATCCCAGAAGAATTATAGTAGTTTTGACATTTTTCAAGCGGGGACTCGCATGTTAGCTGTAAAGAGAAGTGAATTATCAGCAGCACTCTGCTAGCTAGCCTCATAAAGTAGCGTGTAAAGATGTGGTGGAAGCGAACACACACACAGAGCACAGCTATACTCACTTTAACTCCGGTGAATGGAACCTCGCTCTCCCTCCGATGTGCTCATCGCCTCGGCTCCTTTAAACAAAGCCACGTGTTTGCGTCTCTTCCAGTTTAATGCGGGACAACCGGGGCGTTTATGAGCTTTTGTCCCGACGCGCCTTTGTTATGATAATCCTTCAACAGACTTAAATTATTCTGCTCATATCTGAGGAGAGAGAGCGCGAGAGAGAGAGCTGCCCGGACACTTGTTCAACCGGGGCTCCATCCGCTGCTGCCGCCGCTCCAGTGAGGGTCTATCCCGGCTCTTTCAAACCGGTGCGGGACTCCTACTGTCTGTGTTGTGGTCCCTGCTCCATTGTCTCCTTCCCGGGGCCATTCACACTCGGGAGAGGCTGAATCTCACCCACGCAGAGTGGAGGGAAGAAACAGCTGGTTCACACACACACTAACATACAGAGAGAGAGAGAGAGAGAGAGTCACCTCACTGCTGTCAGAGAGGAGGAGGAGGAGGAGGAGGGGTGAGAGGAAGGTGGAGATCCTGATCCTGAGTCACAAAGAGGGGGAGAGAGAGGGAGAGAAGGTGGAGATCCTGAGTCAGAGAGAGGGGGAGGACGAGAGATAGTGAGGGAAAGGGTGGAAGAAGAAGGTGGGTGATCCTGAGTCAGAGAGGTGTGTGTGTGCATGTGTGTGTGTGTGTGTGTGTGTGTGTGGG